>CM053784.1:141453924-142053924 GCA_028749045.1 Cupressus sempervirens | reverse complement strand
CATTTGATAGGGTGTAGATCGTTTGTTGAGCATAAGATAATGCCAAATATTAGAGTCTTGGTTGGTCAATCAGGGATGGGCATAACAAGTAAACATTAGTAGTCAAGTATTTGTAAAGTGATTTTTGTAGGATTGATTGGATAATAGATAAGTAATGCCCCAGCTTAGGATATAAAGTAGGGAAGCCAAGCCAATCTAACTCAGGATAAAGAAAGATGAGCAATAGATCCAAGATAGAACCAATAGCTAGATGGCTAGATGTAATTATGAGATTGATTTCTGATGATCACTTTGTGATGAAAAATTGATGCATTGTGTTTGCTTGATGAATAACAGGTGTGTGGGTAGAAGCTCATGGTATGAGGACTCTATTTGTGGCCATTAGAGTTAGTGGGCTGATTGTTCAATGTAGATAGGTAGGTGATTGAAAGGTGTAGCTTCATGTATTTATTATAGATGTCCCAGTTCTGAGTGAATAGGGGATTATTGACAATTGTGGCCGAGTAGTGGCACTCAAACCACAACACATTCCATTTGTCGATGGGGGAGATGACAGTGACTCTAGAGGATGTGTACAAGATTTTCAAGATCTTGACTGTAGAGGATTTGGTTTATTATGATCAGACTACTGGTGGGGCTCCAATCCGAGACTTGTTCAGAGATGACAATATCGGTGATGATAGTGTGTCCTAGTTTCAGATGTTGCAGTATGATGCATTACCAATAGTATTGGCAGGATTGATAGGAGGGTTCTTGTTGCTAGATCATTGGGGGTGAGGGTGTCCAGCCGGGTGGGGTAGGCTGATTCAAGAGATGATTAATGAGCCATGGAGATTTGCATGGGGTAGCTTAATACTGGCTCATTTATATCATGATTTACACTAGGTTGTATATTTGGGGGCTTCATCATTGTCAACAGGGATCATTTTGCTACAGGCATGGACATGGGAGCATCTACCCATTATGCATCTAGTGTGTGTATGATAGTAGCCATAGGGCATGCCTTATATGTATACTTATTTGGGCCCGATTATGCAGCCCCATTTGGGTAATAAAAAGTACTAGCAACGGATTCTAGATGATTTTGATGAGGTCATATGGAGACCTTATAGGTTTATAGAGCCATGGGTATAGGATGATGATGAGATGGTGTATTTCTTCAGCCTAAAGTATTTTCTTGGTTAGATTCCTTTTGTACTAGAGCAATTTTTCTTTAGGCGAGTGGTGAGGTATTTTGGTTGGTGACAAGGCATGCCATAGGGGACTACACATTATGCTCGAGTCTAGTCAGAGAGAGTAGTGTGGGGGCCGACACTGGAGTATGAGGATTTTTTGGAGGCCTTTTTATAGATGATAGATACACCACATCCTTGGGCCTTGTGAGATGGGGTGGCCGATGCAGGGATGGAGGGAGATTATGCATGGTGGTTTTGAGATCATCCCTTCCCTAGATACATAAATCTAGTTGAATCAATGCCTAGTATTGATGAGCTATCGAGTGGGGGAGAAGATGATGATGATGAGAATGGTCCAAGGAGAGGTAGAGGGAGACGACAAGCTAGGGTTAGAGTGGGTAGAGTACAAGGGAGACAGGGCTGGGTAGTTGTGGTGTTACCATAGAGGGGAGTGGTATGGGTGGAGGGAGAGTCAGAGGTATCCACAATCGAGGTGGTGCATGGGTGAGAGGTGGGATGGTTAGGCAGCGTGATGGTGTAGAGTAGAAGAGGGAAAGATTTCCAGAGGATGTACAGTTTGTCCACCAACAGAGGCCACAAGTGCATGGGCCCATCAGAGATCCACTAGGTGCACAACCGTAGGTACTGCCAGAGGCACAACCATCGAAGAGGTCTAGAGGATTGACTGATTTAGAGACTCAAGTGAGTACCATAGAGGCTTGGATGGGTCAGGTGTTGAATACCTTGCAAATACTCATAGCAGTGATGACACCAAGACCACTACTGCCACCATCGCCATTGAGGACAAATGGGGCATCATTGAGTCAAATAGCTATGATTGGACTGGTTGCACCATCGACAGATGCGGCAGAGTAGTCACGATGAGAGGATAGAGGTGCCCCTAGTGAGAAAGGACCGTCAAATTAGACACCCTCACAAGGATGAGTTTATATGATTGTACTGTGGCCTCCTTTTTCATTATGTATGATTATCCATGTGATGTTTATTGGACATTTATGTAGAGGCACTTATTTGATCGTTGATTTATGTACTTGCATGTGATATGATCATGTGATTTGCATGTTGATGTATTTTATTTGTTGTTCATGTGATTTTAGCCTTCTATAGGACTATCCAATTGTCATGTTGCTTTATGAGATATCTAAGCTTCATTGATGTTTTATATGCGTGCACTTATTATATCATGGACTTATGTTGTCATGTGATTGTTTGATGTGATGATTATGTTGACAATGGATGCAGATGTGTATATATATGTGAATGGTTAATGTAGATGAATCATGATTTAGAAAAGATGGTAGGTTACTGATGATGTAATAAAAGTGTGATGTGATAATAAGAATGAAATGTGATAACATGATATGTGATGTAATGCAATGAAATGAGTAGTGAAATGAGATGTAATTAAAAATATAACATGAGGTAAGGAAAATGATTTCGAATGCAATATAATGGAATGAAATGAGAAATGAAGTATAATGTGAATGTCATGGTAATGAAATGAAATGTGATAAAAATGTGTGAAATGTAATCAAATGAAATAGGGAATGTAATGAAAATGCAATGAAATGAGTAGTGATAATGCAATGAAATGAGTAATGAAAATGCGATGAAGTGAATAATGAAATGATATGTGAAATGAAAATGCAAAGAAATGAGTAATGAAAATGCAATGAAATGATGAAATTAGGTGAATTGAAATGTGATATGTAATGAAATGGAATGAAAATGAAAATGCAGGGGAAATGAAATGTAATATGTAATATGTAATGAAATGAGATGAGTGATGAATTGAAAATGAAATGGAAGATGAAATGATGTGGAATATGAAACAAAAATGAAATGATACAGAACATGAACTGAAAATGCAATGGAATATGAAATGAAATGAAATGAAAATGGAGGAGTGGAATAAAACAATATGAAATGTAAGGAAATGGAACAATATCATATGAAATGTAATGATAAGATGTACATGACAAAATGAAATGAAATGAAAATGTAATGAAATGAAATGAAGTGGAATGAAATGAAATGAAGTGGAATGAAATGAAAATGGAATGGAATGAAATAAGATAAGCAATGAAATGAAATGAGATGGAATATGGAATGAAATGAAATGATATGGATTATGAAATGAAAATGAAATAATATGGAATAGGTGATGAGAGAAATGATGTGACATGAAATGAAAATGACAAGGAATATGTTATGAAATGCAATAAGATGAGTCATGAGATGAAAATGCAACTAAATATGAAATCAGATGGAAATGAAATGAAATGAGATAATACGGAGGGACAAGATAGTTAATGAAGTGAAATGAAAATGCAATGAAGTGAAATGAAGTGGAAAGAAATGAAAATGAAATGGATTAAGTAATAGAATGAGGAATGAAATGCACATAAAATGGGTTATGAAATGGAATAAAAATGAAAATATAAGGGAGTGGAATAATACGAAATGTAATGAAATGGAACAATATGATATGAAATGTAATGATAAGATGTATGTGATGAAATGAAATGAAATGAAAATGTAATGAAATGAAATGAAGTGGAATGAAATAAGATAAGTAATGAAATGAAATGAGATGGAATATGGAAAGAAATGAAATGATATGGAATATGAAATGAAAATGAGAGAGAATATGAAATGAAAATGTTTGAGATTTAAAGGCTCTAAGTTGGTATGTCAATATTTATGATTCAAAAGCCACTAAATGAATGGATGAAATGGTGAAATGAAAGAGATGGAGAATGAGAAAAGGTGATGCAATGAATCAGATGAAAATGGAAGGTGGTTAAATGAGATTGTTTGAGATTCAAAAGTCACGTAAGGGAGCAAATGAGGTGGTGCAATCTGATGGTGAATTTATGACATGTAATGTTAGTGTGGTTGGGATGAAGAAACAAAGTCCATGAGTGCTCATAAACTCATTTTGAGGGTGACATTGATGTTGTTGTACATTTTTTTTAGAACCACTATCGATGAATTGTACCCTAATTTATTTCCAACCATTCATTGTGCAAGGAACCCAAGATGAAAAATGCAAACTAGATGAGTGCAACTAACTGTCACTTTTTCAAAGAGATGCAAACTAATTGTCATCATAGAGCATGTGATAAAAGTGACTGAGTACAACCACCACTAGCTCAACGATGGTGATATGAATACTTTGTCACGCCAAGAAGTACCAACAAAAAGGAACAATGTACTAGAAAGAACATGAAAATCACTAAGAAATAGAAGCTATCACTACAGAATAATAATAAAATAGGCATGCCAACCAATCACATGTCTGAGAAAGGACCTCACCTAAGGTAGCACACAAACTTTATTGAGGTACACATGGCATTCCATCCGAGAGGAGGCTCTTATAAGTGGACACTAGTAATGTGCAAAACCAAAGGATCATAGGAGTTAAACAGTGAAAAACCAACAAAAATATCATGACTTTATCATGGTACCTCTAGTCAAACACATCATCGAAGTACTAAAAGTACATGACAGCATAGAAAACCATTATGTGTGAACCAAGCATGCTTCTAGTTGTGTGCAATAATGTTGTGTTGTTGTTTTTATTTAGGTCTACCAGGGAGTAACTTGTTGTACCAAGTGGATGGGAAGGTGTGGGATGTGCCAGTGGTGATTTAGCAGCAGAATCTAGTGGTTGGTGTGCATTGGCAAAGATTTGGGTGACTGGATGTCAGAGCTGAGGGTCAAGTGTACTAGGTACTAGTGTGGTAGCATGCAGAGAGAGGATACATAGAAGACTAGTTCAAAACAAGGCTTCAGTGAATGACAGCTATAACGAGGAAAATAGTATAATAATGAAGCAAGGCAAAGTGGGGAGTAGAACATGATTATTGGAGACACTGAGAAGTTGTGGGAATTGTGTAAGTGAAAGTATGTTGAGCTCACTAGATCAGTCATAGTGGGAGGATGACGCTAACCAAGGAAGGTGGATGAGGCAAGGGCGGAGAGCAAAATGTGTGAGGTGAACTTCTGAGGAGTGGGTGGAACAACCAGAACACCAAGTGTTAGTTTCAGGTCTGGATGAGACAAGCTAACCAGGACAAAGACCTACACAACTTGAAGGGGTGGGGATGGAGGTAGAAGAAATACCTTTGTCAGCCCTAATGATGTTATTGGGGACTATAGCGTAATAGGCATTGCAAGGGTTGATAGATGATGGGCCAATGACACATGTGGGGGGATAGTTTGTCTGAGAAGATGAAGAGTATGTCCAAAGTGGAGGAGGAAGTGGGGGAAAGAAAGTCTCCTAAAAAGTCTATGGGAGAAACTACGAAGGATGTGGGGGGTGTTAGTGGTGGTAAAGTAAGGAGTGGGATATGACAGTGGATTAGCCTTAGGACATTGGGATGAGATTCAACAGAAGGGGGAACGAGTGTTGTAAATGTGGGAGAGCTGCAACTAGAGGTGGGAGATAGCAATCAATCATCACAGGACGTGGAAGGATTATGAAAACTATTGGTGATAGAGAGAGTGCAAGTAGAGAACATAAAATAGGAGGTCAGATTTTTGCTAGGATTGATGGAGAAGGCTCGGGAGAACAGGGCATAAACGAAGGCAAAATGACTACAGGCAATGGTAGATGCAAAGCAAGCATGGATGTAATCACTAGAGATGGAGTTGCACATGGAACATGTGCGAGAGGAGGGAAGCGATGCTGGAATGTGGGCCAAATGATCAAAGTCTCAATAATTACAAGAATCAATGAATAAGGCATAAGTGGGTTCGAAGAGCACATAGAATGAGCTAGTGTTATTACAATCATAGTCAGAGTCATTTAGGGAAGTGATTGCGAAAAAAACTCCTTGGCGTTGAAGTTGTAGGAGTTGTTAGTGTAAAGTGAGGGGAAGGTGAGACAACTACAACAGTGTTTGGGCAAGACAAAAGTGGACGTGGAGCATTGGTGAATGATGATTGATCAAATGCAATAGGAGCGGGATGTGGCCCAATGAGTGATCACTGCATTAGGGGTAAGCAAGTTGGTGGAGAATTTGTTTGTGGAAATGCATCGAATAGCCAAGGTACACTAGGAAGCCACTTATTGGATGGGATGTTATTATCAGGCATTCCCACATGAGGACCGATGAGAGACACAGTTTATAGATAAAGAATTTACACATCTATTAAACACACAATTACATAGTGGAAGGTTTCCAATTTCTATGGAAGCAGTATGGACACGTAGGGGGTTGACACTAGGAGCTTCTTCGTCTAGAGCTAGGCTAGAAGAGACACCATTAATCAGACACCTTGTTGTGCCACCTCTCCTGAGAGGCTAGAATAAATGATCCACTAGACATTGTTGGGATGTAGTGTAGTTAATGCTATCGTAGGAGAATAAAAAGTTTGTGTTTGCTGTTGCGGCAACTGATGTTGACTATAATGCATTGTCATGTGTATTTTTGGTATTTTCAAAATATATTTGGATGTTTTTGTGATTTTTTTTTGAATATTTAAATTTTTTTAAGATGTTTGGTAAATATTTGAATGTTTTTGTGATAAATGTTGGAACGATTTAACTCTTGTAAAAATGGGAACAATACCATCCATACAGTGAGGATAACCATGACTAGTAAGCAAGAATGTCTGTGTGTATATGAAGTACCAATACAGATAATAATAAGACCAATGGGGGGCATTTCTCTATGACAAGATAGGCATTCTCGAGGCCAATGAAAAGGCGTTTGGGACTCAAAAGAGGACACTTGGGTCTCAAGTATGTGAAATAGGGCCTTAAAAAGAAATTTGAACTTGAGAAAGGCATGCTGGGGGCCCAAGAGACATCCGGGGTCTTGAAAAATGGTGAAACAAGGCCTATCAAAAGGCGTTTGGGCCAAAAAAGGCACTTGAGGGGCCTAAAAAAGGCACTTTGGGCCTAAAAAGGCATTGGAGGGGTCCAAAGAGGATGCTTGGGCCTTGAAAAAGGCACTAGAGGGGCCTTAAAAGGCATTGGAGGGGTCCAAAAAGGATGTGTGCACCTTGAAAACGGTGCTAGAGGGGCCTAAAAAGGCATTTCAAGCCTACAAAGGTGTTGGAGGGGTCCAAAAAGGACACATGGGCCTTGAAAAAGGCACTAGAGTGGCCTAAATAAGGCACTTTAGGCCTAAAAAGGTGCTAGATGGGGTCCAAAAAGGATGTGTGGGCCTTGAAAAAGGCGCCAGGGTGGCCTAAAAAGGCGCTTTGTGCCTAAATAGGCACTAGATGGGTCCAAAAGGGATGTGTAGGCCTTGAAAAAGGCACTAGAGTGGCCTAAAAAAGGTGCTTTGGGCCTTAAAAGGTGTTGGATGGGTCCAAAAAGGATGTGTGGGCCTTGAAAAAGATGCTAGAGGGGGAACCCAAGCTCACACACTTACGCCTACTTATTCTGTGCCTTTAGTTGAGTGAGGATTAAAGAGTCTGACAAATATTTGGGCTTTCAAGATAGCATTGACATATTTGTTGAAGGAGGCTAGACTAATCGTGGCCATTGCAACTTAAATAAGACTAATGATTCGTGGGGAATTGTTGCTCTTGACAAGAGGAGGAAACAAGGGCACCTCTTGCACTATCCGCTTTGTGCCAGATTTTCCAAAATCCTACGAAATGTTTTAGGACATTACCATGCTTCTTAGTATTAATGAGCCGTGTTGGGAGCTGATGTCTTGTTGTATAGCCTAATTGAGAAATTGATAGGAATTTTGGGGTGTTGTTGACAAGAACTGCCCCCTTTTCAAAATGTCGTTGGCAAGTTGTGAATTTCTTTTGTTATTTTCAAATGATTTTTTGAATTTTTTAAACATTTTTGGACAATTTTTGAATTTTTTTGAAATTTTTGGACAATTTTTGGACTTTTTTGATATTTTTGGACAATTTTTGGATTTGTTTGATATTTTTGGACAATTTTTGAATTTTTTTGATATTTTTGTACAATTTTTGAATTTTTTTGGTATTTTTGGATAATTTTTAAATTTTTTTGGTATTTTTAGATAATTTTTGAATTTTTTTGATATTTTTGGACAATTTTTGAATTTTTTGACATTTTTGGACAGTTTTTTTATTTTTATTTTTATTTTTGACATTTTGGACATTTTTTGAATTTTTTTTGGTGTTTTTAGATGAGTTTTGGGATTGTGGGGGTGAAACAGAGGATGTGAGCAAGATTTGGTGGAATATGGGAGTAACCAGGACCATGTGAGGTATCTAAAGGGGCAATGGAGAGAGTTTATGATGCCAAATGGGTTGACTGACGGCTAAAATAAATGGAAGATCATTGGATAAGGTGGATAGTGGAGATGTGCATTAATTTTCGTGCAATTCATGTCTATGGTATCTCAATACATAATTAGACTCCCTATTTTGTTGAATTTGTTGTGCTCCCCATTGCTATTGCCATACTAGTTGTTTCCACTACTATGTATATTCAATCAAGGAAAAGGGTTTTGATTTGCTTTTGTTATTGTTATTATTATTGTCGTTATGAGCTCTGTTTCCTTGCTTTACTGTTACTGCCATACTAGTTATTTTTGTTGCTATGAACCACATTTTGATGCCAAAGGACCTCAGAAATGTAACCCATGCGTGTTTCTCAATTGGGTATGTGTGAAATTAATTCTATATTGAATACCAGCCTGATAGACTACTCTAGTCCAAGCTATAAGCTTCTCAACCCCAGATAAACAAATATTTTTCTTCCAAATACCTCCAAATAATTCAACTGTAAATGCTACCCCTTTCTCTTATTCCTATCTTCTATTACTTGCAATGGGGAGCCTCAAAGAACCAAAATTTGTCTTAGAGATAGAAAATCAACCATTCAACTACAGCCCCTTTTTAGTATTGAAGGCCTTGTGTTGTGTAGGGAAGTCCAAAAGTGTTATCTCTCGCCTCTTTTCAAACCAAAAGTGGCATTCTCATCTTTTTCTTTTTTCTTTTTGGTATTTTTGATGTTTTTCTCAAATATTTTAGACGTAAAACCATTTGAGATGGATGCTATAAATAGGTTCTACTAATTATGTGCCATCACAATTTGAAAGTCGGTAAGTACCAGTCCCAAAGGATTCTATGATAAGGTAAGGACCAATCTAGTTGGCCTCCCATTTCCCTTTCTTTTCTCTTGTTGCTTGGTTCTTGGGGTTTTCTCTAAGCTCTAACTCACCGATCTCAAAGACACAAGGTTTGACCTTTTTTTTATAATGCCTTGATAATCTATTTTGATACACTTTGAGATGTTCATGTACTATACATTGATGTTCTTCTAACAACTCTAGCTATTCTAGATGGGCCACTTTGTAATCATCATCTGATAGGACATCTTGAAGAGTAACTCTCAAGGAGGGGATCTCAACTTCTAAAGGGAGAATGGCTTCACAGCCATAAACCAAAGAGAAGGGTGTCATTCTTCTAGGAATCCTAACACTAGTCCTGTAGGCCCAAAGGGTGGGGTTCAACTGTAAATGCCAATCCCTACCAGTATCATTGATGATTCTTTTGAGGATGTTGATGATAGTTTTGTTGGGTGCCTCTTTTTGGATTGGGGATAATAGATTGATGAGGAATGGTGTATAATGCAAAAATTTTCACAGAATTCATCAATTATTTGGTTTTTAAAATACAAGGCATTATCTGTGAGAATTGCATGAGGTATGCCAAACTGACAAATGATAGGATTGAGAATAAAAGAGGAGATCTATTTTCATGTAGAGTCAACAAGTGGCGCCGCTTTGACCCACTTGGTGAAGTATTCAGTGGTGGTGATAATCCATTTATACCCACCAAAGGAGGGTGGATGGATGGATCCAATCAAATAAAAAACCCACTGATAAAAAGGACACAACATATCCAAAGGATTGAGCTCTTGGGCTAGTGTGTGAACAAGGTGTTAGTCTCAAAATGGTTTTGACATTTGAGTGCCAACACAATTTAACCACTTTCTACATTGAAGCTGAGTACACTATGTATGTCGAGCCATAGCTTGTGCCAAGTCAGGAAATCCATCAGGTGTTGAGTGATCTTTAGGTGCCGAGCAGACTTCAGGTGCCGAGTGAAGATCAAGTGCTGAGTTATCTTCAGATGTTGAGCAGACTTCAGGTGCTGAGTGAAGATCAAGTTCTGAGTGACTTCAGGTGCCGAGCATGATACAAGTGCCAAGTAACATTTAGGTGTCGAGTCATAGACAATGTCGAGCATCAAAAATCAGTAAGTGTCGAGTAACACAGAATGCACATATGAGTTTGTAACTTCACTAATTCAGATGTAAACCATTTTCATGGCCAACATATGATGAATCTCAAAATATTTAAGTGATAAGATTGAATCTTTTATATTTCCTATGCAATCTACATGCAGCCAATAAGAAAAATTGAGAAGGCATGCAACCAATAATGAAAAGTGCAAGGAAGGAGCAGAAAACTAAGATTCAATATGGATCGTAGATCCATGTCTAACCCTAAGTCTTCGAATGTCTTTATAAGGAAGACAAAATTTCATTGAATCATATAGATGGATGAAGGAATGAATGAAAAACTCTAGTGGAGTTCAGAGTGAATAGTAAAAAGACTTAGAGGAAGAGAGCAGAAGTTAAATATTTAGTTGATCAGAAATAAGCAAGATATATGAATAGACATCAGATTTCATAGAATCAAGATCAGAGAAAGCAGATCAAGTGCCTGAATTCAGCAATCAAGAATTGTAAGCCATCAGGTTTATTATACCTAATACTCTCTAGAAATTGTATTAGAAAGGAAACCCTATGGAGATAGGTTAGCTTAATAGCTATTTTGTTGATCCTTTAAATAGGTGATTAAATCCTTTAACAGGGTAACACTTCATGTAAAGTGTTTGTAAATCTTTTAACCAGGTCACTATTGATAAAGTGTAAAGCCTTTAACAGGGCAGACCATCAGAAGTGGTCAAACATTATTGCTACAGTGATTTTGTGGGTATCATCCCCACCCCAGTTTTACCTTCTTATTCCTGGAGGGCTTTTGGGTTACAAAAATCTTAAGTGTTATGTGATGATGCATATGTGTTTCTCATGATTACTTAATGTTGATGTGCATGCATGTTCATTTACAATAATATGTTATTGAGAAAAATAGGCCAGAAGCTAGTACTTCTGATTCACCCCCCCCCCCCCCCCCCCCCCCCCCCCCCCCCCCACCCCGCCCCTCTCAAAAGCATTCTTTCCATTAAGACATTCCAACACAAGGTTACTATGGATTTGTAGGTTTTGAAAAAATCAATAGAATCATTTTCCATGGTTGGCCAGAAATAGCCCATTCTAAGAATCTTCTTGGCTAATGTGAACCCACTGGAGTGTGACCCACAAGTCCCTGCATGGACTTCTTGCAGAGCAACTCTAGATTCATCCTTTTTGAGACACCTAAATAAAGTACCATCAAGACCTTTCCTATACAATGTATCAGCCACTAAGGTGTAATAAGAGGCTTGGGAAATGAAATTTTATTTTTGGTTACGTGAGAGGTTAGACGGGATGGTGTTATCATGAAGGTAAGTGATAATGGAGCTGTACCAAAGGGAATTAGGGGCATTTAGATGGAAAATGTTAAGGGAATCAAGTTGAGTAAACTTAGGTTGAACCACCTCTTCCACTAGGAACTCATATTTTTCATGTTGTTCTAGGAGCTAAAGTAAGGAGGCCAAGGTGGCCATAGCATCTGCTACTCTGTTTCTTTCTCTCGAAATTTGTTCGAAAGTAATGTGAACAAAACATGCCTTAAGTGCATTGACTATATGTTTATAAGGAAATAATTTTTCATCTTTTGTCTAATAAGTATCAGTAACTTGATTGATGATTAACTGGGAGTCTCTATAAACTTCTAGGGCCATCAGTTTCCATTCCAAAGCCAACTTGAGACCCAAGACCAAAGCTTCATATTCGTCCATGTTGTTGGTGCAAGGGAAGAGTAGTTTGTAAGATTTGGGGATAGTAACACCAAGTGGTGTGATGAACAAAAAACTGGCACCCAACCCATGGTGTGTGTAGGAACCATCAAAATAAAATTTCCATATTATTGGCTTTGCTTGAAGGATGTGCATACCAGTGAAGTCAACTAAGATAGAATTGGAACTTTCTATAGGCACATCTGCCAATTGATCAGTAATGGACTATCCTTTTATTGCCTTCTTATCCAAATACTCAATGTCAAACTCGCTTAGGATCATTACACATTTAGCCAGTCTACCCATTAATGTTGTCTTACTAAGAAGGTATTTGAGAGGATCAATCTTGGAGATGAGCTTGACTTTGTGTGTCAAGAGATAATGATGTAGTTTTTGGGAAGCAAAAACTATGGCTAGGCAAGCCTTTTCAATGAGAGAATAGTTAAGCTCATAGTTGATTAAGGTGTGACTAATGTAGTAAATGGCTCATTCTTTTCCTTGTTCTTTTTCTTGTGCCAGGAGGGCTCCAATTGACTTATCCATTACAAAAATATACAAAAGTAATGTTTTGTGTGATACTGGAGGTACCAACATAGGTAGATTCATCAAATAGGTTTTAAGGGTTTCAAAAGCCTTCTGACATTGATCATCCCACTTAAAAATTAAGTCTTTATGTAGCAAGTGTGTGAAAGGTATCCACTTTTCAGCCAACTAAGAAATGAACCAGCGAATTGATTGAAGCCTACCTTGAAGGGAGCATAATTGATTTAGGTTCTTTGGAGGTTGCATGCTAATTATGGCTTGTACCTTCTCAGGGTCAACTTCTATCCCCTTAGCTGAGACAATATGTCCTAGGAGCTTTCCCTATTTGACACCAAAATTGCATTTCTTGGGATTGAGCTTGACCTTAAATGCTTCTAAGTGAGTGAATATTTTGGCCAATACGGGAAGATGTTCTTCCTAACTATGGGATTTGGCAAGAATGTCATCCACATAATCTTCGATGAAGATATGCATCATATCATGAAAGATAGTGGTCATGGCCCATTGATAGGTGGCCCCAGTGTTCTTTAACCCAAAGGAAATCCCATTCCAACAAAATGTGCCCCATGCACAAGTAAAGGCTATTTTATCTTGATCTTTTGGTGCTATTCTGATTTGATTATATCTTGAAAACCCATCCATAAGTGAAAACATGGAATGGATTTCTGTGAGATCGACAATGGCGTCGATATTAGGGAGAGGAAATTCATCTTTAGGGCATGCTTTGTTTAAATCTTGGAAGTCGATATAAATGCATATGATGCCATTCTTCTTTGATATTGGGAAAATTTTGGAGATCCATGATGCATATGCTAGGGGCTAGATGAAATTGTTACTGATTAATTTTTCCAATTATGCTTTCACTAACAATGCTATATGAGGATGAATCTTTTTGAGTTTTTGTTTCACTAGCTTGACCTTCGAAGAGATGTTAAGATGGTGGAAGATTAAGGTCAGGTCTAAGCTAGGCATGTCCGCATAAGACCATGCAAAGTTTATCTATCTTTCTTTGAAGAATTTGATGAATGCCTTCCTTTCTTATGGGTTCAAGGACTATGCCAAGTAAATGACTTTTGGTTCTTTTTCTATGTTGATGTTGACTGGTTCAGTTGGCTCAATTGAAATAGAAGATTGCTCTTCGGAATGTTCAAGTGAGGTATCAATTACCCCATCTACGAGTGCCACAATTGAGTTTTCACCTTGGGATACATCACTTCTATTTGTTTCCATTTTTTTATCAAGATTAGTCACAACTTGGTGGTGGTCAATAAGGTTGTGGGATGCTTACCATACTCTAGTGTGACTGAGGTGATTGATACTTGACCTAACTAGATGCTTTTCTTCCATTCTTCATTGACGAGATGGTTCAACCATGTTAAGGTAGATTAAAAATTCATGGTCAGTGTGAAAATGAGTGAGGTGATGAGGTTTGGATGTATCCTAGTTTATGAGCTTTGGATGGACTAGGGAAAGTGATTCATAGTATGGGAAGGGTTCAACAGGGTTTAAAGACGTAACTTCATTAGATGGTTCATATGTTGTATCTATTAGATCTATGACATGGACTTCTTCTAAAGTGTCAGGGAAAGTAGAGCTTGCAAGAGGCTCGTAGTGATCATCTTCAACTTCTACTGGGAAGAAGTCATGGAGTAAAGTTTGAAAGTGAAACCCTTCAATGTGTTCATCATCTTCTAAGCCACCCTAATGTATTCTGTTTCTTGGTGAAGTGGATCTTGAACTATGATTTTTTCTTTGTATTGCCAAATTTTTGGGGGTAGGTATGTGGGCAATACCACATTCTTTGTTGTGGAGAGATTCCTCAGGTAGTTACTCAAATTCCCAATTAGCGAAATCATCATCATCTTTGTTATTAGAGGTGTTTATGGGTGGTTCTTCTACGGAATGGGAACTTGAGAGGGTCAAATTCTTATTTATGATATCAATTGTTGCCAAGGTATAATTGTCCTTTTGTCTAGGTACCCACACCAAGGTAGAAGAGGTTTGTGCCTTGTCTTGCCCATCATACCCTACCCCTATTTTAGATTTATTGGACTTGAATTGTTCTATCAAAGGTTCAATGATTCCTTTCCCTTTCCCTAAGGTACCATCTCCCATGTATCCCATCTTTTTCATTAAATCAAAGCCTTTCCCATGTAGGTGGGAGGAGATGTTAATGTTCTATTAACTGATGTCTTCCACTGGGTTTGGAGGTGTGCCACTTGCTTTGATAAAATGTGCATGATATGGTTTGCCAGAAGTCAGCTTTCCATGAGACCTTAGAGAAAGTGGGGGATCAAATAGGGAGACTAAATACTCACCTACCCCTTTATAGTGTAACTTAAACTTTCTATCAAATTCCTTCATTATTTTATCCATTTCTTCATAGTGTAGTTGTTTATGATCTTTTGATGATAATGGTGGTGAAGGAGTAGAACAACTTGAACAAGCCACTTTCTCTTTACCCTTGATTGATGTTGATAACTAGTTGCTCATTTGGTTAGTGGAGTGTGAATTACCTGTAACTGTAGACTGACTTCTAGTATTTGTTGGTGTATCAGCTTCTTCTCTATTATGGGGGACAAGTGAGTTACAATATTGGGCAAAGTGTTGATCTTCGAGTATGGTTATCTCTTGACCCATGTATGGAAATTTAAGGCACTGGTGGTAGGTAGAGGGAATGACTTGCATGTCATGAATCCATGGTCTTCCCAGTAGGATGTTATAAGTTAATTGCAAGTCTAAGACCCAACAGACAGTTTCTTTCACAATTGACCCTACTCTGATTGGTAATATGACCATGCCTTTGGAGGATCTTTCCTCATCGTCATAAGCCTTGATGGTAATCTTTTATCTTGGGTCAACAACATCCTCTGTGTACCCAAGGCCTTTCACTAAACTAAGCGTACAAATATTGAGACCAACCCCACCATTCACCAATGCCCTCTTAACTCGATTCCTATGGATGAACACTTCTATGTGCAAAGGAGAATTTTGTGGCTGTATGACAGACATGTCATGTTGGGCTAAAAAAGACACGAGTGAGGAGCAACTAAATTGTTGACCATGTTTTGGAATCTACTCACATCTAGATCATTTAGCACTAAGGCTTTAGTGAGTATCTCTTTATGTTCTAGGGAGATTTTTAGTAGTTCAAAAATGGAGATGTGAGCTGAAGTCTAAGTAATTGGTTAACTAGATTATACTTAGGCATGGAGGAAATTGGAGCTGCTCGGTTAGGATTTTTCATAGGCCTAGTAGGATAATTTTGGAAGCTTGACCTCGGGTGACGACATTTGAGGACTATTTTTTATTTTTATCTTTGATTATGATGACATTTACAGTGTCATCAAATCTGGAAATTATGCCAATGGTATTATTGTAGCAGTGTGCATAATTAAACTTGGTTTGCGGAGGTGCATTTTGATTGGTCTTGGAAGACTCCCCCTTTTCATGACTCATGAAGGGGTTCTTAATGGCTGTATGGTCTTCATTATTATTGAGATTGTTTACTTCAATGGTTCAATCATTTATTAATTTCTGGATGACCCCATTGAGGGTGAAACAATTGTTTGTTAGGTGCCCCCGATTGCGATGATAGGCACAAGTGTGTTTCTCATTCCACTATTTCAGCTTGACTTGGGGTTCATATGGTTTGGCCTTGGGTGACACGATGAGGTCATTGGCCAAGAGTGTTTGTAAGGCACTCTCATAGGACACCCCTATGGGTGTATACTCCTTAGGTATATCAAAAGACTGATATTTTTGTGGTGGAGGAGCTTGATTGTAAGCAACTTGTTGGTTAGATGTAGAGGGAGTCTTTGTGTTATGTCAGTAAAATGGGTAGGCATTATTTTGTTGAGGTGTGATACTAGGACCTAATTGATTAAAAGGGGGTTGAGTTTGAGTTTTGATATGATTGGCTTCAACTACTCCATCATTTGTGATGTTTTTATTATTGTTTCTCCACTATGATTTCTATTTGTCAATGGATCGATCAGAGGAATTATGTGTTTGAGTGGAATTGTTGGAGAAACCTTTACCATCTTTAGATAATTTAATTATGTCATTGTTTAACAAGGTTTCTTCCACTTTAGTAGCATTTTCTAAGGTGGTTTTAAAATCTTTAGGCCCTTGGAGTTGGAGCCAATAATTCATTGGTTTTGAGAGATTGTTGACGAAGATATCTGTCTTCTCTTTATTTGGTATGTCCCTATGATATTTAGCAAACATGTGCCTCTACCATTGTAGGAAGACCTTGAATGATTCACTTAGGAGTTGTTTTGTGTTACATAGATCAATCATTATAACCTCTCTTTCAATGTTGTAAGAATATACGGTGATAAAAATGGAGGCCAATTGGTCAAAGGTTTTAATATTGGAGGGTAGTTTAGAGAACTACTCCATGGCTTGCCCCTTAAGGCTCCTAGGAAATAGACACATTAGGTATGTTGTGTCATGGACAAACTCCATGCTTAGCATATAGAATTACCTTAGGTGATCTTGTGGATCCGTCATACCAAAATATTTGTCATACTTTGTTATCTGCACATTTGGAGGAAAAGGTGTGAAGGTAACGTTTTTATCGAATGGTAGGGGACACACCTTTTCGAGGCTAAACTCTGTAGGTTTTGTTTTTCCTCTTTTTATCTTTCCCATTTCTAGTTGTAAGCCTTGCAGTTTTTGTGTGACTACATCTAAAAGTAACTCTTCTTCATCTCATTTCAGATTAATCACATCAAAATCAGATGGCAATTTTGCACCTTGTTGTGCTAATGTGAGTATCTAGTTTTTTTTTTCTAGTATCTTTTCCATGATATTGATAAGTTCAAGATTTTGCTAAAACTCTTCGATTTCAGATTCAATGCTTTTGTCATCCCACATGTGAAATGAGCCCATTGTGGCTAGGGATTCTAAATTTCAATCAAATAAGTGTGACTCAGGAGTTTTTTCGTTTTGTACACAATCTATTTCTATGGTAGATTTTAGGAGGTTTAGAGGTTCTGTGCGTTTGATGGTTCTACTTGTTATCCTACCACTTACTCATATGGGTAACCATTTTGGTTTTGTTGGGACACTTGTTTTACATGGTGGCATGAAAGGTGAGTTGGATTCTTTTAGTTTTTAGGCATTTTTCAAAACGTGAAAGTTTTCATTGACCCTGATTTGTTTGTAGCAACAAGTTAAATTGGGCAAGGTGTTTGCCAATGTTGATAAGATAAGGTTCACTTTCACAAAGTCAAGTACAAATGTGTGTTTGTGAATGTTCCTAGCTTGATGTGCAAAGTGAGGTAATGGTAACTATTGGGTTGATGATGATGTAAATTTTCTTGTTTCAAAAGATGTTTTCAATCAGATATAGAAATTCTCAAACTTTGTAAAATACCAGCATGGAAAAGGGTATCCAAATTTATTGTTTGTTTGCAAGTATCATGTTTGCAGATAGCCCCTATTTCATTTTTTTGCTCAAATGCATCACAGGAATGCTCAGATGTGCTATCTCAATAATCAAATGTGTTGTTTCTTTGTTCAAAAGCACCATTTTATACAACATATACACTATTGGAACCCATATGCACTATTACATTGGGTGGATGTGCTATTTTATTCTTATGTGCTACAAAATTATCTATATGTGCCACTTTAACTCTCGTATGTGCTATTTTATTGTGTGCACTACAACATTGATCATATGCACTATTTTATCCATAATATGTGCTATCATGTGCAAATGTGCTAATACATTATGTGTATGCACTATCAGATTGTTTGTATGTGCTATTTGATTCATATGCACTATTATATTCCCCAAATGCGCTAATATACTCATAACTAGGGTTTCCAAATGCGCCAAAATACCCTACACATGCGCTAAAACACTACCCATATGTGCTAAAACAATGCAAATGCGCTAAAAGAAACTTCAAATGTGCTAAATCCCTAAAATTAACACATCTACCCTACAAATCTACACAAAACCCTAAAAATATAGGTAAAAATGCTAAATCATAAATATAGAGGATCTCAATGACTTATTGGGGCACCATAGTCTGCTAGACACTCATACTGACGACCCCTCTCAAATCTATGCTCATGTAATGGAACCACCATCTTCGCTAACTTAGAGCTCCAAATGACCAAATGCAAAAGCCAAAAGTGAAAATGACAAGGGTAAAAGGTCTTTTTTTGACTTATTTAACTCCCCAAGTGGCATTTATATCACCTTTTCATGTCATTTACCCCCTATTGGCACCTTTTTTTTGCTCACCAAAGTTGACTTGACTATTGTATCACACCAATCTAACTCTCTTTTCCGCCAATCTCCTACCATGTCAGAAATAAAATTGGCACCTACTCAACTTTTGCATTTTCTCACTTTCTTCCAATTTTATTTCTGAGGGGGTAGTATAGCTATAAAAAATTGGGGCATCCGAGCTGGGGCATTAAAATTTTTTGAAATATCAAAAACATCCTATCCCAGCCAAAATTTTTCAAACATCAAAACTAGGATATCCAAGCAAAACCATTGCAACACCAAATCAACATTGCAATCCAATTATCAAATCAATGACAATCAAAACTTCAAATCATCAATGATCAAACATCAAGCCATCGACAGACAGAGACCATGATAATGACGAAAGGATAGAATATCATCAAACAGACATCCAGTCATCAAAATTTGACCTAAAATTAGAAAATCAAGATAGTCTTTGAACTAATATGCTTTGCATATTAGCTCAAAGAGGAGCATTTGTAGACACCCAAAATTTGGCAAAAATCTAAATCATAGAATTCTAATCAATCAAGTCAAAATTAAAGAGAAAATTAGAAGAAACACAACAGACTTTCAAATCAAAAATCACATCAGGTCATTAATCACATATCAAATCGACAAGACCTAAATCAACTTTAAAAGAGGTAGAAAACAATTCAAATTCATAAAATAAAATTCAAAAAGGGAGGAAGGAAAAAGACAAAGTGTTAAAAATAAATCATTTATTAAATCAATAAAATTATTTTATCCTCACAAGATTGAAAATCTCCCTTTTACCATTTAAAAGAATTTGAAAAATCCTCATATTATCCTTAAAACCAAGTCTATTGGACTCTTCCTCCTAGCCTCTTATGAGATATTTTGAGTTTCACTTTCACACCCAATCAAAAGTGAAAATCTTGGTTCTTACCCCAACCCCTTCCGAAATCCTATAAATAGGAGGGAAATCTAAGAGGCAAGGGACCCCAGTTTTTATGCATCTACACTATAGGCATATTTAGACTCATTATTTTAGCATTTTTATGGTAGCAATTTCATAAAATTGTTACCATCATTTTGTGTCATTTAACATCATTTTGTATCATTTAGCTTCATTTATTGCATATTTAGTTCATAGCATGATCATTTCAAGAGCATTTCTAGGAGTTCTATTTCACTTATAATCTACATTTTAGTCATAGATCTTGCAGTTCTCATTGTAGATCTGCATTCTTAGCACAATCCCATTCTAGAACAGTCACTAACATGCTGGTCTGAGAGCTATTTTAGTAGTTGTAGTTAGGGAGACATGAGACGCTTGTAGAGAACACATTCTAATGATGATCTTGCTTCTAGTATAGTTTGTCATTAGTCCATTTGCTTTCTATAGTAAGGTTTCATGAATATGCATTCATACTGTGTACAGATACAAATATCAATCTTGCAAAAATAAAACATTTTAATTGCTTCTAACCGCAACAACACATAAAAAGGAACCAAGTTTGGTCTTTCCTATATAGTTCAATCATATAGAAGAAAATTAGTTTTTGTGAGTTCCTCAGTAGCTATTTGTGTCTTGAAACAAAAGTGAGAAACATTAACGAGATTTATATTTTTCCTATCCACATTATTAATCCCTGCACATTAAAAAGAACCTCTTAGGTGATACTAGTGAACACAAGCATTTAAGACAATGCCCAATCTAATCTTGGGCTAGAAAACATCTGCATGACAACATGTATCCTCTGTTATTCTATACAACATGCTACATTTAGTATCTCAGCATAGTTATGCAATTTGACTACAATTTACAAAGTCTAACATGTGAAGAAATCCACTGAAATATAGATCCAATTTGTCAAATCCATAAGTAAGAAGATAAATCATGATAAAAGAGACCATTCTAAAAATTGAAAATTCTTTATTATTATTTTTTTACTACTTGCAAAATGGCATTATCATACACTTCTTTCTTATATACTTTATCAATCAGTGGTCATACTACATACACTTGAAGATACACACTTACAAAACTTAGCAAGCATAATTTCTCAATCTCAGACCTCAAGGCTGGAACATTATTGTATGTTCCTATTCATTATTAATGGAATAGACAATAGTATCTATGTAATATCTATGCATTATGAACATGTTTGAATCTTTCTTGCATAGAGTTAAGCATTCTATAGTTAAAATAGCTAGATAACTCTCAAATATTAGGGGTTTAAACTTGTCCCCCATGCCAACATATTCTAGAAACACTCCAAGAACAAGCAAGGTAATATCAATTTTGAAGCATGGTAGTCAGACATCCAAGTGATATCAACAAAACTGGGTGCCTGACACTTGCAAGGTTTTCTCTGCTTTTGCTCCTTTTATGTAGATTCAAAATTTGGATTATTATTATTAGTAACCCAAAAGCACATCAAAATACCTCTAGAATTCTCAGTCACTCAGACAAAGTCAAAACGCTTTCTAGTTTGAAAATTAACAAATATGAAATTCATGGCACTATCCACCATTATTGGAAACAATGAGATAAGTGTTTAGAACTTTGGAGGAAAGGACCCATCACATCTGAAGTCATAATTATTTCCAGGCATTAACCCCACAGAGTGTGAGACACATGGGTGATAAAAAATGATTGCACAAGAATGGGTTAGGAATCAGGAAGATTTTGCATTTGCAATAATTAACAGATAGGCTTTCCTTGTGAGATTTTCTGCAATTGGGATTTGTCTCACACCTGAAAACTATTGCTCATAAATTGTTTCAGATGGCCAAAAGATGGTTTGTCCTCTTTTCAATAATGGTTTTAGACAACATTGAATAGTTTGTAATTAAAGGTACATAGAGAGTGCATTGGAAAGCAACAATTGATCAATCCAATATTATCATCAAAGATTTGATCAGATCAATTATAATTTGCACCTTACATGTCTTTTTTATTTGTGAAATGCAATCATGGTTTGGGAGTTAAGGCTCAAAAGGTGGTAGCGTGAATCATACTGCTTGTTAGAACAGAGTTGTCTTACACACATAAATATCATGGGAGTGCAAAATTATCATCGCTCTTGCAATAAATTGGCATATCCTACTTCCTTGTCATATCCTCTACAATAAATTGGCATATCCTACTTCCTTATCACTTCATACTTCTTCCCAAGATCCCCCTAAACAATTCAACTATTTTTTTTAGCTACTATAAACCACTGAGCATCCATTAAAGAATTTTTTGGTATAATAACTGTAGACAGACACCACAAAATTGTGTAAAAATAAAATTAATGGAAATTGTTGCAATTCTACAAAAGCTTTGAGATTTTTTGAGATTCTTGTTTTTTGGTTTTGGCCAGGTGGGTTTGGGTGAAAATATGAGTAAAATGTTGAGATAGGGGCAAAAATGGCAGAATGAAAGGAGAATTTATTGTTTGTTTTTTCTTAGTTGTGTATGTTTGAAATGTGTGACCTTAAGTTTAACTCACACAATGGGCATGTGAACATATTGTCATAAGTGCCATGCATGAAGGCATCTATTAAGGGATTGGGGAAATGGTTTTTTGTGTTCTTTGTCATTTATTGTGTGGTCCATGATTTTGTTGTGTCTATGGACATGCGGATTATTCGTGAACTGTGGCTTTGCTTACAAGTTGTTTTAATTCTGGTAGGTTTGGTGTTTGAGCCGCACACAAATTAAAGATTTTGTGGAAAACATATTAAAGATTTAATGTCCTTGTTCATTTAAATTAAGCCTATAAATATATTTTGTATATTCATTTATCCTCTTCTTTTGAAAATTCGGTTATCATTCTTATCAAACTCATGTTTCCCATATGACACTTTACATATCCCAACAACTTGTCTACCACAATAGCAGTCTCATCCCTAGGCAAAGCAGAGGTAATAGCATCAATAAGAGCTTCAATCAAAGGCCTCTAACAACATTAAATGAGAGCCTCAACTAGATAGTAGGAGATGACCTAAACATGGGCAAATAGGCTAAAGCAAATGAGGCTCGAATTAGTTGCCTATCTTTGGCATTAATTTGCTTTGCACACCAGTATGTAACTTGTTTATGCATTCTTACTAAGACATTCCACCAAATTTTGACAAAACTAAATGAGAAATGATAGATTGCTCCAAGCACAAATTGCCTCCCTCATTTTTGTCTTGATTTGTTTGTTTGGATGACTTTTGTGTATTTCTTTCTATACAAAATATAGAACTTGTTTCCATGACTTTTGTATCACTTTCTACACAAATATAGAACCATGTCAAGCTTTATATTAAGATTTTGTAATAGTTTTTAAATCATGCCCTTTCATCTTTCATCAAAATGAAAATATCCATGTAAAATGCAACCTGAGTATGATGATATAACTATGCAACTCCTTAGGAATGAGGCTATTTATAGAAATTAGATGTGTCACCATATTTACAAAATTAAATGAAAGATGACAAATTGCTCCAAGCACAAATGTTCCTCCTCAATTTTTCTCTTGATTTCTATCACTTTTTAGAAATTTAGAATACAAATATAGAACTGCATCAAGACCTATATAAAAGATTTTGTAAAAATTTGTTTGCACATTTCTCTCACTTTTTAGAATTTCAAAAAACATAAATATAGAACTACATCAAGATTTATATAAAGATTTTGTAACAGCTTTGAAATCATGCCCTTTGATCTATCGTCAAAATGAAAACATCCATAAAAATGGAACTTGACTAAGATGATAGAAACTATACAATTCCTTAAGATAAAAACTATTTATAAAATTGATTGTTTAACACTTTGAGGAAACATTGAAGAAACACAAAATAAAAGGGCAATAGCATGGATTCATTTATTCAGAGCTAATATATACAGTTACGCAGAGATGATTAGGCTAGGGTCCCATGGAAGTGGGCTTCCTACAAAATAGAGCAGAAGTCGCTTGATACTTTTTAGGGAATACTTTAAAGCTACTGGTCCCATGATTTACGATACTCAACATTTTAGCTCTGAAATTAAAGGAAGATGTGCATAAAAAATAAGCTAAAATTTAAAATTCCCTCTAAAACTACATTTAATTAAAAAACTAAAATTTAGATTATTGACAAGTTGAATAAAGCATTCCTAAGCTAGTGGGGCTATTTCCAGCCCCACCCCTTTTTCACCTACTTCCTAAAAATGAGGGGCTTCTACCTTTTAGGAGAAGATTCTAAATAATCCGATAGAAAAATTGTATTTTTCTCATGAGACCACCTACTTTCTTAAAAATAGAGCTTAAGCACCCCTCATGGGACCACACCATTACTCTTTTTTCTCTCATTTTGATACAATTTTGGCTAGTATTCGGCTTCTCAAGAACACTATCATATATAGCCATCAAAACAATGGACAATGGACAATTCAATACGCAAACCTCTAACAAGACAAAGTTTCTAAATACAAAACAATATCTATTGACAAAGCAAATCCAAAAAAATAGAAACTTTTATTAAATAACAAATTCTATTAGAAAGAATAAAAAATAATCTTTTTTATTGAAAAACATTGTATTAAAAAGAATAAAAAGTTGAACTTTCTATTAAAATAAAAACTTGTGATGGACATTAAAAATAATTTTTCCAATAATAAAATTCTTCATATCATAGTTGGAACTTCATATAAGAAATTATTAGAAATAAAAAAAATTAAAAGTTTCTTTATTAAACTAAAACTTTGGATAGAAATATTAGTAAAAATTGAAGTGAGAAAAGTTTCTATTCGGTAAAAAAGGGTCTTATAAGACATAATTGTAACAACCAATGAAATTAGAGATAAATGAAGTTTTTAAAATAGAAAAATAGAAAATTATAAACACTAACTTTTGAGAAGTAATTTATCTTACAATAAATAATAATTAACTATTTTGATTGCTGGAGATTCATTAATTAATTGACTACTAGCCAATACTATAGTATTGCCTTATGACAAGTACTAATAAATAGATACAAGCCACTAATGTGACTAAACCCCCAAACTTGAAGTACAATGTTAATGAGTGATACCTAGAAACAAAATCCATGAAAGTTTACTACAATTCATTACTATAAACTAATATTGGAAAAGAAAACCATTATTTCCAAATCAATGGATGTGCAATGTGATTTGAGTAATTGGAAATAAAATAGTGAATAACCACCATGAACAAAATTTCTAAGAAAACATCCATTTCTTCCAACTCAGCACTAGCAAATACAGAAAACAATAAATAAATAAGTAGATTTTTTTGCACATATTGTTTTAGCAATATTGGTGGAGAAAATTAAAGGTTATTTTGGCACAGGTAATAAGATGCTAGAAAAGTTTGATGTACATCTTGTGATCACATTTTTCTTTAAATTTTCCATAACTTTTCTAACTAATCCAAATCCAAATTGTGCATATTTGGAGGTCATTGCAAACCACATTTCTTTGAACCATCCTATTAAACCATTAATGTACCTTGTCTATACTTCCACATTTCAGGTTCATGTTTGGAAGGGCAGTTGTAGCTACATCTTAAAAACTCATGTGTTTGAAAAACACCTCTATCTATTATGCTTGGATGGATGCACATATCGTTTCTCTCAATTCACAGACATAATATAAAACAAAGTCATGCCCAAATAATGTTTTTTGTCTGAAATTATGTGTCATGTTTAGGTTGTTTGAAATGTGTCAAAGAGTAGAGGCATTTGGATCATATATGATAATGCATGAGTTCCAATTGACAACATAATTTTGCAAGCCTCTTTAAGATACATGTTTTAGTTTTTTGTTTACAAATAGAAGCTTTGATATCTGAAAAGGTGCAGAATTCTTCCACCTTAAATTTAAGTTCTCAAACATACAAAATATTGGACGATTTTACATGTCCTCATGTTAGGAAGGCATCTTGCATTAGAAATGCATCTTGAGACATTTGAAGGGAAGTAAAGGAGAGCACATCGCTTGGATGTTAACAATGCTAAATATATTATTGTTGGATTTGATCTCTCTTTAGATTTTTGAAGAATATAATCATTTTTCATTTTTGGTAAATTTAAGTCTCAATATATTTCTCCTAGGGCCAAAGGGAGGTGCAAGGCTTGAATGTTGTATTGCAATTGAATGTTATTTATTTTTTCAAAGTATAATTTGTATATGCTTGACTATATGTATATAAAATTAACTTGGAATTCTAGAAAATTAGAATCATATATTATTATAATTACAATTGATAAGTAACAATAACATTCTCAATTGATAGTGCTAGTTCTTGTTATTTTAATTAAAGAAGTTTATTATCAATCATAGCTTTGTTTTCTATAATAAATGTAGAATTATTATTGTATATAAATATACATTTACATTTAGAATAATATTTAAGCTATATACTAGTATATTCATATTGTATAATAGGAGCAATTATCTTTTACTTTTAGATATATAAAAAATATTTTTTATTTTTATGCTTTGTAATGGCTTGATGTTATTAAGAAATGAATTGATCTCTTTAACGAATTACTTGGGGAGCAAGACTATTTTAAAATGTATAGAGATATACTTTAAGGTATTGCTAAAATATGTATTTTTGTACCAATTTTTGTAAATCATTATATGTTATTTACACATCAAAATATAGTTTTTAACACCTAAAACATCATCATCATCATCTCTCTCTCTCACTAAGAGAGAGAGAGAGAGAGAGAGAGAGAGAGAGAGAGAGAGAGAGTATTTATCAATGGAAATTATGTTAAATCAATTTTAAAGAAGCTCAGAGATGGAGGGAAAATTAGTGATAGAGAAGAGGATAAATAGACAGGAAAATGCACAATACTAGACTACATATTTTTGTTAAAGATGCTCTAAATTAGGAACTATGAAGTATGCACTTCATTTTCCATTTGTAAAGTCACGAGAATTATCATCCTTTGATCGATGGAAGAAATTCATGGCATGGTTTGATAGTGTTGCACTCATGACAGTATTTGGACTTTATATGAGTCATTCATTTATCATTTACTTTAAACCTTGCATGGATTCCTATATCTATGCATTTACTCTTGTGGTTGCTATAAGTGTAATCAACAATTTAACCTTCTTCAATCCCAATATCAAATAACCCCTACTATAGTTGATCATCTTTAAATTTGTGTCTCTTTAATTTGTCTTTTCCAAAAAGAAACTATCGGCGTACCTCTTGCACCTCTTTCTAGAGCAAGTGTTAGTACTAATATTTCTTTCCTCAAAGCAATAGTTTGAAAAGAGTGCTACAAATCAATTTCTAGAAGAAGAAAGAAGAGAAAATGTTCTATGTATCAAACAAGGATTCTAATGAGTTATAAAATGCAAAGGAGATCCTTTATTCGTCAACTTAAACAAAGATGTGTGAACATTAAAAGATAACTAAAAATCTATTCAATAAATTACACCAACTGCATAGAAGCAAATATAGTAGGATGAGTTGAGTAAAAAGTTAAAACCAGTGTCTATAAATGGAATCAATTGAAATGTAAGATGATTAATTTTGATTGATATTACTATAGTGTAGATATCTGGAAAATCTAAAAGCTAACCCCCAAAATAAAAAAAACTTAACAACGTATAATACAGAATATTGAAGAGATGTATAATGACTAGGATATTATCATGCAGTTAACTTTGTAAAAATTGCATTTCAAAAAACTTTGTAAGATTTTATAGATAAAAATTAACTGACCAAGGCCATTATTGCTTAAGAAAATCTAACACAAAAAAATAGTCACACAACTAATCGATGCACAAACAATAACAGATGATTCTGATAAGCCACGCTCTTCACCAACAACCTTAATTACATACAAATACATCCTCCATATAAATACAAAAGATACAAGTGGAATTGGAAATATCAACATGTTAACTTCCAGATGAGAAATATTAGCCTAAATAAGCTTAGTGAACTAAAGCACCTAGACAAGTGATGTAGAAAGTATAGAAGCCATCTAAGACAATCTCTAGCCTCTCTAAGGATAAATAATAAAAAATACTAATTAATCATCTATATTTACTTCCCTCTCCAATAATAGCTTAAGACAAGAATAATTTGTCACTGTAAATAGATTCACCCATAACTAAATTCATCATGAGAAGATGCTTCCTATTGATCACGTGCTCCTTGGTTTATTAGTGCTCCATTACAATGCAACCAATTTGGATAGTAGTCTAGTAACTCTGGTTGTCACCCTAAAGATTAATATATTGTTCTTATGGAAAGCTAAACTTTCTCAAAAATTTGGTGTTCTAAGAGGACCTTCTGGCTTCTAAATACTCCATGAAATTTTGACTTGCATGAAGATTATGAAATATTAGTTTACTTCTTGATCACTCAACATCTAAATCTACTTCAAAACCATGTCTACCCAACTGTGCCAATGCTGAAGAAGTATACTCAATGCATACACAAGGGCATTCAAATGAATGATGTAATGCACAATGGAAGCTTTTGAGGTGATCAAAACAAAGGGTTGCATGAGGGTTGTTTCATAGGTGCTTAAATGGATTGAAGCAGATGGAGATCAATTTATTGGGATTAATGAAGAAGCCTGAACTATGAAGATCTATTGGCTACTCTGGACATAGGAAAGGGTTGTTGATAGTGGAGGTTAGTCATGCTGAGGCCAAATCAACAGATTCAGGAAAAAAACTATAGTGTGGCTATCAACAATGGTAGCAGACTATGAGTATAAGCCATGTCCATCCCTTTTTTTACAATATTTGCACCAAAGCTAGCCATATAGAAAAAAACAATTATTATCAATTATAAAGTTTTTTGATCTAAGGCTTAGAGTCCAAAAATATAA
This sequence comes from Cupressus sempervirens, assembly GCA_028749045.1. NCBI lineage: Eukaryota > Viridiplantae > Streptophyta > Pinopsida > Cupressales > Cupressaceae > Cupressus > Cupressus sempervirens. The sequence continues at coordinate 142,025,181 of CM053784.1, read as the reverse complement.
CCCATTCAACTTCAGAAGATGATAATGCTTGGACCTAAAGTTTGGCTTGAATTAAAGAAGGCTCTTCTTTACATTTTGGGGCCTTCTAATCATAACAATTCAATGAAATTTGATTCAAGAAAGATAAATCTGAAATGACCAAATTGTAGTGTGCCAAAAACTCCTTGGTTAAGAAGGGAACTCCCAAGCTAAGATGGGAATTCAGCTAATGCTTTCCACTTTTGAGGAGGGGAGCAAAAGTGAAGTACTTCAATGGGTAAAGAAATCAGTATCATTCATATGAATGGTACTTATACATCTAAGGAAGTTTCCATGACAAAAAAAAAAAAAAGATTGCATGGGGTACAGGTATGGGTAAAAATATTTTTCAAAATAAGGGATGGGGGTACTTGGGTACTTCAAAAAAAAATTATTATAATTTTATATTTATATAAAATATGAAATTATGAGTCATGACAATGGTTTTTCAAAACAAGAACTGTCATAAAGTTTGTAAATGTAATGCACTATTTTCAGTTTCAAATTTGCAATATGTTTGTATTAATAATATATGATAAATGTTTAGATGCATAACATAGAAGGTAGACTTTAAGCATGAACAAGGTCATAAATCATATAACAATGATGAAGTTTATTGTTAATTAGTATTGTATCAAAGTTTCAAACTGATTATGTATTGAATTGAACTTGATAAACAACAAGCTCATATGCAAGCAAATATCAAAAAACTTAATCAAGGCGCTTAGCTATGATGCTTTCCACTGAGTATCTAGTACTTTGATATGCACGGGTATGCTTACCAAGGGCATGGGTAAACCTCTGTCTTGAACACTGATGAAGTTTATTGTTAATCAATATTTTATCAAAGTTTCAAACTAATTATTTATTGAATCGAGCTTGGTAAAAAACAAGTTGATATGCAAACAAAAAATCAAAACAAATATCAAAAATCTCAATCAAGATGCCTAACTATGATGTTTTCTACTAAGTACCTGGTACTTGGGTATGCATACTAGTGGTGTGCGTACATGTGAACAAGAAGATAATAAATCATATAACAATGACATATTGCAAATGATAAACTTTTGACTTGAACAATTATGAAGTTTACTGTTAATCAATATTTTATCAAAGTTTCAAACTGAGTATGTATCAAATTGAGCTTGATAAACAAAAGCTCATATACAAACACAAATCATAAGTCTTAATCAATGTGATTAGCTATGATGCTTTCCATCGAGTATCTGGTACTTGGGTATGTGGGTATGCTTACCAAGGGTTTTGGTACACATACCCATGGAACCTAGAAAAAAATGCTAAAGTGTGCAAATGGAACTAACAAGACTAAGAAAAAATTAACAATAAAGTTTTATGATCCATGGCTTAAAATCCAAAAAAGTAACCCATTCAAGTTTAAAACATGATAAACTTGGACTCAAAGTCTAGTTTCAATGAAAGGAATCTTTTTGTGACATTTTGGATCTTCTAATCATAGTGGTCCAATAAAATTTGAACCAAGAAAGGAAAATCTAAAATGTCCAAACTGTAGTGTGGCAACAACTCCTTGGACAAGAAGGGACCTCCCATGCTAAGATAGAATTTTAGTTAATCATGCACAAACTAGATTTCCACTTTTGAGGAGGGGAGAAAAAGTGTACTACTTCAATGGACAAAGAAATTAGTAGCACTCATCTGAATTGTACTTCTACATCTATAAAAGTTACCATGACCAAAAAAAGGTAATGGGTGCAAATGGATCTAACAAGACTAAGTAAACATTATGAGATATTTAGTGGCTAAAAGTTATAGTGGTAACCAGATGCCACAAGCATAGAGAATAAATGGATCATAAGGAAAGTTTGCATTTGTTGCCAGAAGTGTCACCATAAAATACATCATTGATTTAAGTGCCTAGTTAAAATGAAATCTCCATGATTTTTGTGTCAAAAATACTTTCTTTAATGAAAATTTAATTGAGGAAAGGTGTACCAAGAAGTTATCTGGCAATGCTAAGAAAAGCCAAGCACCTCGTGTCATCCCAAAAAGATAACATTCAAGTTGAATGCCTCTAGAGCATGCTATCTTGAGATCAATGATTCTGGATCATTTTGCAAAGTCTCTAAAAAACCCATACTAGTATACTAAGGTTGGGAAGATAGGTAATTACAAAGTTACAATATTTGTTTGTCACTTGTGTATTCATTATTTGTTTATCAAGGATGCTTTATTTCTCAGGCCAATATGAAAATAGTTAAAAATATAAAAAGAACCTATCAATACCGATTCTACCATAGAAGTGACAACAAAACTTAAATATTTCAGACCCTATCATCAAACTCATACTCATTGGTATATTTATTATTAGTTTTGAAAGCACTTCAATTAGGTACCATTGATGATGTGTGATAGGAATTTTTTTGAGTAGAAATTAAAAGGTATCATTTCTATTATCTTGTATGTCTCAAGGTTCAGTACATAAATATTGAAATCTCAAGTCATAATTCAAGGAATTTTCTAGCATTTTGATTGTTTATATTTTTTGTCACACACAGATTAGTAGCTATTTGTTCATGTGAGTTTTTGTTCATTGTAATCCTAGATCAATTGAGTACTTGCAAGTTGTAACATGTTGAATATGTTGTCTCTCTAGATATAACCATCTTAATTATCTTTTTATTGCTAAGTTTGCATAATATTGTGCAAGATATAGTAAGGTAGAGGATATAACCCTATAAATGTATAGCCCTATACCCACACGGAAAAACCCGATTAGTTCAACTTTAACTAATTAAATCACAATCCAAACTAGATCCATAGCCTCCTCCAAAATCATGCATCAACATTAATACCACCAACCAATCACATTAGCATGCTTAAGTAGACAAAACCCTACGTCCAATACTTGATCATGTGGTAGGGAAAATCAATTATTGTGTCAAATGATAGGTGCAGATCCCCAAATTTTTTCAATACGAAAATCCAACCCCTTCCCATCCATAACACGATCAATCCCTCTATAACTAAAACCAAAAGAGAAGGAAAAGGAAATCTTACCTTGCCATTATCACAACCAAATCGTAGAAACTCACTACATTCCTCTTTAAATTTCCTCACATCACTCTTCGTATCCTCAAGCAGAAGTTGCACTTGTGTCAGCATCAAATATTTGGGTTCATTGTCAAAAGTGTGAGTCCCCAATATCATTCTTTGAATGCAAAAATATTTTCTAGGTGGTTCACCTCTCTCGAGAAGCCATTGCACCGTAAGCGAGGGTCATTCTAGGGCATGGGTGATCACTAAAGCATATAAAAATGACATATTTTTCTTCTATATACTCGTTCAGTGGGCATCTCTCCATTTCCCTCTTAAATTCATCTTTGTCTTTCACCATTCTTGAATGGAAAATATGAGAAAAGAATGATTGTGTTGTACCCACCAAATGAATATGAAGAGGTTTATGATTTTTTAATTTTATTACATACAAATATATTTGCTATATTTGGTGTTTTATTAGTCCCTGCCACCATAGGCGGAGACTAATGATTTTGCATAACTTTTACATTAAAACATACCTCAGTACTCGAGCAAACATAAAAACAATCCCACTGAATTCTTCTTTGTTTTCCCATTTTGATTTTTGTCTATTTTTCCACTAAATTTCTTAGGGTTTTCATTGGCAGGGGTTCATTTTCCCAGTAATCTTTAAATTTTTGCTTGTAGAAAATTCAATAATAAAAAAAGCCTCCATTTGTCCATTCCGTAGCCTGCAATATGTGCCTCTTAGCATGTTTCACTGACACTACATTTCTGACCTAGGTCTCCCCAATTCTGTGGCCTGTGCTTGTTTTCTAGAAATGGATGTTTGTTGATTTTGTTGCTTTAATAAAACATAGGCGAGCTCACTTTGGCACTACATGGAGTACATTCATCTTAGGTTGCCTTGGCACTACATGGAATGCCTTCATCTTCCACCTGCACAATCTGGTATAACTTCTACTTCTTTGGTACTCTATTTTGTTTGGTTTCTTGTTCTTTGCAGTTCACCATTCGTCCCGACATATATCATAGCTCAATTTGTGATCCCTCAAATTTGAGCATATTTTCCATTTAACTATGGTGTATAATGCATTGAATTTTCTTCATTCGTGATAAAACAAATTTCTTTGGCTTGCTTGCAATGATTTATATATTTTTTGTTGAGAGGGAATTTGGGGGCTAGGTTTTGTAATAGTAGAAGACTCTGTGCTTGGACAAAATTCGTTGCCATGGTTGATATCAATGCATTGGGCAAGCTCTTCAATATAGACTGCTTACGATGAATGGGCTTTCATTTGGGAAAATATTTCTCTGCTTCACCAGAAAATGCACTTCCTTGACGGTCATAGATATCCATCAAAGAATAATTGGAAAATTCTTTTTCAAAGTACGAATTTATCTCCATTGTCTTTTCACATACCAACAAAAAATTAAAATATTGATAATGCCTCAGCTCTTTTCTGGCTATGCCATACCCTCAGAATCATTTATAGTTTGTAATATCCCTATTGTTTGGGATATCTTGCAAAAAATAGAGCAAGACAACTCAATAACAAATTGTTCAACAAAATTTTGCTGTAAGATGTGAAGGATACGTTGGCCAGAGCTACTTAAAATGCCCTCCACGCTAGGGATTTAGGGTTTTTCTTTGTGTACACATTGCTTCAAAAGGGAGTCATCTTTCCTGTAGTAGTCAAAGAAGCGATGCATTGTGCATTGCTTATCAATGTACCCAATGGAATCCCCTATTTTAATTTACAAAGCTAAAAACATCGAGTTACAGAGCCTCTTCTTGTAGACATAAAACTATACTTATTGTGGTTATTCAAAAAGACTTACAAAGATGCATCGGACAGAACTCAAAAGAGATGATCAACCAAGCCCATTCTCACATATTTTTCCTTTTAACTAAGAAACCCATGATACCTCTCATTGCTTTTGAGGGAAATCAGATGTGGGAGGGTTAAATTCTTCTATCATAGATCTAAAGAAAACAAGGTATGCTATTTAACAAAGGAGAGAAAATGGGGGACTTAAACCCTATCTTTGTACAGGAGTCAGTGCAAGCAGGCCTGTTTAATATTTTGTTTGTTCACACTTACCTTTCTCTTTTAATTTAGGGATCTGACTGGCCATGTTAATAGATTAGAGTTTAATTCTTACACTAAATGAAAATATTCAATCAGCAGATCTTGGAACAAACTAGAGACTAATTATTATTTTGACTCAAAATAAGCAATTAGAATATCTGGGAGTAAGTTGATTTGATAACTGCAGAATACAATTGAATTTAGAGTTTATGGTTAATTTAGATAGATGGGTATGTCGAGTGTTATCTGCATAAGATCTTATGCATTCATCAATGCAGATATAATGTCTTGATACATTACTTTCAGAGATCATAATTCTCAGAAAATAGTAGATGTATTGAGGCAGTCTTCTAATCAATGATGTCTTTTATGTGCTTCTTCCTGGCAGGGGCATGGAATTTGTTAAACTTTCTAGTGCTAGGTCATTCACTGTTCTAGTTTGTTTTTCCCCATCATATTCCTTCTTCAGCTGGTATTCTATTGGCTAATTTTAAATCATTTATTGCTGCATGCAACACAAAAATAAAAACATACAAGCTACTGCAATTTTTTAGCAGACTGAATCTTTTGGTAGCCAGGGTATTCTGAAGAATGAGTGGATGGGTAAGTTCTCGAGTCTAGGAACAAAGGTCAAACTATGCCGCCTACGCCAAGGACCTCGCCAATGTTGTCCCATCACTGTTTAAATTCATACCCATTGGAATGGTTGTTTTAATGGCTTCAATGGGATTTGCAACCCTTTTCTAGATTAATCAAATTTCAGTATTATTGAACAATGCTTTTGGATTGGGAACATAGCAATGTAAATGCTGGAAAAGGACATGCTAAAAAACACTCAGTGCTCAACCCCTACTTCTACCATAGTTTAGATTTTCTTTGTATACTCAAGTCAACATCATTATCCTCCACTAACTACTCCCCTCCTTCATCTGCTCATCTATCCCGACTAGCAGTATAATATACTCTATATATAATGAGCAAGACTTGTGAATTGGGAATATAAAAATGTAAATGTTGCCAAAGACATGCTACAAAATACATAGTGCTCACTTACCTACAAGAGTTGCAGAAGCTTTTCCCAGCTTATGGAGATGCCACCAAGAGAGAGGCCCTCGATAAAGATAGCCAAAATAGCTTCGATGTGAGTTTCTTCAGAAACATTATATATGGAAATGGCTTGTTGGAAGCTGATCAGAGGCATTGGTCAGATCCTTCCACTAAGTCCAATAGACACCTATTCCCAAGCCTGCCAAAGGCAAGGACTAGGGTTGCACAACCCTTGTTTCAAAATATTAATGCAAGGTTTGTTGTTATTGTTGCCAATAAAAAAAGTCAAATACTTTTGGAGGTAATATATTTTTAAAAACAATTTGTGGAAATTAGACTCGAAACTCAAAATGGCAGGAACAAAAAGATCATCATCTAAATTCTTATTTATAATTATAGGATGTCTAAAGATTTAATTTAGAGTTTAGGTTAGTGTTTTTATAGAGGTAAAATGTCATAGTTTTTAAGATAAGTAAATTAGCAATTGCATCTAGGTATGTAATGTGATCTTAAATAGGTATAGAAGGTTGATTACTATGACATTTAATAAATGATGTTATTAAACATTTTTTATAAAAAATAATATTTATATATATTTAAGAAATATAGTTTTAACTATTAGTATAAATTAATAATTATTTTTATTATGAATATTGGAATAAACAATTGAGAATCTAAATGAGTAAAAGAAATATAAGAGAATTAAATTAAGCATAAAATTATCAAATCATCCATTTATTGATATACCTCTTAGAGGAAAACATAATAAGTTTGCAATATTGATCGAAGAGTTCAAAATGAAGAATACAATCCTTGGGCTATTTAACAAAGCATCCAATATCTCGAAAGATGCAAAATGAAACTACAATTAGTATGAGAGAGAAGGTCCAAGGGTCGTAAATGAGTTATGGAAAATAAAATAAGCCTAATCCATTAATTAAAATATCTTAGAAAAATTGAAGAGAGAAAGTACAAATGACTAATTATTAGTGACTAATTATCAAGTCACTTATTTAGTCACTTGTGTTTCAATGACTAATTATTATTGAATAATTATCTAGTCACTTATTTAGTCATTTGTTAAGTAGTGTATTTAGTCATTTCTATTTGGTTGATCTTTTGATTTTACCTAGTGACTAAATTAGTCACTTATTTAGTCACCTATGCTTGTAAATTGCAAAGAAATAGTGAAATTTGATCAGTTTTAGTCACGCGACTAAAATTTTTAGTGGTGTGACTAAAAGTTTTAGTCACATAGTCACATATTTATCAAAATGTACTAGTGATATTAACAGCTTTCAGACCTGGTAAAACTTTCTTTAAATGAAGTACTTTCATACCATTCTCACTTATGGGCCTAAGTTTGTTGTGCCACAACGTTGTATTAGAATCTACAATAGTTGTTTGTTCTCCTTGCTCAACTACAGCAACTGTTATTGAACATTCATTTTTCTTTAAAACAATCAAAGTAGAAGGAACAATATGACCTGTATATAGATATAAGGTGCCTACTTTCACACCCTTTGCTATTACAAGGGAAAATTTTGAAACCTTCCAATTTTTATCATTAAAAGTAACTACACAACCCTCATCACTGAGTTTCCCTACTGAAATTAAATTCCTACTTAGCCTTGGAACATGTCTTACCTCAATGTAGTAGAAAATGATTCTCATTCTGCAACTTTATCTTAACTTTTCCCTTTCCACCAATTTGTCAGGGTTCATTATCCCCCAAATAAACAAGCCTGAAATCCCCTTGGACATAATCAATGAAATAACCTCTATGAGGTGTAGCATGAAATGAAGCACCAAAATCTAAAACCCATAAATCATCAACACTTTCTAAAGAAAGAATCAAAACATCCTCTTCAAATTTGTTACTTACCACATTTGCCTCCTTGTTCCCTTCTAATTTATCTACTTCATTGTTATTTCGAGTAAACAACAATCTTTCTTCTTATGCCCTAGTTTACCATAGTACCATCAATCTCTAGGTCCCTTAGATTGAGACCTCTTCCCCTTTGACTTTCCTCTTAGTTTCCCACAATTTTCAAAATTATTTCCTCTCTCAGTCATTCTCTCTCTGCTTTGTCCATTCAAAACACTTCTTGATGTAGATCCACTTGAGGTTTTCCTATAAGTTTCCTTACTCAAAATAACATCGATCACATCATCATATTTTAGGGTATTAGATCCAAAAATAGAATTACTCACAGCCATTAACAAGCCATTCTAGCTTTCAGGCAAAGAACACAAAATAAGAGAACCCTAATTTCTTCACCAAAATTTATACCCACAGAATATAACTGACTAGCAATAGTACTAAACTCATTTAAATGATCAACAACAGATCCACCTTCTGCTATTTTCATATTAAATAAATGCTTCATGAGAAATACCTTATTTGCAACAAAGGGCTTTTCATATAATTTCATTAGGGTTTCCATCAACTCTTCTATCATCTTTGCTTTTGTAATGTTAAATGTCACTAATGGTGCCAATCATAACTGAATAATTCCAAGTGCCTTTCTATCTAAAATATCCCATTCTTGATTTGTCATAGTTTCCTGATTTTTAGTTTTTCCTTCCAACGACTTCCATAAATCCTTTTGATAGAGATAGTCCTCCATTTGCATCTTTCATAATTGAAAGTTCTACCCAATAAACTTGTCAACCCTCAACTTGCTCTCATCTACTATTGCTCTCACTCAACTGTGAGACTCCCACTCAACCGTGAGACCTTCCTACAAAGGATTGCTAAAAAAAAATAATGATGATCTAGTTAAAAAAATTAAAATGACCACTAAAGGTGGCAAATGCATGTGCTCTAGGTTGTGCCATATGGAATAATGATATGTTTAAATGAAAAGATGGCAACCTAGGTTGCGATCTATCAACAGGAGGACTGGAAATAGATCTTGCAGGAGTATTTGTTACTATTGCACTCTTAACTAGTGATAGAGATAATCTATTTCTCTTTCTTCTAGGGTTTGAAAATGAGAGCTCATTGTATTGAAAATTACATCTAGAAGATGCTCTTCTATGAGCCTTGGGCATGAATCACAACAATTTTGGTCTAGAAACCATAATATAGAGTTGGAGTCACCAAGTACTTGAAAATGAGCCTCTTGAAGGCCTAAAATACTAAGGGCAACACTATCTCCTCAACATTTATGTTAAGTTCTTATCTTCTTGACACCGGTGAACTTAGAATGCTTCAATATGAGAGTCCCACTAGGCGTTCCAAAATTTTTTGTCACAAAAGCATGCACCCTTGCCTAAAGTTTTTACCTAAAGGCAACCTTGTGAAACATGAAAACAATCTCCAAGCTATGGGACTTGAATTGTGAGATTGAGTCTCTAGAGAAGGTTGACTTCCTTACTATCGAGGTGCACCTAACTACTCTTTGAGAGGAGCAGAGAGAAGGAATTCATGAAAGAAAACTACCTAATCTAATATAAAGGGGGTGATACACCAAAATAGTTTGTTCAGTCATATCTCTGCCTAATAATGCACTATTCATCAATATAACCTCAAAATACACCGATTCAACCTTTATCTTAATCCAACAGTTACATATAGATTAGGAACCAAATGAAATGCCACAAGGAACGAACTTCACTTTATAACATTCAAAGGCAGTATTAGATATTGCTATGCAGATTGAAGAATGAAAACAAAACACCAATAGAGGCAAGAAGACTTTGCACTGATATTGATGGGAGAATGAGGTAAAGAAGAGGATTACATTCACTCATAGAAAAAAGCAAATTATAGTAACAAAGTATAGAATACTGCTTCTATAGAATCAGAGAAAAAATGACCGACCCTAAGAAGGGTTACAAAATCTACTTTTATAGTTCAAGCATAACTCATATAACTTCTACCCTAAGGAAAAGTTCAACAACTGCATTTAATGTTGTAGAGAATAATCACTATAGATCTAGGAAAGATCTAATTATGGTACACATCCAGATGTAGGAAAATCATATTATTCACCAAATAGAACTTTGAGAAGACAAAAATAGTGGCCATTATCATTTTGACTAAGTAGATGGATAATTGAGTAGTGAGGGGAATGTTGTTTATATTTATCATGCATGGAGAACATTCATAAGTGGTTTTAAATGTTGTGGTGTCCAAAACACATGCCCCATTCCTCACTAGGAATAGGGACCCCCTACTTTTTTTGACTCCTGAACTATGAGTTCAGGAGTCGGGAGAAGAAGAGTTTCATTAGACCTTAGAATTTTAGAGTCAAATATTCAAAAAAATAAAAAAAAATAAAAAAATTGAAAAACACAAAAAATTGAAAAACACAAAAAATTGAAAAACTAAAGAAAAAAAATTTCAAATCAAATGCGCCGCCAAGGGCCATGTGCGTAGCGTGCGCGCTACCACAAAGGGTTGCACACCCCATGTGCGCATGCGTGCCGCCAAGGGGAGTGCGCACGCCCCCAAAGGCCCCACACACGTGCTACCACAAAGGGTCATGCATCGAAAGTGCATGCGCACTGCCACAAAGGGCCGCACATGTGTGCCACCAAAGGCTTGTGCGCGTTTGAACTGCCATGCTCCCAAGGGTTGTGTGCACTTGCCAAGCCATCCTTTCAGCTCCAATTTTGTTTGAGTAGCCATAAAAGGGGTTTAAAATATATCGTTAAAGTATAAGTTGACATATATTTAATTTATTATACTTAAGATATATTTTAATATATGCGACGAATCTTTTGAGATAGGTTTCAAACCTCCCCGAGATAAGGTAAAGATTCTAGAAAATTTCAGGGCTTCAGAAATCCAAACTTAGTCAAATTTTAGGGCTTCAGGAATCTAGACTTAGCCAAATTTCAAGGCTTTAGGATTTCAGACTTAGCCAGATTTCAGGATTCACCTCCAGTTTTGTTTGAGTAGCTAGTGTGTCTTTACTATGCATTGTTAACTCTACGGACTAATGTTTGCTTCTTTTGTAAGTAAAAATGACATCCTCAACTTGTCGAGGTCATAACTTTTGACTCGGGCCTCAGAATTCAGAACCGCTTACATCGTTGGAAAGAAGAACTGAAGATCTAATTTCAGTCCATAAAATAGCGAGCCTTCGACTGTCCAATTTTAGGGACCGACGAAGGTTTTGACTTGAAATTTTGAGCAAAAGACCTCCAAAAAGGTTATTTAAAAATGCCTAGAAAATTTGTGAAAAAATATGAAAAAGTTGCAAACATTTGATCGTCTTGGATAATCTAGATCACTTGGTTTCTTGTTGAGAAGGATTGGATAGGTGGAGAGAAGACAAAGGTCAAAGATACAGAAGTTGGACACATAAAGCAAATCAGGTTTCTCATCTTATGCAGCTATTGGGGACAAGATTCAATGCAGGTGCCTTGAGATTTTTGATTGAAGAAGTGGAGGGAGTGCAAGTTTATGAAAGTAATTGGCTATAAAGAGGGTGTAAATCATCAGAAAGGGGTATGGAGCGTATACAAAAAGTGATCTAAAATCTCATTTGAGCAAAACCCAGAAATCATTTTCAAAATTGAGAACTTTAATTTTCTGACAAATTGAGCTCTATAGGTACATAGGTCCACAACTCTGCAGCTCCGCAAGTATGTAGGTTCACAGCTCTGCATTTTCATGGAGGTCTGCAATTCAGAGGTGCATCAATAGTTGACTGCCAGTTCCAAAAATAGCACTTTCCATGCATTGAGAGCACATTTTGACGGCAAGTTAACTCTGACACACATCAAGTGAAGGGCCAACTTTTATTTTTGGTGTCTCCATGCACTTCTACTTCGACTAATGGCTTCCTTCTACTTCGACTAATGGCTTTCTCTTACTTTCTCTCTCATGCTTTCATTGTTTTTGACATGTAAAGGGCTTATGCATCCAATTAATGAATAAAATATGGATGGAGTCACTCTAAGCACCAGTTAGATTGTTAGTTTGTATATATTTAGTTTGTTTAAATGTTTTAAAAGCATTTTATTGCATTAAGATATCTCTCACTCTCAACACAAATTGAGGAGATGATTTCTTATAAATACCCCATTGTAAAATGTAACAAGGGCCGCCATTATTATGCAATAAAGTTATGCTTTTGGTGCTAGCATTCGAAGTGTAGTTATTCTTGCTTGAATGTGTCATTATTTTGTGGATTTTATTCATGAGATTGTGATTGAGCCAAAGGTTTATTGTGTTGTTTTTGGTTGTGCGATCTTTTAGTTCTGGTGTTTGCTACAAATATATGAATTCTGTTGATGTAACGAGCTTGAGAAGAGATCACCCAATTGTGTCTACATAGCTTTTTGTCTCACATGAGTGCACTTTCCGTGGTTTTGTGATTTGATGAAGAGTGAAACATCATTCGATTTGTTAAAGATTCTCACCGACGACTTCATCAGTGGATTCTAGGAAGCACTGCTCCTATTTTCATTGGTTTCCTACCAATTTCTTCGAAGGTTTAACTCACAGTGTGTTGTGTTCTATAGCTTATGTCCGTTTAGGAATTTCAATTTCAAGTCATTTGATCTCATGTTATTTTCTTTCAATTTCGTTATTTTATTTTCTAACCCCTTGTTAGAATAGGACCTCATAATAGCTGCATTATTAGAGTTGCATTCATAAAAAAAAATAGAAAATAGAAAATATTGTTCTTTTGCTATGATATTTTGAGATAGCAAATAGATTTTACTTTGATTCCAAGATAAAAGAGTTTTTAGAACCAGCAAAGGCCTCCTCGTGAACATTCACATTTATCTTCTACTAAGCGAATTTTGGTACATTGCAAGATAAACATTAAACCTTGGAGTGGATCCTTAAAAAGATTTTCTTTTCAAGAGAGGAATTACACTATGGATTCCAGTAATGCTCCGCCTGGAGATCCTTGGAAACAAGGATTCAAATCAAGCCAAGATATTTTTTTTTTTTACAAGTATGAATGCACATGACAACATCATACAGGGATCACAATGATCGCAACGGAAGACTTCAACACAATCCCGGCAACCAATGAATCTCCAAATGCCACTACCAAACTGACACACCCAAACAAAGCCAACAACGACAACGCACATGATGAGGGCACAAGAAACAACCACTCATCAACAAAACACCGAGCTGGGGTAAAATGTAGAATCTCGAAATCTGGCTAAGCCTGAAATCCTGAAGCCCTGAAAAATTGGCTAAGTCTGGATTTCTGAAGCCCTGAAATTTCCTAAAATCCATAACTTATCTCCGAGAGGTCTGAAACCTATCTCAAACGATTTGTCGCATATATTAAAATATATCTTAAGTATAAGTTAAGGAATTAAATATACGTCAACTTATACTTAAACGATATATTTTAAACCCCAAGAGACTAAAACAGAAACACAAAAACTCAATTTCAAGAGAAACCGACAGAATTCAAAATGCAACAGCATAGGGTCGAAGAACGCCGAAAAGGGTATCCAAAACCACTCTCAAAAAGATTGGATCACGAAAAAAAGTGCCCGCTGATGGCACGCGCAGGTTTTTCACAAAAACCGTGCAACACTTTTTACTAAGGGAGGGCGACACTTCTCCCTTACTGTTTGCGACACTTCTCAAGAAGGCATGCGATACTGGAAAAGTATCGCGCGACATTTCTCATAAAGCCGTGCAACACTCTTCCAGTGTCGTACGACATTTATCCAGTAATGCATGCGACACTTTAAAGTGTCGTACGACATTCTTTCTATGGGCGTGCGATACTTTATCAGTTTCACACAATGCTGAACAAATGTCGCCCATAGAAACACGAAAACACTCCCAGAAGCTAAAAGGACCAAAATAGAGCAAAGAACCTCCACACCAGGGAGTACCGGATCCACCAAGGCTCGAGGAATGAACACTTGAGTGCAAGAACAACACAGAATGAAGAACACCAAACCATCTAAACTATAGCAGCAAAGAACACATTGAAAATAAACATCGCAGAGAACAAAAGCAACATCGCAATGTACAGAATTACATCTCAGGAACAAAACAACCAAACTAAGTATGTGGTTCCTCCCAACCGTCAATAGCATCATAAGACCATCGTGGGTCCTAGCCATCCCCCGCGCGTAACATCCCAAGCCACCGACCAAATCGTCAGTACTGTCGTAATAGGGACGTCACTACTAAAACATGCATAATAACAGCATAAGACAACAATTCACAGCATCTAATCATATGCTAAACATCATAATAAGGGAATTCGTCAAATAAAATAACATCATCTAAACATGATATACAAGCATCCCAAAGAAAGCATAAATCACAAGAAAGCATACTCCGGAACCCGAAGTACCAAGTGAAGACATCCAGCACGGTCGCACTAGGATAAGAGACCGTCTCTGTACACCGGTCCCTAGCAGTGGTGAAGGTAGCTACGCCTCCCAACCACGTGGCACCTGTAGGTCCACACCCGCCGTGCTGATGGAGATAATGATCCAACCACAAACACACATAAAGCACAACATCCAAGGCTAATGCTCACGCCAGACAGTATGATGGCTGAACCAAGAACCTAAGACAATGCAAGGAGTAAAGGTCCTAGTCAGACACTCAAAAGGCTACTAAGTAGGGGCTAACATCATGGAGAGTCGCTTGGCATCGAAAAGCCCAAGCTTGGATCATGCGTTTCAACTCCTCAACGGAGGGCCCCGCACACACATTTTATTATCTTAAGTTTTATTATCAGTCACACATTTTCTTTAATTATCACTTATTTAAAACTTCCTCTACCAACCCTATGGGACTAAGGTCACCAGGCTGCAAGATAGAAGCCCCCTCCATATGCTACCCTACCGTACCCATGCTCATCCTACGATAAGTGCCCATGGGCATGCATACTCCCATCCCAACCCCAATGATCATAACTTCTGGCAAATCCACGGAAGATCGGGCCTCGCAAGTCACCCAACAAATGTACGCGTACGTACTCGTGTGTGGCGCACCACCATCACGAAGATCATAACACAAGGACATGAATGAGAACACAATGCAAAGAAAACACCCAACTGAAAGCAACACAGGAAGGATGGATTCTACACGAATCCCAAAGCCAATAAAATCATACATCATGAAATCACTCAACCGGCCTCAATCCGAGAGTATGGATTCTACACGAATCCCAATGATGTAACAAGACCAAACATCATGAACTCACTCAATCGGCCTCAATCCGAGAGTATGGATTCTACCCAAATCCTAGCGCTCACGAAACAAAAGCAAAGGTCTAAAGGAAACCATAACACCAGGTATAAAATCACTCAACCGAACACAACGTCGGGAGTATGGATGTGACACGCATCCCCATGCAACATAAAAGTGCAAAAGTGGTCTGACTGATATCCAAATAGATCATCAAGGTCCACGACCCACATTGTGCCAAGAAAACTCGAGAAAACAGGGCGGCACGCAAAACAAGGTAAAAACCCCAAAAATTTGGAAAACTTCAAAATTAAAACCCATTTGGCCTTTGGGTTCAAAAACCCCAAAAATCCAAAAATAAATGGAATCAGACATCGTATGCAATAACGGCCAGCATAACGGAGTAAAATCCCAAACCCTCATCCCAAAAACAGGGAAATGTTCATACCCGCCCAACCGGGTAGAACTAGCATACAGAAACGGAGGGGAACACTAGTTCTCAGCCTCCAAACAAATGGCTACCAAAAATAGAAGCTGAAACAATAAAATAGGAAAGCCCTACCTCACAGCCAAAAGGGCAAAACGGAAAACTGAACCAGAAAATAAAATGCTCGCAGAAGTGGCTGAAAATCGCGGCAATCCAAGGTTTCCCCAAGCTGGATCCAATGAGCTCAACCTCGCGACGATCCCACGCCCGTAGCTCCCACAACGAACAAAACAACAAATCCTCATGAAGAGGATTTTGGGTTTTACTCTCCAACTTTCCAATTTGAAAGTGAGAAGTGAGGAATTAAATTCCTCTTTGGATACTTATTCACTTTTCGGGTAAATAATCGATTAGGGCAAATAACCAGCCAACCTAGTTAAATCCCGAATCGACCCAAATGAAAACAGGCTATTCCTATAAATAGGAATTCATCTATGGCAAAGCTGCCAAAAATTAAAATAAATCAATTTAAAAGCCCAAAAACCCAAAAATACATAAATCTCCTAAACAACTTTCGCGACAAAGCGAAACTCTAAATGCACAGACACGCTTACTGGTCTAATCACATAATGCAAATGAGTTCGGATTTAATAATCATCGAAAGGTTTAAATTAAACATTTAATTAAGGATACGTCGACCATACAAAGGCGACATTGGTAAAATATGAACGGCTGAATCACTAACTCCATGTGCCACTGCCAGGGATATAAATCTTGCACACTAAACAACACGATCAAGTGCAATTGCATATAATAACATAGCCGAAGCAATAAATGCATTAAATCACCTAATTTAACCATTTATTTAATTATATTAAAATAATCTATTTACATCACTCACGTTCGCAAAAGGCATGGCAACGCAGGAATGAAGTAAATAACCATAGCATTAAATCCATCACATAACAAAATCAGAGGTATGTCCAAATACCAAATAACCAGATAACATCATAAAACACACTGTCATCTCAAAATGGCATCATCATGCAATATGATTAACTGAACAACATAGTAGTCTAATATCTATGATATTGGAATCAAAGAGTAACATTTGACCCTCAGGTCATCTCAAATGTAAAACATAACATGAGTAACAAATATCTCTCTAATCAGAAATATAACAAGGTAGATGCTCGCAGCACATAACCAAAGAATCCCACTAGAATAATCCATTTCTAATTATTAATGCATTTAATAAGGCACTTAAAACACATAAGCAAACACAGTCATAAACATGACTAACCATCGCTACAAGAACCCAGTCCAGTGTAGCATGGTAATAGTACACAGTGCAATCTCTGCACACATCTCATGGTAATCACAAAACAACCTCATGATACCACATTGATCCTGGTAACCACTGGCACAAACCTCAGTGAACCAAAAATCACATCATAATCTCAAAGATCAGTCAAAAGCATAATCAAAGCAACTGATAAAGAAACATAAACCCAAACACCTCAACGGTGTAGACCACTCAGGGTCACAATCATGATCTATCACAACAAAAGATCAGCAAGGGTGCATCCATCAGGACAACTTACAAAAGTCAAATGGGAGAGGCACTACAATTCCTGCCATTGACCTTGTGCAAAATGAACGCCCAATAGTAAACAATCAAGAAGATCAAATTAGCCATTAAAGAGTTGTCTTTCTTTGTTCTCAATGTGCCAAGTCAACCATGTCATCGGTCATCTAGAGCCAATCCTTAGGCTTCACCACGTGATCCAACCATATTAAAACATTTTTCCACCTTGCTAGCATTCAAACTTATTGTTGACCGAATTTGCCTTCTTGCCAAAATTACCATATTTGAATTCAAATTCTAAATGGTCATGTCCCACCTTAAATATAAGACAATGCCATGGAAATATGAAATAAATTAAATAAAAACCTTATAATATTTTTGTGTTTTCCTAAGTTTATCTTTTCAGCCCTACAACTTCCTCCAACCATCAAATCTCCCATAGATTTGTGGTAGTCACTTTCCCAAATTTTGGAATTGTTCAGTGTTTAACAAATATGGGAAAGTGACCTTTTGCCACTCGTCTAGGGTGTGGCCTTGGTCCTTTTTTTTGGGTCATCTTTTGGCTATGCTGACATGTCGATGTACGTTGGCATACAGATGGATTTTCATTGACCATCACTTTCCTGTATTCCATTTTTTGTTAGGATATTGTATGATGCAGGAAAGCGATCTTTTGCCATGTGGAAATGTGGACAAAGTTTTATTGTATAGGCCACAATATGATAGGGTGATGAGTTGGACTATGTTGGCATACAGAAGGCTTTTTGGAATGGTGGAACTACTAACAATTTTAAAAGGTGGACCGCATGTTTCATCCACCATCAGATCCTCCTAGATTAAAGATAATCTACGACTGCTATTATATCACTATGTGGAGATGCAAGGGAGTTATTCTATGAGACATGGCAAGGTCTTGATGCATGTCCCTGGTGGTCCAATTTTCCTCAATTGGTAGGGTGAAAGCCAAGGTTACGATAATACAATCAAATTCCCATTGTATAATCTTATGATCTAGCGTAAGATCATGAAGTCAATTATCAAGGCTGCCGATGTTATGATATGCACTTATCGTAACATTGTAACTATGTATGGTTGCATGGAATGTTAAGGATGGTTGCGATCTTATGGTATATGGTTTTCATAAATTGTAAGAGCAATCACAGATGGTTTTTTGAAGGCAAGGCTTTATCGTATCATCATGGCGATCATAAGATCATAAAGAAACTTTAAAGGAAGCTCGATGTTACGAAAAGTTGGTGATTATATGATCATGGAGATTTTCAAGAGTTACCCCACCATAAGATAGGTTGATGATTGTAAGATCATAGAACCTTGAGTTGACCAAAGTAAAGTTGTTTCACTCATCCAAGCTAGAAAAGAAAAAAGGTCTTTGACCAATAAAATTACAAGAAAGGTATAGAATGAGTGTTGAATATAATTGACTTACTGATACATCTGACTTGGCATGCTGATAGAAAAAAAGAAAAATGACTCTTTAATGGTAGATTAGATTTTCAATCATCTACAAATTGCTTTCAACATCCCCATGCCTAGTAAATGCAAAAGGAACATACACTCATCACCTGGTTATCCATCCACCCAACTATGCATTGATTGGCACCATTTCTATTGTAGACACCTAAAAACCTTTAGAAAATAAAGTATTTTTATTTTCTGAAAAATTCCTGATGACATCATCATTAATTAATTAATTAATTAATTAATTTTTATGCTATTAAATCCCTTTATCTTAATTAAAAATATTTAATTAAGGAATCCCTCCCAAAAATGTTTAAATCTTATTTAAACATTATTTTCTTATTTATTAATTATTTAATTAATGAATTGACCAAAAAACCCAAAATAAATAAAAAAATTATTTTTTGCCCAAAACTTGGCCAATTTCCTTAAGACCACTAACCTCTTCCAAAATCTTCTAATCCTTCTTTAATTTTGATTAAAGGTTAATCCCATCATTTCCTACCCCTAATCCCAACTCAAAATATTTAATTAAGATTAAATATTAATCCTCATGTTTATTAAAAAAGTTCTAATAAATATCTCCTCAACCCAAACCCTTGAAATAAATAAAACTTTATTTATTTCCTAAAAATCTAATTTATCCTCATCCTAAGAAGTTCTAGACTCTTCTAGAAAGTCTTCATCCTCATCCTAGGAAATTCTAGACTATTCTAGAAAGTCTTTATCCTCATCCAAAATCTAGACTCTTCTAGAAGATGTCTTTAAACCTAATCCTAATCCCCTCCTAACCTTGTCACATTCTCTAAACATGGGTTAAGACTTACTAACCCAAGCCAAAGTTAACAAATATCTCCTCCTTCACCCACCCTCATTTAATGCCATCCACTTGCCTATCCCTAAGCTAATCCTAAACCATCCTAATCCATCCTCTAATCATTTGCACAATCCTAAGCAAGCTTAAAACCCTCCTAATCAAGCCCAAGTCAAAATTGCTCTCATCTCCCTCAAAATATCTCAACCATAAAACTTTATGAAGCCCACTAGGCCATAAATGACTCTTCCAAGCCCTTTTATTGCTCTTACAAGCCATTATGAGGGTCTTTATGAAGATTTTATCCCTTGAGCCTCCTTTGTTGACTCATCCTTCCCCTTTCCTCCATGCTCTCACCATGTGACATGTGTCACTCCTTGATTGGCTGTAAGGAAGCACAATCCATGTGCTCTCCTCTCATGCAATCTGAGCCCTCCATGAGCTTTTTCCCATCCTTGCATCTTAGCCCTCAATCCCTCAAGCCTCTTGCCTATAAATTGGATCCTTCCCCTTTGCAAAATAACACAATCCATGAAGTAAAGTCATAATGCCATTTTAAGAAGCTATTTTACATCAAAACCATACACTCACACCCAAATTCCAACTCCATTTGAAGCCCTTTTTGAAGCATAAGCTTGAGCATACATCCTATCCATTTAGACAAAGCCACTCAACAAGAGAGCTTCTTATTGAGAGAGTCCATTAATGGCTCATACTCTCAATTGAGAGCTCATCTTAGTCTATCTTGAAGTTTATGAATTTTGTTTAGTTTGTAGAAGCTTTATTTAAATTTGGTTTCTATTAGCATACTAACATTGCTCATATACATCTATCACTTTAGGGTTTACTCCAGTCAGGGTATCCATAATTTCCATGCCTCTGCAAGTGTTTTGAATCAAATCTATTGTTTGGGTTGTCTTGATTGTCCTCTGAGCATTTAATGGTAGTGGTTGTGGAGTAACTTCAGTTAGAAATATCTCAGTTATGCTTGAATCATAAAAGCAAGGTTGTAATTCTTTCTTAAGGTTAACTTCTTCTCTGTTTCTCAAATATTGCTTTGCAAGTTCATTGTAAATCTCCTTTGCCTTTGAACTATACGACATTCTACCTTATCTCCTCTAGCTATTGATGTATTGGGCAAGACCAATTTGCCTCTCATTAGTGTGTTGTGGATATCTGCAATCTTGCATGACTGTATCTCTTCAACCTATGAATGATTTATAAGTGAATATCATCTTCCTTGTGTCATTTATTTGGGTTTTCTGATTTGCATTTGATTGTTAGATTAAAACAAGTCTGGATGTGTATATCTTTTGGTTTCATGATGGTTCAAAAGTGCATGTATGGGCAAAAATTGGTTTGAACACTCTATTTTGGTGCATCACCTCTTAGGTTAGAATAGGTAGGTTTTCTTTTTTGCATCTCCTTCTCCCTTTTCCTCTCCAAGTGTAGTTAGGTGCACCTTGATAGTAAAGGAAGTTGACCTTCTCCGGAGACTCAGTCTCATAGTATAAGTCCCACAGCTTGGAGGTTGTTTCCATGTTTCACAAAGTTGTTCTTAGGTAAAAACTTTGGATAAGGGTGCAAAATTTTGTGACAACACTTATGTTAACCTGCATCTTTACCCTAGTCCCAACTTTGCCACCTTTTATCTTAACTAACTACTACCTTGTGAAACCACGAACCAATCAAACTAACTATTATCACTGCTTCATAGCTTGAAATTGGTGTAACATAAAATGCCCACGACCTTGTTAAAATGAACTTAACCACCACTAATTACTCACTACTTAGGCTCACTAGGATGCATGCCAACCTATTGTTACATCACTATAGCTAAAGATCTATCATTTTTTTATAGCGACATAATGACGACCCTTGATCTACTTCAAATTGATGGTGGAGAAAGTACAACACCGTATGAACTATGATGGGCTCACTAAGACGTGTTGCATCATCTCTACCTTGCTATGTTTATTCATCATGCAACTCTCCATAGCAACAAATTGACAAGCATTGATCTTGGAAGATCATACGGCCAAGGGAGAACCATAGTCTACCATCCTCATCAATACCTCTATCTAATCAAGTACTACCACATCATCAAATTTTTTTTTACTCCTTTCTTATTGTGTAGATTAAGCTTAAATCCAACCCCACTTGTCCACATGTTAGTCTGTTGCTTTGTCACTATGACTAATGACCTCACATCTTTGGTTAGTGACATAACAATAGTCACAAATCTACCTTTAATCTGAAAGTCCTGAAGATGCATCAATCTTTGTTAGTACCTTGACCAATTAAAAACATTTCCCTATGCCAACTCACTTTGATAACCCTTCGCTTATGGCCCACAACTGAAAAAGGTCCCACATGTCCATGTGTCACATCATTACTATCTCACTATGAAAAAATGTATGAAGAATTCTCATAGCAACATAGCAACAATCATTGATCATCTCTAAATTGATGGTGGACAAGGGGACGTCAAGAAACTGACCCACTTCAAAAGGTCACAAATAAAACTTTGACAACT
This sequence comes from Cupressus sempervirens, assembly GCA_028749045.1. Lineage (NCBI taxonomy): Eukaryota > Viridiplantae > Streptophyta > Pinopsida > Cupressales > Cupressaceae > Cupressus > Cupressus sempervirens. Next base: position 142,003,013 of record CM053784.1, on the reverse strand, counting down.
ATTACCTTGTCTGACAACTACACTGGTTGTAAAGAAGAAAGGCCCACCTAGGACATGTGGCATGTTGTCATTATGTTGCTATGGCTTTTCTTCATGCACTTTCTACTAGTGACATAGTGATATCCATTGATCTCAAATTTGATAGATGGTTCCAATATTTAATGACCACTATGCATGACTAGAACAAGAGGCCCCACTTGAATGTGTATCTCATTGTTGCTATGTCATTACAAGAATTTGTTGTAAAACTTTTGATAGCAACAAAGTGATGTTCATCGATCTCTTTTCAATCGGATAATAGAGAAAATACAATCCCATTGAGGTGTCCATAATGTGTAATAGCTTAAAGACGTAGGATATAAAGATAATAAAAGGTTTATATGTATTCTTAAAATATTTGATCCTTTAAATATTTGAAAATATATGTTCATTGGCATGTTTGACAAGCAAAACTCAAATTTTGGCAGGAGGGCAAAAATGGCTAAAAAAGACCTTTGAAGCTTTGAAATGAGTTCAAACCCAAATTAATTGATGCTTGTTGTTTTTCTTGTAAATTATTGTTGTTTCTCTATTTATGTTGTGTTTGTGGTTTTAAGGGGAGTAACCTTCAACAAGTGGTATCAAAGTAGGAGTCTTTGAGTGTGTAGATAGATTGCCAATTGTGAGGTAGTTTTTACTACGACCATGGTTTAGGGTTTCAACAATAAGCACAAAAATGTCTCCATGTAAGGAATGTGGCAAAAGAGAATGAGGTGTGATACCTAAGTTTAGAGCCGTCCAGAGACAAGTGCAACCATTACAAGAAGACATTTGCAGAGGGATGAATCTTGCAACAAGAGATGAAAGTGAAGATGAATTTGAGGAAAAAAAAATGTTGATTAGGAAGGATAAGCCAAAATTATGAAGCAAGAGAAAGAAAGACATTTTAGGGTCATTCTCAAGATTAGGAAAAGACCTAAGATTGAGGTCCCCACATTTTTGGGAAATCTTAACCTAGAGGAATTGATTGACTAGATCAATGAATTAGAAGAAGATTTTGAGTATGAAGATATCAAAGATCTTGATAGGCTCAAGTGTGAAAGATAGACTAAAGGGTCAAGTGTAGATTTGGTGGCAAGAGACCCAATTGGGGCAAAACAAAAGATGGAAGGAGAAAAACACAAGATGGGATCAAATGATAGGTAAATTGAAGTGATAATTTATTCCAGTTGATTATGAGCTTGATCTATTGAAGAAAATGCAAGGGTTGAAGAAAGAAGGAAGATATGTTCAAAATTTTATATAAGAGTTTGTTACTCCTATAAGCATGAAGTGTTGTCATTACTGCAAAAACTATGGTTCGTGAATATTGGAGACATTGGTCGGTGAACATAGTTACTGAGCTATAGTACAATAACCAAGTACAAGAAGATAAAAGTATGAATGATGAACATAATGATTACCAAGTCAATTTTTATTGACTAATATAGCTATTGAGCATATATATAAATTGAGTGAAGGTTCAACAGAGTGAGGCAAGTATGGAAACTGAGCAATGTTATTACTGAAGGATAGCATCATGACCAAGAAAGAATATAGAGTTTACCTTGCTGAGCTACACAAGATGGACAAATGTTTGTGAATTCACAAAAATCATTTCATTTATATTATGTTGAGCAAGAAATTTATTTTCAAGATAGAGGAGAAGATTTGAAGAGATTGATTAGGAAGAGAGATTTAACTATTAATAATCCTAATGTAGAATTTAAACCAATAAAATAAAAGGAAGGTATATAAGATGATAATAATGAATGTAAATCATGGATATTGATAAGATGTGAACTCCAAAAGTTTCTAAAACCCTAATTAGGTTATACAATGTAGAGGCAAAAATATTTCTATATAAGGACATATGTAGAATAGATCAAGAGTTGTTGTTGGGTTGTTAAGTTGTTGAGATGTTGAGAAGGTTATGGAATGAAAAATGAAGAATCTATTGTAGAGCAGAGTTACCAAGAAACATCAAAGGAAGAATTGCTGTTATTAATCGCAAAAGGTGTTATATTAATATTGAGCATAGAGGAGATCTCAATTAGAAAATTAAGTTATATTTCAATTGGGTCACTACTGTTACTTTCTTACCATTATAGTGGAAAAATATCTTAACCAAGTGGACTTGATAGTTCTTTATTGTAAATCTCCTAACAAAGTGCACACTTGAAGAGTGTTGTGGAGTCCTTGTAAAAGGTAGACTCTAGCAAGTATGTTTGTATTACTCCTAACATAGTAAGTTACCAAAAGTGGCATCATTGTATGCCTTTATAGGAAAACCTTTATGTTATAGTAGTCAAGGATTTATGAGCATCATCCCCACTCTATTTTTCCCTCTAAGAAAGGGTTTATGCTTACCAAATCACCATGTCATACATGTTGATTTGATGATGCATTTTTGTGATTAATATCAAGTAGATCAGGCATGTATCCTTTCATTTTAGTTTATGAGATTATGGATATGCATAAAACTATTGATCAATTATGAGAAGAGAAAAAAATAGTTAAAGATAAAAGGTTTTAGAAGGTACTAATCCACCTTGCTCTCAACACCTTATATTTCCCTAAAGTCCAACAATTTGTATTAGAGCTAGTTCTCTTGTTAAGGAGTTTTACCACTCAAGAGTAAAGATCTGAAAGATGGAAATGTATAGGCTTGATAAGATGATTGAGAATCAGAAGTTAGAACTAAACATTTCCCTAGGTCATATTTGTAAAATGAGAGGAAAGCCAACACAATAATTAAACATAAGGAAGGAATTATCACATCAAATGAATGACACAACATATTAGGATTGAGTGATCAGGAAATTATCTGATGGAAATACATGTGATGAATCTGAAGTTGCTATATTAGATATGATGAAGAAGAACCAAACCCTAACTAAGAAGTTGAAATCATTAAAGAGAGAACAAGAAGCACAATCAACAAGGGTGTGTGAAATATTGGAACAAAAGAAGCAAGAAAAGGATGAGAAAAGAATGGTTGGAGATGACAAAAGATAGATAAATGTAAGACTAGATGCAAAGGATACATAAATAATGAGGTTAACCTAGAACCACTATGATATGGTAAATCAACTATTCAATGCTAACAATGAGATTGGTAGAAAGACAAAAGAAATTATTGAGTTGAGATCTAAGAATGAAAAATCAAGGAATGAACTAAATTCTAAGAAGGATACAAATGAGAGGCTGAAAAGATCGCAAGAAAGTATGAGGAAATTGGATGAGAAGTTAAAAAGTCATAGAAGACCGCGGGACACCATTGGACTAGGTTAATTCACCAAGCTCTTTACAATTGATAAAGGAGAGTCATCAAAGTAAGAAAAACAAAGGAATGTGTATGCAAATCCAAAGTAAAAAAAAAGGCAACATGCCATCATGATGGAAAACTTGGACATGTCACTAATGTTTGTAGGAGAAAGGTCAGTAAGACTACTATTACTCCTAATTTGATGGTTATTTTTGTAATTGCAATAAGTATGGTCATCAATCATATTAGTGGAGATCCAAGTTTACTTAGTCTCCTAGGCAACGTGATCTCAATGGTTTTTGTTACACACACAATGAGTATGGACACAAGTCACAAGATTGTAGATCATAGAAAAAGTCTAATTGGATACTGAGAAAACAAGGTAACATTATCAATTGAGATTACAACACAAGAGTTACCTACACAAGATGTGAAAGATATGGTCACATTCCATCCAATTGTGTGAGGTTACTATTTGAAGGAAGATTTGGCAATTGGAGGATTACTAGTATGACATGTTTTCATTGTCATAAGGTCGATCACTTAAGCATGAACTAGAGTAATAAGATATTTTCTTATTATATTTAGTTCACTTAAGCTAAAATTTAAACATATAATAATTAATAATTTTATTAATTAGTATAATGCAACCTAGGTTAGTTACCTTTAGAGTTTTATCTCCTTTATAAGGATGGATCTCTCTTTGTAATTAAAACTTTTTGATTGAATAGAAATTTGTCTTTTTCACATTAAGAATTTCTCCTTTATTCTAAATCCATGAATTCAAGCCTCCATAGCTTTTCTTGTTTATTTTTGTGACAGGTCTTTTCATTCAAGTGATTCTTGGTAGTTGTGGGTTGAGTTTTCCTCAACTTCAACATGGTATAAGAGCTCCAGACTTGTAGGCCCATGTTCTCCTCATTAGAATTTGTTACATTGGTTTTCAGATCAGAGTTTGTAGAGGATTTTGTATTGGATCTAGGGGGTATTCATTTGAAATCACTTAGAACCGAAACGGACATCATCGTTGAGCTTACAACACACAAAAACCCCCATATACAAAATAAACTATGTCCAATTTGGACAGTGTTGAAATATGAGGCAAAAACAATTAATTTAAGGTCATACGACCTTGAGCACACTATTACATTTGGACCCGAATTGCGATGGCAAACCATTGCAATTGCGATATCTAACCATCACCCTAGTGACAAGACCATGAATTGGCTCTCGTCGAATAGGTGTCAGACTTTTTTGGTCACAAATTGTGATGAGGAGGTAATCCATTGTAATAGATGCCTAATACTACGGTTTAAGCTTCTAGTCAATCATCACAATTGTGACATCAATGTGATGGTTGTGCTGTAGAAGCAACATTCATTTGTCAGGACTGACTGTCATAATTGTGACAGTATTGTGACAACTGTGTTGTGGATATGATGTCTAGTCATCATAATGTCCATTGCAATTGTGACAGCTAGTTGAATTATTAAAAAAATTATTGCTACATATGACACATATTGTGGTCTTTATTTCAACACATATTGTGGACTTTATTTCAACCAAAATGCCTCATATCTAATTTTTGTTGTAGAAAACCAACATGGTTAAAAGCATTGCTACCTATGAGATGCCTAATTCACAATTTATGTGAATCACCCAAACAAATTCATATATGAGAAACAATTAATATTGTTTTGCTTTAAATTAAAATTATTTAAATATTAAAATTGTTTTGGATAACAAGAAGGAAAAATAGATTTTTTCTTACAGAAGGTGAAATTTGGTAGAGGATCGAGATATCTCAGCTAGGTATAGGAAATAGGAATGAGATAGTTTGGTAAAGGTGATTGAGATGACTCAGTAGATAATTGTGCATGAACTCAATGATAGAGATGCTAAATTCATCTGTAAATTTTTTAGCATATAAATGAAATAGCAAATGCAGGTATGCCAAATTTCATTTCAACTGACATACCCATCAAAGATTACAAGCTTAATGAAGCAAAAAAATTGTAGATCAAAGAATTAATTGAAATGTGGTGCACCAAGAAATCTAAATATTACCAATTTAAAACTATTTGGGAAAAGGTTATTTTACAAATTACACCCTCTAAATTTGGAAGATTAAAAAATAGCAACTTGTTGGATCCCCTAAATGGATAGAAACCTCAATACAAATCTTCTATCAAATTGTATATAGTCTAAAGTCATATCTATAGTCAATAGCATATGAAACAAAAGGGTGAGACTTGGCAAGGTTAGTGGCTAGCCATCTTGAATATTCAAAAATACAGAATTTGTGAGAGGGAGACAAATGAGAGAACTCAAATCAAGGTTCTAAAAAATGCATGCCAAATAGAGTATCAAAGACATGTCAAACAAAGTATCAAAGACAATGGAAGTAGAGATCTCCATGTGTGCAATGAAATTAATTGCTTTAGTGTTACGTTGAGACAATTCAAGTTTAATATACTCCCCGACTTCTAGAATTTAAGTATTTTTGGCAAATAGTTTTCATCTACCTTAGTGAACTACTTACTTTTAGGATTCCATGCTGAAGAGTTGGTCCTTTTGTTATTCATATATTGATGTTCTTCTATCCATGATAGTGTAACGATTGAAGTGAGTAAAGCTTTGAAATTTGTATCTAAAATGATTTGTAACAAAACCTCTTATGGGTTTTTATATATACATGTTACTCCAATTTAACTATAGATAGTAAATAGACATCCACTAATTAAGAAAAAACCAATGAATGTAAATAATTGACACCATAAAATCCATGAGAGGAAGCTAGTACATACTTCAGGAATTTCCCAAAGAGAGAGTTTTGCATAAAGCAAATTAATTGATATTCAACTAAACTTAAATTTCATGACCAGTTCATGTGCATCTGGCACACGTTGTAGCTCTATCACTTCCCAAATCTCTGCTAACATTGGAAGGAGCTCAATAAAGAAATCCTCCTGCATTCCCATTATAGGGTAGGAAGGTAGCATGATGAGGCCCAACACAAAGTGTAACAATGTATGTGTCAGGTCCATGAACCTATATATAACAAGAAGTGTCAAATCAATGTAAAAGGCATTGTTTGAGCTTTTACAAGAGAGAATGACATCTGCAATAGAAGGCAAAGTTACACAAAATAGATTTCTTGCTAAAAAAATTGCATCATCTTTAGTAGAGTTTGATGTTTAATAATTTTTAAGATCATAGTTTCAAATCAATTTAAACATTATTTGTGGGACTTAAATTTGTAATGCATGCAGAATAAAAATAGTATCTAAAAATGTTGCATGCTATGACATAAATAGTGCAAATAAAAATATGTTGCATTGGATTGAATGCGACTCTAGAATACAAATTTCATTGTGGAATTTGGAACTTAAAAATCTTACGTTTGATGGTGATCCTTGATCTTGATTGCAATGAATGATGGATACAATTTCAATTTTAAACCACTATAAACAATTTTTATCAATGTTATTTTATTATCATTTATGATTAGAACACAATTTGTAGGGCTAAGCATAAATCTCATAAAATAAGAAACTACTTAAGGTTGTTAACATTAAACAATTTGATTAAATTGTTTCAACTTTCAATATTAAAAGCACAACAACAAAAACCATCACCTTCAATCTCTTTAGTATGAGCTTATACATTATCATAGGAGATGCTCCTCTTTGTAATTATTTTTAAATATATAGAAGGACGCTATCATATACAACAAGGTGTGATGAAAAAGAAATCGATATACAAGTGGATATTTATTGACTAAATTATTATTATATATAACTATAAGCTCAATTGTAGTAAACCATCATATTTCAAAATTATTAACTTCTACAAATATTCATATCTTTGTAAAGCTTATGCCTACTTACACTAGATGACATACATAATCGAATGTTAGAATTCTTTCAAGAAGAAAATTCTGAAATCAACACCCAAAAGAAAACAGAAGAGAGAGATGCCTTCATATGAAAAGAAATGAATGACTAACAAGCATAGAGAAGGAATTTAACTTACAACAGGCTGGTAGGATCCAAATGTAAATATTTTTGCATTAGCTTCGTGGGAAAGCTTCTCCTTAAAGCCTTTCGCCTTGTATATCTTCTCTACCCACTTCTTACCAACCTAAAAGTTTCATAATAAGTGATCAAAATGTAGGCATGGCTTTTGAAATAACCCATAATTTGTATTAAAAAATCCAACTTACCCAATCCAATCTACCGTGTACTTCTTCTCTTGGTCAAAGCACATACCTATGTTACCCTTTTGTGAAGGAAAAGGCTAACAAAAGTACAATTGTTCACCTTTAATGATATAAAACTGGTATTATTATTTAGAATTTTTTTTTAAAAGTAAATTTTAATGAAATGTGTAGAAATTGATCAAGTTTAGGATTATAATTTTTAACAATTATTTGGATTAAGAATTGATATATTTTCATAATTTTTATAGATAATTTTTTAGTTGCTAAAAAATGTTGAAAATTAGGGGTCTAGTTCCCACCACAAAACTATATGGAAATAAACTTATTTCCCTTTTATCTTAGACTATGTTATAGATAGCTTATATATCTAGAACATTCAAAAATAAAAATTGTCTTTAGACTTATATTTTCACTTTTATAATCATTCGAAGTTCAACTCACCTAAAATCGATAGTTTTTATCTCCCACCACATTTTTCAAAACAAATCTATTTTAACCCTGGAATAAAAATTATACATTCTAGAAGATGACTCTATCCTCTAGAACATCACATAACTTTTAAATTTTTATGATATGATTTACTATTTTTTTTCTTTCTCAAAATTGAGTGTTAAAATACATGCTTGTAGAATTTTTTAATTATAATATACTATATGTAATTAAAACACTACAAACTCTATTCAAGAATATTTTTGACTTTGGGCTCTATAAAATGGTGTTTATAAGTTTTTAAAAATATATCATAAAAAATTGTAAGAGTTATTGAAATGTCAGTTTCCTAAAATAATTATATTTCTTTAGTAATTGGATACAAACTAGTATAAAAATTTAATTTAATAGACATTTCCAATTGGAAATGTGTGATACCATATATAACTTAGCTAGAATGAATTTATCTAGATCATATCTTTGATTAAAATTGATTTTTAGATAGAAATACTCAAATTCAGTCATTATGATTAGTTAGTCTGAAAGGTGACACAACTTTGTACTTCTACCTCTATACAAGTAGATTCTTCTTGAATTTCATAAAATCCAATGTTGGCACAGAAATATCATCACATGTGTATGTGTCAATAGCCACATGATATTCCAAATGAATATTTTGCACTCCATTTCTAAAGTTTAGTAGAAAAATAACTGCAACAATGCTTATATTTTAAATAAGCAACCTGGGCATAATATTCATAGTAAATTTATTTACAAACCTTCTCAAGCTTAGTAGTTTTGGTAGTATCCATTTTAGTAGGGCCTCCAAGAGATATCGGTTCTATCACTCCTAGGTATTGAGCTCTGCTTTGTGTCATTGTTTGAAAACATGGCTTACCATTGACATTACAATGATTTATCGATGAAATTTTATTTGGCTATAATTTTTTTAAGTTACCATTGTTATTCAATAAACTATTGAAAAAAAAATCAATGATACAATATAATACATGAACAATTGCAATATTCACTTGCATTATTTAGCTAATAGAATCATCTCTCTTAATTTAAATAATTCTCTATTATGTCTAGAAATCCATCCAATCAACATAACAAGTTGATACTATGATGTCTAAATTTTACAATAATAGATAGTTCTAAGAGCACCATTGAGTAAAAAGGCATATGAATTGGTGTTACAATACAATGAACATACATAAGAGTGATCATATAACGAACTACCACATTAGTGTGACTACTTCTTTAAAAAGTTTTACAAAATTGAGATTGAAAAAGTAATGAATATATTATAATGGAATATAGGATTATATCCACAATCAACTCAGTATCCTTCAACTAGACCAAAAAAATGAGCTCATATAAAGTGGGAGAATGTCTTACTTGAAGCAACTATTACATCATTTTCCCATCCTCTAGTGCATGTCATTTTTCTGTCGCATCTAAAATAATATTTTTCCACTCTGAATCGAGAATGCACATGTAGTTGCATTCTAAATGCATGGACAATAGGCAAAGCTAAAAAAATGCACCAAATTTACATTTATATAATAGGTCTATTAAGTTTTTAAAATTATATACCATCATGAACATTAGAACTCTAGTTTCCATGACCAAGAGAATGTCCTCAGCAAACTAGCACATAGAAATTTTTGATTTGCTTGCATGCTAAGGACATTACAGTTGCCTATAAGAGTCAATGTTACAATGTTCATAATGCTCTATAACTTAAAATAGCTAATTAAAGACCTTTAACAAAAATGCAAACCTATTGCATTTTTCAGCTCCACCTGATGAAGTATGCATATGAATTGAGATTGAACTATGGCCTCTTTCTGCATTGCCTAAAACCAAGAGATTCACACAGTTAGTTGTCATGCAATCATAGGTTAATGTTGAGCTTCACATGGTTTTGAGAATAGTTTAATATTATCTACTAATCAGGGCTAACCATGTGAAAGTGGAAGCTCATTTTCCCCCCAACACACCCCCCCTCCCCCGCCGCCCCACCCCCACCCCCACCCCCACCCCCTCTCCAACATCTAAATTCCCCATTAACATCTAAAATCTTTAAGAAATGATCAATCTTTAAAGTACCTAGAAGTTGGGCTACTCTCAAGGGAAGTCAGTCTTCATTGCTCACGAGCAATTCATCACAATTCTTTAGTGTTCTTGTACATCTAACATATGTACATCCAAGAATTTCCTCGTCATCTCCTACATGAAATGAATCTAATATTACAAAATTCCCTCAAAGAAATAATAGTTCAAGTGAAATAAACACATGAAAAATGAGAGAGAAAAAGAGGAATCTACTTACCAATATGCATTTTCATCACATCTATAGCCATGCTATGTGTTGAGTGAGTTTTATTGTTTTATTATTTGGATTCTAGAATATGTATGCAACTAGATCAATAAGCACCTTAAAAAAGAGCACTCTATATACATGCATACATACATACATACATACATACATAGACACGCACACATATGTATGTGTATATACACATATATATACATACATACATATATACATACATTCATACATACCTACATTCATACATACATACATACATACATATACAGAGATCACAAGGGCATGACAACAAAATGCAGCAATCGCAAGGGCATGACAACAGAATCTTAGATCTCCAATAATCTCCACCAATATTCATAGCTCTCCACCCTCTTTCATGTGCAACTCTCCATAATTGATAAAAACAAATGGGGAATGATCCACGTCATGTTTTTTTATTTTCTATTTATAATTCAAAATCTACAATCCACAAGATCTCTCTGCATACATACATAGACACACACACACATGTGTGTGTGTGTATGTATGTATATATACACACATATATATACATATGTATATATATATGTACATGCATACATACATACATACATACATATATGCATACATACATACATATATATAAATACATATATACACACGCATATACATACATATATACATACATATACACATACATATATACATATATACATACGTACATACAATTGCATATGCAATTTTATCACCTTGGAAAACTGTATTTCATCCTACTAGCTGGGAACAACTGATTGTTCATTTTATTGTACCTAATTTGATGAAAGTTCTATAAAAAAATGTAATCAACCTAGCTAATCAACAACTATACTAATTTAACTAGGTTATGACTTGTTTCTTGCTAAAATATCTATTGTGATATGTTTTTGTAAAATTTATTGCAAACTCTGCCCATTTTTCTCAGTTTGCATTATTTTTGTGCAGGTTCTTGTCCAATCTTGAAAACTTGAATGTTGAAATGAAAGCTATCAAGGATCAAACACCTATGCTAGAGTTACAACACTATGTGAAGTTGATTTTAGATATGGTAGATATAATTTTAAAATAGGAAAGCGTGAATGTTAAACAATTAAATAATTTAAAAAGAAAAAAAGAAGAAGTAATATTAAGTTTTGAAGTTTAGCCAATAGTGGCATGTTGTGATGGTTAAGTTGTTGAGTTGATATCCTTGCCATCAAGGTTCAAATCTAATGGGGATGAGGTCCCCCATTTGTGGCCTCACTAGTTCATAGCTCCAAGTCAAGTCATTTAACCGTCTTTAAAAAAAAAGCTTTGAAGTTCGTTTTTAAGTTCTAATTTATAAATTCTTTATGAAAAAATAGAAGCTTCATTTAAAAAAAAAGATTTATAAAGTTTGAATTTTAGTAACTAATTTTGAACCTTAATAGGAACACTTTCAAGAAACAAAATTTTTAAATCCTCACCCTAACCCCAAATTTTAAACCCTTGTCCTAAATGTTAAACCTTAAATCTTAAATCTCTACAAAAACTATAGTTGTAAATAGTAAACCCTAATCTTGAATGCTACACCCTGAATGCTAAAACTATGAAATCTACATCTTATATGATAAACATTAAGTCCTACTTGAATCCATAAACCTAAATGGAAATAAAAAATGATGAAAGTAATATAAATAATAAACCCTAATCCCTATAATAAAATATAAACCCTAATTTTTAAATGATAAAACCCTAACCTAAATGTATATCTTAAACAATACTATATATATTATAATTTTCTTTTTTATAGATCATGTATATCTTAAATTATAAGTCAACCCTAACAATAATATTAACATTAGCTAATTAGTATAAAAAAATTAAATAGGGTATTTTGATTATAAATTTTATATTTCTTGAAATTGGATATATCTTGCCTTATTTTATACAAAATTTTAAATATGAAATCTACATCTTATATGATAAACATTAGTTCCTACTTGAAACTATAGACCTAAATTGAAATAAAAAATGATGAAAGTAATATAAATAATAAACCCTAATCCCTATAATAAAATATAAACCCTAATCCTAAATGTATATCTTAAACAATACTATAATTTTATAGATCATGTATATCTTAAACTATAAGTCAACCCTAATAGTAATATTAACATCAGCTAATTAGTATAAAAAAAATTAAATTGGATACCTTGATTATAAATTTAATATTTCTTGAAATTGGATATATCTTGCCTTATTTTATACAAAATTTTAAATATGAAATCTACATCTTATATGATAAATATTAAGTCCTACTTGCAACCATAGACCTAAATGGAAATAAAAAAATGATGAAAGTAATATAAATAATAAACCCTAATCCCTTATAATAAAATATAAACCCTAATTTTTAAATGATAAAACCCTAATCCTAAATGTATATCTTAAACAATACTATATATATATATATATATATATATATATATATATATATATATATATATATATATATATATATATATATATATATATATATTTTATGTTTTTATAGATCATGTATATCTTAAACTATAAGTCAACCCTAATAGTAATATTAACATCAGCGAATTCCCTAGATAATCTGAAAAAAGGGGTTTTTTTAAGTACAAACAGATGTTACCTATGCAAAGAAAAAGAGGAGAGTATCTCACACCTCTTCCTTGAATGCCCATATTTCCTAAAGATATGGTCGCTAGTGTGGGAGAAATTTGGACTAAGTTGGATGATGAAGGAGAACTTAAGTCAATTTGTGGAAAACTGGGATTGTCCCTTTTTTCATCCCAAGCTGGTGTTCTTGTGGAAGATAGTCCCAACATATATTTGCTGGCACATATGGAAAGAAAGAAATAATAAATTTTTTCATGAAGAGGAAAGACTTGAGGAGGTAGTTATGAGAATTATGGAGAAATTGTTGAAAGAAAATATAAGGATTTCCAAATGTAAGACACCGAAGGAAGAACCAAGTAGGAAGGAATGCCAAATAACATAAAAGTGGGGTATTCAATGGAATTTTAAGCAATTTGATAACTCTAAGGTTATTAAGAGGCAACGAACAAGATGGAAACCACCAACAATAACATAGCTTAAGCTGAACTTTGATGGTGCTGCAAGAAAGGGAATAGGGGCGATGAGCAAAGTGGTAAGGAATGGAAATGGTGATGCATTGCTAGTCTACTCTAGGAATGTTGGAGGGGCAAGTAACAATTTGGCTGAAGTGATGGCTCTACTTTGGGGTCTACAATTGATTAGTGAAATGCAAATAAAGGAAAAAACTATAGAAGGTGACTACAAATTAATAATTGATATGGTGAAACTATCATCACATACATTAGACATATCATAAATCAAATGGAAAAAGTCCAGTTGCAGCACATATACAGGGAAGGTAATATGGTGGTGGACATTGCAGCTGCCATGGGGTTTGAATTAAAGGAAATGGCGTGTTGGAGAAGCATGGATATGCTAAAGGAGGAAATTAAGACCCTGATCTACAAGGAGGGCGGGGGGGGGGGAACAAAAATTAAGCATGGCTAGACAAATAAAGGTTAGGGCCAATTTTGGCAACATTATATCTAGGAAGGCAATATTTGCTAAATTTAATGAAAAGAATAAGGGAAAGATGATGAGACATCGTCGTATAGATTGGATAATAAATAGTCATAATTTGAGGTATGAGTTACTTTGCCATTATGGTAACATAATGCAAAGTTTAAATTATTTCTTTTTCGAAAGTACGAAAGATATAGTTTCGGATGCTGTCAGAGATTTCAGGGATGGTAGAGTAATGATACCAAGTATGCACGAATCCCATAATGAAAATGAATGGGATTTCGAAGTGCCTAGAAAACTTGCTTGCGAGAAGTTTAAAGACCCTATAGAGGCTATTTGCATCATTGTTGTGCTGTTGATGTTTAATAATATCACTGTTGATAGAAAGATTAACAAGAGGAAGGTTCAAATGCAAAGTACTGAAGTTGGTGTATCAAGAATTAGCGGGGAAGAAATGGGTGAAGATTTGAATCGACTGGAGCCAACAAAAATAAAAAATTTCAAAGATAGGATGCCAACTTGGTTCCTGTTAAAAGAGGGGGGTTTTCTTCCTTACATGCAGACAATGGCGGGGTAGGATGAAAATTGTTCTCTTCAGTTTGTGAATGGGTGGAATGACTATAGGGTCACCATTAATGGTATTACATTCCAAGTTAATGAAGAGATTATTGCTATGGCTACTAGGCTGTCTATGAAAGGGAATAAATGGAAGAAGGTTACAAAGACAGTGGACGAGGCCAGCATGAATAGTTTTTTGCAAAAAATGAAGAACCTGTTCGCTATAGAGGAGGTTTCTGAAGGGATAAGCTACCAGCTCCTTGGGAGGATGTCTGTTTGGTGTTAATGAAGTACCTCACACTCAAAGGAAGGTTTGGAGTTTATTATTATTATCACTTCCCCCTTTTGAACCATTTTAGAAATGATACTTCATTCCTATTCCATTCTTTTTGTTACATTCCCTTGAGGATGTGATTAGTGATGTTAGGGAGAAGAGGAGCAAGGGTAATAATTTTACCATCACCCACCAGGGCCTAATTTTTAGACTCTATCAGTTCCATCTTGCCCTCTGCCCCCCTAGGGTTGTTGTGGTTAATCACCATTAGAATTCCCCAATAAGTACTAGCATTGGTACCAGAATCCACACCTTGTGCCCTTCCCCTAGTAGGGAAAATAAGAAAAAGAAAAACCATGAACTGGTCATTGAACATAAGGGTAGTAAAAAAAATAAAATTGAAAAACCAATGGAGGTAGAAATTGAGGAGTCGGAAGAGGAAGGAGATGGAAAGGGTAGGAGAAGGTAGGGAAGGCTTGCAAAAACATAGGCAAGGTATAAACAAAAAGCAAATAGATATAGGGTAGATGAGGCAGAGGAGGAGAGTTCTGAAAATAATGAAAGAGAAATGGAGGAGGAGAAACATTTTGACTCTAAGAGAGAAAAGGAGAATGAGGACAAATAAAAAAGTGAAAACTATGTTGATAATACCCAAGTGTCTGCTGGTACTACCTAGGCATCTGCTGGTAATGCCATCACCACTGAGACTACACATGTGTCGGCGAGCTTTACCTTGCAACCTATAACCTTCTGTGAGGACATCAGCAAAGTGGACACCTCTCCCATTACCATCTCCTCCCTGGTAAAGGAAAAAACCAATGTTTTTACTAATCCTAAGGTTTTGCAGGATGAAAACCAACCCTTGACAAAGACTAAGTAGGTGTATAGAAATGATGAAAAAGAAAACAAAGAAGAGGAGGAATAGGATGAAAATAAGGTACAACTAGAAAAAAGGGTCAAATCCTTAGAGGAGGGGTTTTACTCCTCTAAATTTGCACTTAAGGTTACTCATGTTGCTACTGCCACCCTCCAATTGCTAGTGCAGGAGAAGGACGCAAAGGGGCTGGACATGGAGGATAATAAGCTCCTTTATAAGTTTCTTGCTAAGGACTGGGCTAGGGTGCTCCTAGCTGGGAAAGGAAAGGAAAAGGATGGAAAATAAAAGTGGGGTTTATGTCCCTAGTTGTTTTTTGTTTTCGGTTACTATCTGGTTTGCTAGTTTACAACTGTTACTTAGACTTGGGTTGGCTTGTTTGCCAACCATTTTATATTCTGAACTTTAATAGTATGTTAAGTATTATAGGTTTGGGTACTAGAATCGATGTTAGCCTAATAGATGTAAATGGTAGTGTGCTATTTTTGGGATGGGTTGGTTTGTTTATGCCAACAGATTATACTTTGAACAATCATCGTATGGTTAGTATTACTGTTAATTTAATTTGGTTAATTCTTTGCTAGCTAGTTGTTCTTGGTTGTTAGGGTAGTTCTTTGCTACAATGATGTCCCTTGTTTGTTTTTGCTGATAGTGTGTTGGTTGCCAACATTTTGTTTGTAAGGGCCAGCCCCCTAGTTTTGGTCGCTTTATATTTCAAAAACATCACCTAATTAGTATAAAAAAATTAAATCAAATATCTTGATTATAAATTTTATATTTCTTGAAATTAGATATCTCTCGACTTATTTTATACAAAATTTTAAATTTGAAATCTACATCTTATATGATAAACATTAAGTCCTCCTTGAAACAATAGACCTAAATAGAAATAAATAATGATGAAAGTAATATAAATATTAAACCCTAATCCTTATAATAAAATATAAATCCTAATTTTTAAATGATAAAACCCTAATCGTAAATGTATATCTTACACAATACTATATATATTATAATTTTATTTTTTATAAATCATGTATATCTTAAACTATAAGTCAAATATTAATATTAACATCAGCTAATTAGTATAAAAATAAATTAAATCAGGTATCTTGATTATAAATTTTATACAAAATTTTAGATATGCTAGTGTACACTTCTAATAAAAAATAAAATTAATACCAATTTATTCATTTGTACATTATTGACTTTGCGCGTTCGGATCTTTGAGGTTTTGTACTCATTGTCCCATACCGACTTCTGGATCCCTAGCTTTTGATCTTGATATTTTCTTTGATATTCCAGGACTTCTGATTTTGCGGCTTTTCTAGTTTTCCTCTGCGATTTCCATGGACATCAAAGGAATAAGCATCCTGCTTCTGCTTGGATCTCTTATTTTTAGTTCCGAAGGCGCGAAATCAAAAAGGCTACACGGCATCGACATCAAATATCCTCAGCTTTTTCCCGAGGGCTTTGATTGGGACCCAAGAAATCAGCATTTTATAGTTGGTTCTGTTACTCTGGGCACAATTCATAAAGTCTCAGATGCGGGTGTTGTGGAGGATTTTGTAAAGGACAACGACTATGCAGGCAAGGCAGCTGTGCTGGGAATCACTGTCGATACTAGAAGGAACAGATTTCTTGCGGTGATCCAGGGTCAAGTCGGAGGAGGACAACCAGGGCTCAATGCCCTTGCTTCGTATGACTTAAAATCTGGCGAAAGGTTCTTCTTTGTAGAGTTAGACCACGTTGGAGTTGAGCCAGGGGAAAGAGTTCAGGCCAATGATGTAGCTGTGGATCCCCTTGGAAATGCATATGTCACCAATTCGGCAGGTAATTTTATATGGAAAATCACATTAGAAGGCCTGGCTTCAGTCTTTGCAAAAAGTCCAATTTTTACTTCACAGCCCACCATAGTAGAAGATGATATGGCTAAGTTTTGTGGGCTCAATGGCATAGTATATAATAAGAAGGGTGCCCTCTTGGTAAGCCAGTCTAATACTGGGAAGATTTATAAGGTCGACCTTGATGATGGGGCAGTTAAGCTTGTGGACATCTCAAAGCCTTTGCCTTGGGCTGATGGGATAACTGTAAGGCGGGATGATGTGCTCCTGGTGGTTTCTTGTCACACAACGTGGTTTGTGCAGAGCCCTGATAATTGGCGTGTGGCCACCGTTGTAGATGAGGTTCCAATGAATTCTTCCTTGTTTGCAACAGCTATTGCTCTTAGAGAGGATAACAAAGCTTATGTCTTAAACTGCCATTTGCCTGATTATATAAAGAAGATTAGTAGAGAGGAATTCAGCATCCAAGAGATCGAGTTTCCGAAGGAGGCAACTGGAGAAAAGGTGTGGGTCATTGTGCTTATTGTTGTAGGTCTTGGGTATGTGTTCTTTTGGAGGTTTCAGATGGGCTACGTAATTAAGAATATGAACAAGAAGAGAGCCTAGCTTCTGTTGTTGTTGTACTCGTTTTCAATTTCATTTGAATTATGTCCTTAATTTTGTACCATCTAGTCTTAATATTGTTTAAGCAGGTATTAGTAAGTCCTGTTAGAATTCAAGTTGGAACTATAGTCATAAAAGTATGAAGAAATATCTGGTTGTTGTGCTGTTTTTGTTCCCTAGTTATAAACAGATTAGAAAAAAGCAAATGGACTGCATTTGATGCTTGTAGGCTAATTATACTTGTCAATTTACTCTTTTGGGCATATTAGGAGCAGACGCTCTGAACTTAGAATAGTCATGTAAACAATAACCCAGATGTGTTGCCACTCTACATTTGAAATGATTATGGCTGTGCCACAGAATGAAATCTCAAATATGTAAAACTTTTTTATAGGGACTTCTATCAATTCAATTTTCCTATCTTGATTTCGTATTTTCATGCTTTTACAGACCGAAACATGCCACAACAATTCTGTAAAGATGAACTTGAAGGATTAAGCGTGAACATTAAACAAAGCTCAACTTCTGTATTTAGATGTACAGCATTTCCTTAATCTAGTTCTAACTGTGCATGCATTTATGGGCAGCTCTATGTTAGTTACTGAGTTTGGTTATCCACCATTCAGCATTGAATTGTACAAATGGCAATAATCCATTTGAAGAAGAGAGGAATGGATCCAATTTAGCTACTATTTGAACAGTCGCATCCTCTTTTTATATGTGATATGATCGTCCTTTGAAAGAAAGATTTAAATTTAAATGTACTGAAATCTTGATTTTTGAATATCCTCTTATTTCTGTGATGCACATTGTGATAGTGGACTATAATATTTTAATGCTAGATCAGATAGACCTGTGAAGCAATACAAGGAAACAGCAAATTATGTTTTGGAGGAATAAGGGTATAGAGAGTTTTATATATTGATAGTTCTAAGAGGAGATTATACAGGTTGAAATCGCCAAAATCAGTCTAGCAACCATCCAATTGGGTTGCTGACTGAGAAATCCAAGAAACAAAGAGGATCCATGCAGCCAAAAGTGGGAGGCTACAGGTCCTGCTAAAATGTTTGATGATAGCATAGTGGCCAAACTACTAATACCATGCATATGAACCAGATTTACCCCTCTGCAATTCCCAAAATTACTGTTTGGTAAAGATGGTCATTGAGGGTATACTCTATCGCACATAGTCAAAAGCAACAAAAATTAACATAGAATTCAATGATAAAGGCAGAGGATGCCAAGCATGATCAAACTTATAAACCAGTCTTCTAGTCTTCCCATAGTTAACCAGTTATCGGACAAAAGAAGTAAAAACAAAGTAACAAGAGGATTCATGCAGCCCAAAGTGGTATCCTGCTAGAATGTCTAATGAATGTGGGGCTCAAAACTGAAGTAATATGATAAATATAAACCACTTTTGTCTTATAGTCGACTAATCTTAAAGTTAGTAGTGCTCAGAGCATATTTAAACTTCAAATGAATCTTGGGGATTTAAACTTCAAATTTAATCATCGGTTATTGAGGACGCACCCTCTAGCGTCCTAGTCAGAAGGAACAAAGTTTAGCACAGAATTCAAAGATTAAAAGATACAAAAGGCTGAGCAGATTCAAATCCAGCACCTCACTCCATCCTGACCTCCACCTTAGGCTTTTCATCAAAATCATTCACAACTTGACAAGCCATAGTCCTTAACCTAAACCTTATCTTCACTGACCAAATTCGTGATCAGGTGCAGAGACTCTGAAGGGGTTCCACCACTTTGATTGGATATGTCATAAACTCAAAACCCGCATAACAGAAGTTAACAGTCACATGAAAATCCTCATAACGACCTATAGGTATCAGACACTAGGGGCCCTTGGTAAAATTCTTATCTATGAAAATATTGACGGATGGTAATTGTATATGTTCTTTTGCGGAGATAGCACCTCAATCGTAAAGGCTTGAATTTTGATTTTCATATATGCAGGGTCTTCCCTAGGGACAGTAGCTGTTTGACCTGGAGAAGTATAACAAAAGATAAGGGACTGGAAGCGCTGGTGGGAATATTAAACATGGTAGAAGTATAGGCTCATTCAAAATAGCCAAATCCCCAATAACAGGTTTAGCTCATCCTAAACTAAGTCTCTGACATAAAGAAGACTAGCCCTCATCTTACCATAGTATCAACTAAAAGTCTTATCTTCACCAAACCAACTGTAGTATGACGATGATGCTCAATTTGTTGGGCATTAAAAAATAAAAATTCTTCCAAATACAACACATCTTCTTCCCACACTTTGAGTGAACAAGGCAGGAGGGAGGATGGAATGCATGCTGAAGGTAAAAATGGTAACATGGAAATGAATGGGACGATATAAAGAGACGTGGGTGATAAGAGGAGATCCCAATGAAGTTTGTAAACATAGGTTTAGAAAATGGAAGAGACCTATTTGAGCCAGCCTTGACCATCTTATAAACCTTATCATTTTACTTCATTAATAATGTTTTATAGGCCCACTCAAAACCCCAAATTGGGAAAGTTGCGCTGTTTTCCCAGCCATGCTTGTTGTACCATTGAAGAGGACATCAATTTATCAAAAATGTCTGCAACCCGGTTTACCTTCCAGGAAGAATATCAATGTAAAATTCATCATCAAAACTTTTTAAAATGCAATAAATGTTCTCAAGTATTTTTCGCAATTTCTAGTTTTTTGGTTTTCCTCCTAGACAAAAGAGTAATCTCTTTATCTAAGAGACTATTTTAATGACAACCTTAGTGAATCAATGTGACTAAACACTAATGCCTCTTCCATGTTGTTGGTATCTAAGTGCATTCTTCCAAAAAAAATGACATCCTCATCTGTATGCTAACATTCAGCAGATACCCTGTCAATAGTAAATATAGCCCAAGAGGCTTCCAACTGAGTGCAGGTCACTTTCATAGTTTCGGTTTGGCAACCTCACGATTGGGCTATATCAGCAATTACATATAATTAAATAATGCAAGCTCTATAATTACATATGTGCTTGTTTCTAAGATAAGTAGTCTCTACCTAACACATTTTTAGGAGCTAAGTGGACCTTTGTTTTCTACATTTATACTTTGGCTTGAGAATGTTAGATTTTAAATTTGCTCCAACTGAAAGAGTTAACATACGATAGGGGGCCTCTTTTGGTCTTTAGGATATAAAATTTGGCAATGCTAGTGCATTAAATAGGAGTACAACAATGTATTAGGATTGACAATGACAAAATTCATTGAGTACGTAGTATAGATATATCATATCTATGGGTAAGTTTGAAAACTAAACAAAGGTTGCTCTTAACAAACTGTTATGTAGCTTACATTTTGGGAATCAAATGTGTGCTAGTAAAGATTCAATATTGACAAGCCATCTTTCATGAGTATTCACAACTAGATCTCATGAACTTGAATAGATGGAGTTTAAGTCAATTTCTTGTATTTAAGCTTGCATGTCGATTTCTTGTATTTAAGCTTGAATCTTGATCAGATTTCCGAGTTTGAATATATACTACCATCTAGTTTTATTTTTCGGTTCATTTCTTCAATCAAATCTAAGGATGAAGAATTAAGAATTCTTAACTTTCTCCAGTGGTATTTTGGGATTGAATGTCCATTATACATTTTGCATTTGGATACAT
The DNA here is from genome assembly GCA_028749045.1 of Cupressus sempervirens. Classification (NCBI taxonomy): domain Eukaryota; kingdom Viridiplantae; phylum Streptophyta; class Pinopsida; order Cupressales; family Cupressaceae; genus Cupressus; species Cupressus sempervirens. The sequence continues at coordinate 141,981,369 of CM053784.1, read as the reverse complement.
GTTAGTGATTTAACTTGTCTTTTTTAGGGAAACACTGTATGGAAAAATATACATGGTAAAAGCTTTCATAGAAGCAACACAATTTCATGTCTTCTACATATAAAAGTTGCTTTTTGTTAGATAAAAGCTTATCCTCTAAAAATAAGCTTAATTAAATGAAAAATTATTTTCTAGAAATATTAAAAAATGACTTATCTCTAGAAGTAGATGGCTTTTTTTAAGACATTGTTTGAAAATGACAATTAACACACTTTCCAAAGTTACAGATCACTATGAGGATCATGTTATTTTGATGATGAGGTGAGCTCTCGTTGATAAATTCTTTTACCAAATTTGTACTACATGAACACCTTTACCACTAACTTCAATTTATTTTGACTTAGCGATGAATGCTTATAGTCTTGATTGTCCACCATTATATTCACATGTGAATTATTGCTTTTGAGATTGACAATTACTTTTTAGGTAGAAAAACTTGTTGGAGTAGTTTGTAGGTCAAATATAATCATTGGTGGGGTCTTGGGGATTGTTGAAGAGAACAAGAGAGATTGTGGAAGTTCAATGCAGGTTAGGAGGTGAAAATAGGGAATGTAGGGTTTCCATCTGGAAGTGAACATGTGAATAGGATGTGGATTGAGAACTAGGGAGGTTAGATTGATCCTTGCATTCGAAGAAATAAATGACAAAAGGCATAATGAAACTTTGTGAGAATATGATGTAACAATGGACATGGGAATCTAAATAGTGGGGAATATGGTGAGCAATGCTAAGATGTAGATCACTCATCAAGGTTTTCCACTTGTGGTCTATAAATTGGAATACACACCCACCCTTAAATGAATCTGATTAGCACAATCAAAAAGACGAAAGGTGCTAATGCAAGATCTATGTTCAAGGAGGTATTCGTATTCCTATAGAGGGTTATGATATGGAAAATGGTGGTCAATAGTAAACCCAACTTTTTGATTAGCACAACCAAATAAGAAAGGATGTCAATTCATAATTCTCACAAAGTAAGGTTTTGGATTTTTCCTTATGATAGGGACAATATGTGAAGCAAGGTAAATCTGATTTATGAAAGCAGGTACAAGAGCAAAATAGAAAGAACAACTTGTCTTGAAGCTAGGACAGGACAAGTGAATTTTAGAATTGTATTTGACTATTACAAAGTTATCAAAATCATAAATGGTTCTAGATCTAGTAATCTAATGCATATAACATGACTAAGAATTCCAAAATTGAAGGATTATGTCGACCAAAGTCGACCTTTTCCAAGAAGGTTGACCTAGTCCTAGAGACCCCAAAACTGGTAAAATGTGTAGAGAACATGCCATTGGTTTTGCAACTCTGAAAATCTAGATCTGAAATTGTGTCATTTATTCTTGCACACACAAAAAAGAGGGAATTGTTGTGGGGAGGGGTTCGTCTTGGTCAAGCCCATGTATAGAATATAACCTTGAAGTGAAATAGATGCAACTGAAAAAAATGTTATCATGTAGTAGATATTAGCTCTAAACAATGGAATATAGCATATCGTGTATATGCAATTGTCCTTAGAATATGATCAAGTATGTAGATGTGATGTAGGAAGAAGAGGACTGGATGGATGAAAATAGATCTTCTTCCTTGATTGCAAACTCATTTGCTTGACCTCCAATAGGGAAGAGAGCTAGATCTATGGAAGGAAATAGCTTGCATGCATGACTCGAATGCTTATATACTTGATGATGAATGTTTTCAATTAATGCTGGCTTGCACTTGAATGTCTTGAACTTACAATAGCTTTCTTGATAATGATTGCATGAAGATGAGATGTATTCATACATTTGATATGTGAAAATGAGAGGAAGAGAACTCCTATTATACACATTTTGGGTTTGCAAGGCCATCCCAATTAAGTGCCTAAAAGAAACACTTGACATTAGACCCAAAACCACATAAATTGCAATGCCCTAGGATAGGATAAAATTGACTTGATTCGACCTCATCTAGTCATGCTCTTTTTAAGTTTGTCTGGGGCCTAGGGTTGTGTGTCATTAAGGGTATTTCAAAGCCTCAATCCATCAAGAAATCAAGGCAAGTTTGGAGATCCAAAAATGCATGTAAAGGGGACCTAGATGGAAAATAAGTTGTGATAGGTAGACAAACGGAAAGTCATGCATAGAAATTAGAGGCAATCTCAAGTTTAAATATGAATGAAGGAGGAGGACCCATTAAGTTCAATATGAGGTCCTATCATATGAAACACAATAAAATAGGTTTAAAATGGTTTGAAAATGAACACAAGTTAAGTGCTTATTGTTTAAGACAAAACATTTAACCCCCCACTTTAGTAGGATTATGTGTGTGTGTGTGTGTGTGTGTGTGTGTGTGTGAGAGAGAGAGAGAGAGAGAGAGAGAGAGAGAGAGAGAGAGAGAGAGAGAGAGAGAGAGAGAGTAAATTTACAAATGCGAGTCCCCAAACCAGAGATCTTAACTCCACATCCATGCACATAATGAAAACAAAGAGAAAAGAAACAAAAAAACAAAGAGGAAAGACACAAAGAGGAACTGCTACTAAAATAGAACTTCAAATCAACTAGTGAAAGAGACCTTGACCAGAGATGTCCCATCCACTATATCATATTTGGAAAGCTATTGTGAGAGCAAAAACAATCACATAGGAAGAACGCGAACATCGCCAAAGACGATGCCAACTCCCATGGTTTAACTTACTAGCACAACCATGAGAGCGAAGCAAGAGAACATGAATCTAATCAACTAGCAAATTGTGTTATGGGTATGTGTAGGATCATGGTGTGCCAAAAAGTGGCAATGTGAAAAAAATAGAGTTTGAAAACATCTAAAAGTGTTTCAAAATTTGCTTTGACTTTTTTCCACCCATCTTGATACCAAAGCTAAAAAGTAGGCCATAGCCTTATTGGGTATTTGATTTCATATCGAATATCTGATACCTGTATTGTGATTTAAAAAATAAAAATAGCAAGCCCGAGGGTTCTTTGTTCACATTGCGTTTTTTGTTTTGAGCTCAAGTATCCAATCCGTGCACGGATACATGTTATAGGTTAGTGATTTTTTGTTTTTTTTAAAAAATATTTTCAATCAATTTTATTATAAATTTGTTAGTTTTAATTGAATTTGTTAAAATTTAGGTTTTTATTATTATAGAAATTGTTGAAATTTAGGTTTTTTTAATAGAAATTATGTTTTGTGAATTAATAGGTATGGCTGACCGAAATGATAATACTTAGGCAAGAAATACTATTCTTCTTAACCCCCCACCAAATGCTCTAGTGCCCCCTCAAAATCGTCCACCAAATGGTCCCTTACCCCCTCAAAACCCTCCATATTTGAAAATCACATCGAATTGAGGGCTTTGCGAACGACATATAATAATGTACCTGCATTGGCTCTTATGTTATCCACGTTAAACACCATAGTGGATAACATTGAAACACTTACTGAGGAACAAAATGCCACTCTTCGTTGGTGTGACGAAATGCATCAGATGTTCGATGATGAGTTGGACTATGATGAGGTTGCGGCCCTCAATATAAGTAAAGATGATTTGGTGCCCTTTTTTTGAATCCAAAAACTGGTTTACCAGTCAACTGCAAAAAGCCCAAACTATCAATTAAATGGTGCACAAATGATGCCATACGTGCAAACTTTTGGGATTATTGGTGGATGGTTTTTGATATCCCTCCACATAGAAATTTAGAGGTGCCATTTTATTTCCTTAGAAAATTGTATGCATAATTTGTGTTGGGCCTCAAGGTGAACTATTGGAGCATGAAGCCCAACATGGGTGTAGGAGGAGGAGCTCCTCAAGATAGACCCTCTTCCCAGTGGAAGAAAGTTGGCACTTTTGTCCCCCCTACTGATGTCTCCCCCCTCCTTGAGTGCAGCATCCTAATATCATTGCAGAGGCTAGCTCTCAGACTATTAGAGCCATCCATAGATTGAGTAGCGTATTGATATCCTTGACTAGGTCATTTCTGCCTCCTTGTGTTGATGATGCTGGCGTGAGTTCGTCAACCATGAACTCATCGCATGTTTGTGTGCCCCATACTTGAATAATGTGCAAGAATATTTGTCTAGGTCCCATAAGTGATCATTCTGAGTATCAGTTTGTATTTGATGAGGACACACCAGACACACATGCAAAGGCTACAGACCTTGATGCGAGAGAGGAGGATCATGTAGAGGCATGGACTCCTTCTATGTTGGTACATGTATACACTTTTTTTGTTATGACAAATGCAATTTAAAGTTAATGTTTATAATAGAGTAATTTTAATTTTTAAGCCATACTGACTTATACATGTATGTGATCTTCATTCATGTTTAGTTGATGATTGAGGAGGAGCTGAGACTGTAGACACCTAAAAACCTTTAGAAAATAAAGTATTTTTATTTTCTGAAAAATTCCTGATGACATCATCATTAATTAATTAATTAATTTTTATGCCATTAAATCCCTTTATCTTAATTAAAAATATTTAATTAAGGAATCCCTCCCAAAAATGTTTAAATCTTATTTAAACATTATTTCCTTATTTATTAATTATTTAATTAATAAATTGACCAAAAAACTCAAAATAAATAAAAATTTTATTTTTTGCCCAAAACTTGGCCAATTTCCTTAAGACCACTAACCTCTTCCAAAATCTTCTAATCCTTCTTTAATTTTGATTAAAGGCTAATCCCATCATTTCTTACCCCTAATCCCAACTCAAAATATTTAATTAAGATTAAATATTAATCCTCATGTTTATTAAAAAAGTTTTAATAAATATCTCCTCAACCCAAACCCTTGAAATAAATAAAACTTTATTTATTTCCTAAAAATCTAATTTATCCTCATCCTAAGAAGTTCTAGACTCTTTTAGAAAGTCTTCATCCTCATCCTAGGAAGTTCCAGACTATTCTAAAAAGTCTTTATCCTCATCCAAAGTCTACACTCTTCTAGAAGATGTCTTTAAACCTAATCCTAATCCCCTCCTAACCTTGTCACATTCCCTAAACATGGGTTAAAACTTACTAACCCAAGCCAAAGTTAACAAATATCTCCTCCCTCACCCACCCTCATTAAATGCCATCCATTTGCCTATCCCTAAGCTAATCCTAATCCATCCTCTAATCATTTGCACAATCCTCAGCAAGCTTAAAACCCTCCTAATCAAGCCCAAGTCGAAATTGCTCTCATCTTCCTCAAAATATCTCAACCATAAAACTTTATGAAGCCCACTAGGCCATAAATGACTCTTCCAAGCCCTTTTATTGCTCTTACAAGCCATTATGAGGGTCTTTATGAAGATTTTATCCCATTGAGCCTCCTTTGTTGACTCATCCTTCCCCTTTCCTCCATCCTTTCACCCTGTGACATGTGTCACTCCCTGATTGGCTGTAAGGAAGCACAATCCATATGCTCTCTTCTCATGCAATCTGAGCCCTCCATGAGCTTTTTCCTATCCTTGCATCTTAGCCCTCAATCCCTCAAGCCTCTTGCCTATAAATTGGATCCTTCCCCTTTGCAAAATAACACAATCCATGAAGTAAAGTCATAATGCCATTTTAAGAAGCCATTTTACATCAAAACCATACACTCACACCCAAATTCCAACTCCATTTGAAGCCATTTTTGAAGCATAAGCTTGAGCATACATCCTATCTATTTAGACAAAACCACTCAACAAGAGAGCTTCTTATTGAGAGAGTCCATTTATGGCTCATATTCTTAATTGAGAGCTCATCTTAGTCTATCTTGAAGTTTATGAATTTTGTTTAGTTTGTAGAAGCTTTATTTAAATTTGGTTTCTATTAGCATACTAACATTGCTCATATACATTTTGGCATGCCCGGTGGGACTCCGCATGGGTCATCTTCATTAGCTTTTTTAGTCAAGTTTTGTATGTCATTTGCTAATTTTGGCTAATTTTGTTTGTTTTTGTGATTGGTTGGATTGTATAAATTGGTTTTGTAAGTCCACATGAGCATGAAAAAGACAAAAGAACTCATAATCTATCTCATAGTGTTTGCAGATTTTTCAAGCTTATAGGTGGACAAAGCACTTAGAATTCTTCTTCCTCTTCTTGTCTATATTCTTCTTATTCCATCTACTTCTTCTTCTTCTTCTTGTGTGAGATCTTGACCATTTTTTTTGAAGGAAGAAAAATCATACACACTTCTTTTTAGTGCTTAAAATGAACCTCTAAATCATACTTAAATCCATTAAAAACTAAAAATTTGCAGAAAAAAAAAAAAAAAAAAAAAGCCTTTTAACAAGTGAAACTAAACCAATTCAATCATTTGCATCCTTGCAACATCAAGGTTTTAGATGCATTCATGCAAAGTTAGGAACACTTCATTTTTGGAAATTTAAAAAGAACTTTAAGTTTCCATTTCAAAAGGTTCAAAATCAACACTAAGTGCACACTAAAATCTAAATCAAACTCAAAGCATCAATCAAGGATAAAATGAACCTCATTTGCAAATATTTTAAAGTTCTTTTAAAAATCTCATGAAAACTAAGAGTCCTAAATGGTTGCCAAAAATTGTCCTAAAAGCTTTGTTATTTGTTCCAAACAAATGTCTTGTTGCAAAATCTTGAATGTTTCTTAGGTTTTTCATGCATCAAAACAATCTAGGAATATCATTTTGGGCTTAAAATATGCAAACTAGAACACAAAATCTTGAATGAAAACCAAAGTCCAAAGAGTCATTTTCACTTTTGAGTCCAAAACAATCTTGAATGATCTAAGGTTAAAACAAAGCACTTCAAAGTTCTTAAAACAACACACAAAATCTCAATCTTGAATGCTCAAAGGAAAAAACTTGAATGTTTAATCACTTATTTTTGAATGCATGTTGCTAAACACACTCTTGAATGCCATGGATTAAAATCAAATTTTTCTTGAATGCATGATTAAAAAAACAAATCCAATCTTGAATGCCAAGGATCAATTAACCATTGCAATATCAAACACTTCATTTGGAGCTTCTAAAATTGAACAAAACAAATCTCATTTCCACATGCAATTTAGGTAAAGTTTGATTTTTGGACATTTAAGAAACTTTGTTAAGTTAAATACAAATTTGCAAAAATCAATTTGAGTAGTTCCTTGGACTCACCTCTTTTCTAATCACCCATCAATTCAACCATTGGTTGCAATCTCAGCGTCATTTATGGGGATGGGTCTACTTGAAAAAGGTGTTAAATGTTCTACAATCTAACTCACTTACTTGGTCTTTGAACGTTTGCTTTAACTTTATCAAAAATTTTAAATGACCAAAACTCTAGATTAAATCAATCACACTTCAAGTTTGGGCACTAAAATTGAACAACTATTGACGTGGAGGGCCTCCGGGCGCGCGCTTGACAAATCGAGTCTCACACATCTTTGCTTTGGGCTTAAAACAAAATCACACCAACTCTTGAATGCTTTAAAGAAAATTAATTGATACTTGACGTGGAGGGCCTCCAGGCACGTGAGTTTTCTTTTGTTGACCCTAACTCTTCTTCTTGTTTACATTCTTCAATCAATTTACTTTTGTTGGCGCTTCAAGTTGGAATTGAATATTGTCTCTTAAACATGAGTGCTTGCAAAGTCTAGATTATCACACATAAGAGTCAGTTGGTAAAAGAACAAGTGTGTTTTTTTTTAGCCCAAGGTCATCTAAGTCTTCTCTCCCCTTGTCGTCTTTCGAGGCCATCTTGGGTGCATAAGATTAGGATCCAAAACTTTGTTTCTTTTTAGGAGTCCTGCTTGGGGATTTCATCACCCCTTGGATGACCTCAACTCTAGCGTTCTGGCGAAGTATAAGAATTGGGAGGTGAATCAAAAGACACCTCTCTTGGAATCAATATTTTTGTCACTTGGGTTAAGCCTCAAGGAACTTTATACCCTTGAGAAGTGAAAGAGGAGAAGTGGGTTACCGCTCCTCTCGGCTGTGTGACATCTTGTTGGTTTCATCTACGGATTTGGGCCTCACGTACCTTTGGGTATATCGAGGACTCCCTAGCTAAACCAACTGTCAGCCTTGTAGACAACCATCTAGAGTGTTAATGTGTTTGAAGTGACTGATCGAAACATTTGTAAAACATACACGCTCCTCAACGCAAGTATCACATTCTAAGAATCAAAAACTTCTATCTAGTTGTTCCTATCTATTGCTTGCTTTTTTATTTGTTGAATGAATGTTTGCCAAACTTGGTCAATCCTAGCTTAGGGTACACTTAGCGTAGTCACTGCCTATTCCAAAAGTTGAACAAGTTGAAGCAAAATAATCAAGGTCTCTCAAAGCCAAGCAAATTCAAGAATTGATGTCAGAGCAACCCAAACCTAAACAGAAGTTCCACAAAGTTAAACTCAAACCATCTCAGGCATACGAAGAACTTTTAGCCAAGAGAAAGGAACTAACACCAAGTCCTCAAATTGCCAAACTCCACAAAGCAGAGGATAAAGCTGTCGACGAAGCACTTCAAGAGGCCTGGTTAGAGCACACCATCAAATTTAGCCAACATCCAGGAGTTAATCCTGCTTATGCCTTACCAACTAGGCATGATTTCTATGATTAGACACCCTTGTTTCTCCACACCTTCTTGGATAAGCTTCACCTTAGAGTCATCTTTGTAGAAAAGTCATCCATCTTAGGTTATCCCCTTAAGCATTATTAGTTCATCCATCTCATTTAGGACCAAACCATCTAGCCAGCAATTCAAAATCTTCACATCCAAGCCTTCAAAAATTGTTGTCACCTTGCTAAAAGTTTGCCATTCCTAAAATCTTTCAAAACCACCAATCTCACCAAGGTTATCCCTTTGACAAAGCTTTGTCTAGGGTAATCTAGCTTTGCCACTTGTTATCCCTCATCACCTTGAGCTAAAGGTTGAGATCCACAAGAAGTCAATCTCGTGTTCTTCCTAAAGGATCATTAGTCTATCCTTAAGTTGACACAATCACCACCAAGCTTGCACATAGGAAAGCAGACCTTTTGTGCTTTGGAAACATATCTTTGAAGTTAGAATCCCCAACCCAATCCTCCTTAGGTTTTTTCATATAGCTTTGCCTCAACCTAGGAAATCATTTGCATAGAAAAGCCTTCCTCCCTTTTGCATCCACCAGCATTTGTTGCATCTCATCCCTAGGAGCATTTTTCATGCCACCCGTCACTCGCTTAGCCAAGAAGAAAGAAACAATGGAGCCTTATCATTTGGATCGAACAGCCTCACCCCCCTTGAGCACTCAGCCATCCTTCAGCCCAGAGAAAGCTATGCCATCATCTACTGACATTGAAGCTTTCATGAACCAACCAGGAAATGTAGTATTGGTAAACGCCATTATAGACAAGAAAAAATAGACAATCATGGCTAATTTTCGAAGGGACAATGTAGGAACCTTTGACTTTGGAAGACCCCCTCCATTATCAGATCTATCTCACCCATTGTTTGGGCAGTTGCCACCACCCATAGGCTCTTATGATCCAAATTATCCTCAATATATGCCAAAAGAAGAGCCTCTAGCCAATCCATATGATCCAACAGACCCAAACATACCATCATCCACCCAAGTTGAAATTTCGATGCCGCAAGCCAACCCAACCACCACCACTCCATCCTTGGTTCATACCTCTCCGCTCCATACCCGCTTTACCCAAAACACCTCACCGTTCACGCCCTTCACTATTGCTGCTGCTGCTCCCCAACCCAGCCTTCCAAATCCACCCATCTCCCAAATCAGTGCTAGCATCTTTGGCCAACCTCAACAATATACAACAGGGATGCCGCCCATGGGGCCAAGTAATCAACCTTTCATCACCCCCAGCTTGTTCACCATAGCCCAAAGCACAATCCCATCATTTCCATTAGGTCTTGGGAGCTTAGTGCCATCAACCAAAAATCCACAAGCTACTACCCTCACTCCATAAAGCTATCAAACCCCACAAGCTACTACCAATGTTCTGCCCAGCTCCAAGTGACCCAAGCTCCCGCCACCACTCTACCAAGCTTCCAAATCTAGCCATCAAGCTATCAAACCCCATCAATTCCATTTCCTAGCTTTCAATTCCCACCACTTCCACCACCAACTAATCCATTACCTCCTATTACCAACTACTTTTCAATGCCACTTCTAAGAGGTAACCCACCAATCCAGCCAACCACCAATTATTTGTAGATACCATCCCAAATGGGGGCACAACCCACATACCTTGGTCAAACCCCACAAGCCCCCCGATCCTTTCCCCAAGCTTCACAACCATCTTATACCTTACCTCCACAAAGCAATTCATTTATCCCACAACCAGCTTATGTTCCTCAATCCCAACCTCAAATCCCATATCAACAGCAAGCCTCGCAACACATGCAACACTATGCGCCACCTCCCCCTCAGCAAACTGTCATCCACCATGCAGCTGCCCAAACAATGTACAATCCCTATCAACAAATCCCTCATAGCCATCCATATTCAGTGGCCCCATCTAGTGCATACCTACCTCAAGGCACTCCTACATTGGGGGCACCCCAGCCATCGCCCATTAATTCAGAATGGGAAGCCATGAAAATAGCTTTGAAGAACATCCAAGAGGGAAATGATCCAAAAAATTTCAAGTTTGAGAATGTGTGCCCTTACCTATTTGACAGAGCCATTACCATGACACCATTCCCCAAGCATTTTGAGACACCCAAATTTGACAAATTTAGAGGAAAAGGAAACCCTGTCACACATATCAAAGAATTTTACATGCATTGCCAAGAAGTGGCATACGATGACGTCTTCCTCTTGCATCTCTTTCCCAAAAGGTTGGCCGGACCAGCTCTTGAATGGTTTTATAGAATCCCCTATGGCACAATTAAATTTTTTGGTGAATTATCTGAGGCATTTGTAGCCCAATATGCGCATCTTGTTGAAACAAAGCTATCAGTAGTTGATCTTGTCCACACCAAGCAAAAAGGTGGAGAAAGCCTTCCCGAATATCTGCAAAGATGGCAAACCCTTACCACCCCCATATCTTGCACCTTGCCAGGGCGCCATTTGGTGAAAATGTTTATTGATAATGCCCATCCTAGCTTGGCTCACCACATGACCATGAACTATTTGAAGACCTACAAAGATATCAAAGAGAAAGGAATGATCCTTGAGCAAGGACTCATTAAAGATGGTGTGGTCAAGATTTACAAGGAAGCCAACCAAAATCAATCACATTCCAATGACAAGTCTAGGTATTGGAACAAAAACAAGCATGTTGCAACAGATGGTGTCACTAACACCAGACATGTGAATATTGTTGGTCCTTCTCACAACCAGTCCAACCCACCTTATCAACCAAACAATCAACAAGCTATCAACTACCAACAACAGAATAACCACAGCTATCAAAACCACAATCCAAGACCAAACTTTCAAGGGTCTAGCAATCAAGCTAATGCCATCAATGTAGCTGCAGGACAAAAGCCTAGATTCCAACCTACACCTAGAAACTATACACCCCTTGGTGAGCCATTGGATGTCATTTTTGAGAAATTAGCCAAGGAAAACCTCATCAAATTTCCTCCTACCCAAAAAATTGACCCAAGCCAATCCAAAGCTGCATGGTACAAAGATAATGAGTACTACAAATTTCATAGGGTAAAAGGTCACACTACCCTCAGATGCATGAAACTGAAAGACTATGTGTAGGACCTCATTTATCGGAAGGAAATCACTGTTGGTGCCCAAACCTCTCCCAATGTAGGCTTATAGATCTATCAAAATGCTTTTCCTCCTCACAATAATCAAAATCCTGGAAAATCACCTATCCAAACCAACAACAACAACACCAACAACCGTCAGCCAAACCAACAGCATGGGAAGAAAAATGACCACACTTCATCCTATATAGACTATGGTAGCCTTATAGGTTGTATATCCGAGAAAGAGCCTTCTATCAATGTTATCAATATCCAAGGACCAAACAATGAGTGTGCAGTCACCACTCAAAGAGCCTGATTTAACATCACAGGCCCACCCGTTTCACCAGCACCATCAGCTCCATCAAAAAGCCAGTACAATATCTTGGAACACCTTGGGAACATGCCAGCCCAAATCTCCATTTTAGACCTTCTTTGCACTAGTCCTATGTACAAGAACATCCTTGATAGTGCTCTCATAGAATCCCATGTCCCTTCTGATATCAATGCTACTAATTTTCGTAATCTTGTTGGACACCTTTCATCCTCATGTGCCCTATCGTTCAAACCCATCGACATACCCATGGTCGAGCTAGATCACACCCTTCTTCTTCGCATAGCCATCATGGTATCCAATTTTGCCATGAAAAGAGTAATGATAGATAATGGATCAGCCTTGAATATTTGCACCCTAAAATTCATAAAACAAGCTGGGTATACTGAGGCATATATCATCAGTGAGGTTATCACCATCAAAGCTTATGACAACTTGGAAAGAACCACAGAAGGAACTATTTTGCTGCCAATCAAGGTTGGGCCAGTCATCCAAGAAACACTCTACCATGTTATTGATCTAAACCTACCATTCAACATCCTCCTCGATCGCCCATGGATTCATGCCATGAAAGCCGTTCCATCCACTTACCATCAGTGCATCAAATTTTCGCATCAAGGCACTGAGGTAACCATCCATGCCGATCCAGAACCCTTTGCTTACTGCAATGCAGTTGAAGCTTCATATACAAATCATTGCCCTAGAATAGATATCGGCACATCCATCGCCAGCTCATCCCACACTTGTAATGACCCAGAAACCATCCTCGCTTCTACCCTGTCTACCGTGAAGATCAATAACAAGGGTTGTGGAGAGTATAGTCTATCGGATGCATTTTCTGTCGGGGCACTCCCACTTGATCTGCATGCCCATGGATGACCGACATATCAAAAAGATAAGGAGATTCCACCTCCTCGATACAAATAGTTTGGCCCAAAAACCTTTGTATCCTCGAAAATCCCTCTTCGTGAGGAGCTCACTCTAGATATCAACAATTGGTTACATAAGGATGCACCTCAAAGGAATCAGGCACGCCTTGATCACTTTAGCCAGAAGTATCCCCAAGAACATAAGCTCATCACTGACAAATGGAACTATCAAGGTGGTGGTCTAGGACCAGAAGAAAGAGGCATGCAGTGCCCCATCGATGCACACAAGTGGGAATCGAAGTCAGGTCTTGGCTTTGGCATACCCACAACTGAGGGCACCAATACAGACGATCACACTTTTTTTGAACATTCACCACGACCTTGTCGAAATCGAAGACATTCTTGAGGAAGTTGAAAAGAGAGCCTACGATGATATCCTAGACCAAATCTCCCTTAGAGACTCTATTCTCCAAGAACTATCCATCCACCTCATTGACCTACCACTCGCCCTTCCATAACTCATAGATTGGGACCAACCAAGCGTCATACACATTGATGAGTTCACATCAGAGGAAGCACTTCTAAGATTCATGGGAGGTGAAACACCTCACAAGAAAACAAAGCTAGATTCTGCCTATATCTACAAGCTAGATCCCAAGGGGTATTTTGGAGAAAATCCCCAACCTAGTTCCGATACACCCAAAACTGGAACTAAGGTGAATCTGAGACTAGCCAAGGCAGTGAAGAGAACCCCTTAGCAAGAACATCCAGAGCCACAAGCAGAACATGAGGATTTAACATTACCTCCTCAAGATAATCGACCAGAGATATCTTCTATTCTAATTGAGGATACTAGGGAAGTCAACATCGGTTCTTCAGAGATCCCTAGGCTTGTTCACATTGCTGCATCCCTATCACAAGACCAAGCTGATCTCCTCTTTGAGGTCTTAAGAGAGAACATTGGCTGATTTGCATGGTCATATCAGGACATGCCAGGGCTTGATCCAAAGCTTGTAGTTCATCATCTTGCAGTCAATCTACAGATCAAGCCTGTCAGACAAAAGCTTAGAAAAATGCACCCCAAGGTGGCATTACTGGTCAAAGTTGAGTTAGAAAGAATGTTAGTTGCTAAGGCTATCCGACCTATCAACTATTTAGAGTGGATCTCCAACATGGTCCCCGTCACTAAGCCTTCTGGTGACATCAAAATCTGCACTGATTTCAGAGATCTTAACAAAGCTTGTCCAAAAGATGATTTTCCTTTGCCCAACATAGATATGATTGTAGATCTTACAGATGGACATGAAAGTTTGTCCCTCATGGATGGATTTTCTGGGTATAATCAGATCAAGATTGCAAAAGAGGATCAACATAAGACAACATTCACTACCCCTTGGGAAACCTTTTGCTACAACATGATGCCTTTTGGCCTAAAGAATGCTGGGGCTACCTATCAAAGAGCTATGACAACCATTTTTCATGATCTCATCCATAGCATTTTGGAGAATTATGTGGATGATATCTTGGTCAAGTCTCATACCTTCATGGATCATCTTGCTAACCTGGAGAAAGTCTTTGATAGGTTAGCCAAATATCATCTCATGCTGAATCCCAAGAAATGTGTCTTTGGGGTCACATCTGACAAGCTTCTAGGCTTTATAGTTTCTAAACGAGGTATAGAGATCGACCCCAAGAAGGTCAAGGCTATCTTAGACATGCCTCCTCCCCAGACACTGCGATAGCTTCGTTCTCTTCAGGGAAAGCTTCAATCTGTTCGACACTTCATCTCCTAGCTTGAAGATAAGTGTACACCATTTTCACATTTACTGAAGAAGGATGAGAACTTCAAGTGGGATCATTTATGTCAACGCAGCTTCGACCATCTCAAGCAGTATCTCATCAATCCCCCTATCTTGGTTCCACCAGTTCTTGGTCATCCCCTAATTTTGTACATATCAGCAACACCTACTGCTCTAGGGGCACTTCTAGCATAGCTCGATGACTACAGCAGAGAAAGAGCCATCTACTACATCAGTAGAACACTAGTTGGTTATGAACTCAATTACACTTCTATGGAAAAAGCTTTTTTGGCAGTTGTTTTCTCAACTCAAAATCTTCGCCATTACATGCTAAGTCATACCATCCAACTAGTTTCCAAGATTGACCCTCTCAAGTATATGCTCTCCAGAATAGCACTTACAGGCCGTTTGGCCAAATGGGTTATGCTCCTTAGCGAATTTGACATCCAGTATGTGGATAGAAAGGCAATCAAAGGGCAAGCTATAGTAGATCACCTAGCTGATGCACCTCTAATAGATGCTTATCCGTTGATCACAGAATTTCCAGATGAGCATATCTATCTAATTGAAGAACAACCCCCATGGAAACTTTATTTTGATGGCTCATACACATCTCATGGATCAGGGGCAGGAATATTGTTGGTCACACCTCAAGGAGATTACATTCCAAAAGCCTTCAAGCTACAATTCCCTAGCACCAACAATATAGCTGAATATGAGGCCCTCATAGTAGGATTAAAGATAGTTGCAGAATGGAACATTGTTGAGCTACAAATCTTTGGCGATCCTCAGCTCATCATCAAGCAAGCCCTAAATGAATATCAAACCAAAGATACAAAGCTATTACCCTACAAAGAGCTAGTTGATCAGCTAACCCAACATTTTACAAGGCTTTAGTTTACACAAGTGCCTCGAATACAGAACAAAGCAGCAGATGCTATGGCTACTATAGGCTCGCTCTTGGAAATTCCCCAAGTAGCTATACAGTATGAGTTTTTAGTGGAGCAGCTCCTCACACCCACCTATGTGAATGAGGATTCAAACCGTGTTTGTATCTTGGTTGGTCCGCAATCCCCTTGGTACCATGAGATTCACGCTTACCTTAACGATGGTATCATATCCCCTCACCTCACACATACCCAATGCCAGAACCTCATTCAAAAATCATCCTGCTATGTTATCATAGCCAATACCCTATATCATTGGGGTTATCACGATACTCTCTCTCGATGTTTAGACCAAAACGAGGCTGCGATGGTGTTAAAGGAAGTACACTCTGGACTTTGCGGTGCCCACATGAGTGGTATTGTCCTAGCATGATAAATCCTTAGAGCAGGTTACTATTGGCCTACCATTGAAGAAGACTCATGTGACTTTGTTAGAAAGTGTCTCCCATGTCAGCAGCATGCAAATCTTGTGCATGCTCCAGCATAGGATCTACAGCCTATTGCACCACCTTGGCCTTTCACTTGTTGGGGCCTTGATCTAGTTGGAACTATCACACCCCTCTCATCTGATGGACATAAATGGATAATAATAGCTACAGACTATTTCACTAAATGGGTGGAAGCAGTCCCCCTAGTCTCAGCTACAGGAGTTCAGGTCTCCAAGTTCATCTTGTACCACATTGTTTGCCGCTTCAGCATCCCATCCACCATCTTCATCGACCACGGAGGTAACTTTGAAAATCTCAACATGGAAGAATTATGCACTTCCCTCCGCATCCATCACCGCTTTTCTAGCCCATATTTCCCACAAGGTAATGGCCAGGCAGAGGCAACTAACAAAACCCTCCTCAAAATCCTAAAGAAAGTTGTCAATGATTCCAGTCGTGATTGGCACCTACAAATAAATCCAACCCTATGGGCCTATTGAACTTCCTTCTGTACATCAACAGGCACAACTCCATACTCCCTAGTCTATGGTGCCAAAGTGGTACTACCTATAGAGTTTGAACTTCCCTCCTTGTGCATATCTTTGCAAGGAAAAATATCAGATGAAGAATACAGAGTAGCTTGGCTCACCCAGCTAGATCTCTTAGACGAGAAGTGACAACAAGCCTATGATCATCTCACAGTCTATCAAAATCATCTCAAATGGAATTTCAACAAGAAGGTGCTTCCACGACACTTTCAGCCAGGTGACATGGTCCTCAAAGAAAACATGAAAGTCCAAGCAGATTGAGAAAAGAAATGCAAGTTTGAACCTACATGGCTTGGTCCTTATGTTGTCACTGCTTCCTTTGGCTCTGGAGCCTATCAGCTATCTACACCGGAAGGATAACTCTTGAATGATCCTACTAACATCATTCATCTCAAGAAGTTCTATTCTTGAAGATCCTTGGTATACCTAGCTTTTGAAAAATACAAAAAAAAATAGTAAAGAGAAATAAGCGTCCAATGGTGAAAACTTGGCAATTCAAGCGCTTTGGATAGGTACCTTAGTGAAAACCTAGTAATTTAGGTGCCTTGTGTACTAAGACTAATCCATTATCTATCACTATCCTATCCCTCATCCATTCACCCACCATCCCATAAAACACTTGCTTGTTCCCTTGGTGTTCCAACCAAATATCCAAAATCTAATGGAGCTTGTAAATACCTCCTATACAGCTTGTAAAATATTGTACCTCAGCTTGTAAAATCTTGTACCAAAGCTTGTATTATACCTTGTAAATCTTGTACCATACCTTGTATATCCAAATATTGTCGAAAGTTTGTACCATATTTCGGCCTGTAAATAATCTTGTATCCAAGCTTGTATACTATCACGTGCACACACAAAACCCCATTTTCACTTAAGCTTTTCGCAAACCATCTACCTATCCACCTATCACCTATTATAGACATCCCATCCTTCACAAACATTTCCATCTCACAAAAACCAAAACATAAACAAACTTGTACATTTGTAACATATCTTGGTCCGTCAGCTTGTACATCCTCTTTAGCTTAGTACCATTGTATCTATCTAGCGTTCGTGTCAGTTCATCCTTGATCAGAATCTTGCACCCATTGCACATCTTGGTTAGCTATTCCAATGCATCCTTTAGCTAGATTTCCTATCACCAAAGTGTTATCTTTCTTAGTTCAGTTTGCCAGATGCATCACTCATCCAAATCCACCAGCTTAGGTGCTCTCTGATAGGTCCTTGCAGGATATAGCTTTCCTCATGTTTGATCTTGGTCCGTTAGTACCTCGTCCTACCCATCTCGTTGGAAAATGGTTCTCTTTTGGATTTTTGTTTTCTTTTGATTTGGACTCTTCCCTGTTGGGTCTTGAAATATCTTTTCCAAGCAATCTTCTTGTTCCCTCCTCAAGGTTGCCACGATCTTCCATATCATGGTATACTGCGAATGGGGCAATCAGAGCGTAAGGTCTTGATCATGTCTTTTGCTTATTTTCTTTTCTACTTGTGGGTTACCCAGTGTTGTTTCCACACTGCTTCCTCTGGGATTCATGTGTGATACTGGGGCAATCCTTGCGTGTTTGTTTTGAGTCAGTTCGTCAGTCCTCTGGACAGTTGGTGAAAAGGCTTTGATGTTCTTGGTA
This sequence comes from Cupressus sempervirens, assembly GCA_028749045.1. Lineage (NCBI taxonomy): Eukaryota > Viridiplantae > Streptophyta > Pinopsida > Cupressales > Cupressaceae > Cupressus > Cupressus sempervirens. Next base: position 141,963,145 of record CM053784.1, on the reverse strand, counting down.
ACCTTGACAATTAACCAACAGTCCTATAGCAAATCTAGTGCTCAACTACATAGTGGTACTTCTCTTTGAAGTATCCCCCTGCTCAAAAAGCTTCAATGGTTTTCCTTCATCTCCATTATCCCCCATCCATATCCAACATCTATCTCTCCTACCCTAGCTTATGCATCAGTATCTCTTTGAATCACTCCTCACCTTCAGCTTTAGGGATCCACAATCCTAGTCTTAGGGATCCACCAATCCAAATCAATCCACCAAGCCTCATCTTTCAAGATCCACAATCCTAGTCCTAGGGATCTCCGAAACCCATCTTCTGCCAATCTGACTCTTTGAAATCCTGTTGCATTAGCTTGTTAATCCCCTCATCCATCTCCCCATCCTGGATTCCTTTTATAGCACTCCGCTCCTTCATCCTCTGTAATCCCTAAGATCTTAAGCTTGCTTCCCCTTGTGCCTCTGATTCTCCCTTTATCATTCTCCCGTAGTGAGAGTTTGCGCTAACTAAGCCTCTTCTCTTAAGCCAATCTGAGTCTTCTTGCTCATCTCAGATTCTTGTACTTTTCAAGAAGTCATCGAGCCTCGCTTTCTCTCCCCGCCGCCTTCTTGAGGGGGCATCTTGCAGTCCATTCTTTCCTCTTCTGCTCTAGCCTTGGGCATCTTATTTTCTTATCTTTGATGCCATGCCACTGGCGGCATCACATCAAAGAGGGGCAAAATGTAGACACCTAAAAACCTTTAGAAAATAAAGTATTTTTATTTTCTGAAAAATTCCTGATGACATCATCATTTATTAATTAATTAATTAATTTATTTTTATGCCATTAAATCCCTTTATCTTAATTAAAAATATTTAATTAAGGAATCCCTCCCAAAAATGTTTAAATCTTATTTAAACATTATTTCCTTATTTATTAATTATTTAATTAATAAATTGACCAAAAAACTCAAAATAAATAAAAAAATTAATTTTTGCCCAAAACTTGGCCAATTTCCTTAAGACCACTAACCTCTTCCAAAATCTTCTAATCCTTCTTTAATTTTGATTAAAGGCTAATTCCATCATTTCCTGCCCCTAATCCCAACTCAAAATATTTAATTAAGATTAAATATTAATCCTCATGTTTATTAAAAAAGTTTTAATAAATATCTCCTCAACCCAAACCCTTGAAATAAATAAAACTTTATTTATTTCCTAAAAATCTAATTTATCCTCATCCTAAGAAGTTCTAGACTCTTCTAGAAAGTCTTCATCCTCATCCTAGGAAGTTCTAGACTATTCTAGAAAGTCTTTATCCTCATCCAAAGTCTAGACTCTTCTAGAAGATGTCTTTAAACCTAATCCTAATCCCCTCCTAACCTTGTCACATTCCCTAAACATGGGTTAAAACTTACTAACCCAAGCCAAAGTTAACAAATATCTCCTCCTTCACCCACCCTCATTAAATGCCATCCATTTGCCTATCCCTAAGCTAATCCTAAACCATCCTAATCCATCCTCTAATCATTTGCACAATCCTAAGCAAGCTTAAACCCCTCCTAATCAAGCCCAAGTCAAAATTTCTCTCATCTCCCTCAAAATATCTCAACCATAAAACTTTATGAAGCCCACTAGGCCATAAATGACTCTTCCAAGCCCTTTTATTGCTCTTACAAGCCATTATGAGGGTCTTTGTGAAGATTTTATCCCTTGAGCCTCCTTCATTGACTCATCCTTCCCCTTTCCTCCATCCTCTCACCCTGTGACATGAAGGAAGCACAATCCATGTGCTCTCCTCTCATGCAATCTGAGCCCTCCATGAGCTTTTTCCCATCCTTGCATCTTAGCCCTCAATCCCTCAAGCCTCTTGCCTATAAATTGGATCCTTCCCCTTTGCAAAATAACACAATCCATGAAGTAAAGTCATAATGCCATTTTAAGAAGCCATTTTACATCAAAACCATACACTCACACCCAAATTCCAACTCCATTTGAAGCCATTTTTGAAGCATAAGCTTGAGCATACATCTTATCTATTTAGACAAAGCCACTCAACAAGAGAGCTTCTTATTGAGAGAGTCCATTAATGGCTCATATTCTCAATTGAGAGCTCATCTTAGTCTATCTTGAAGTTTATGAATTTTGTTTAGTTTGTAGAAGCTTTATTTAAATTTGGTTTCTATTAGCATACTATTATTGCTCATATACAGAGACAGGTTGATGATGTCACACTCTTGACTCTTTCATTTGGCCTTGAGACATCTACGGTACATTATGTTATGTTCTCATTATTTTTTCTATTTTCTATTATAGCATATATGGTTTCTAATCTTTCTTTTATCTTGCAGGTACCACCTGTCCCTGGGGGACAAAGTGTAGGGGATGAGCTAAGACCAATTGACAAAGGAAAGGTAATTAGGTGCTTTCTATTTGCTTAAATATCAATGCATTCTTGTAAAATGTTTGTGGTAATGAAATTTAATTACATTCTTTATTGTATAGGGCGTGGCTACTGGTGATGAGCCCATGCAGATTCTGCATCGTAGACACTCAGGCATTTCCATTCGCACTGAGAGCCCCATTGTATGTATAAGTATCATTTATTTTTTAATTTCCTTATTTTCATAAATAAATTGAGAACTAATTTTTGTGATATTAACAACTAGTATTTTGTATCTCATAGGAAACTCCTAGTGCACACGAGGTTGGACGAGAGAGTTTTGTACCTTTGATGATACAACCACTATATCTCGAGGAGGAGCCTACACTAGTAAGTTGTAGTTTGAACTCTTGATTATATGTTATAAATTTAGCATGCTATGAATTATAATGTTATAGTTTAAGTTGTAGATTCATTTGACAAACATATTTGAACATACACATGCCATAATCAGTGAGGTACAAGCATTGTCGAGGGGATACGAGTGGACTCCTGACTGGTGCAAGAGGTCGACGAGAGAGGTATTTATGATGAAAGCTTAATAGTATAAATCTTCAATAAAAAAAGATCATTATGCATTTGAGTAATTCAATATTAGATACAAAGAATCATATAAATATAGTAGTCTAACTTTGGGTTTTCCTTTTTTGTTTATGTAGGAGGCATCCGATCCACCTAGTGCAGCAAAGAGGTTGCATTTTGATCATCCACCAGCAGTCTAGGATAGTATAGTTTTCATAGGACGTGTCATGAGACATTTTGAGATGGCATATGTCACATTGTTTACAAAAACATTGATATTATACACATTCTGATGGCATGATCAACCACATTTTGTATATGGATCTATGTATTTTGATATATATTTGTGTAATTTGTCTATGGATACATGAACTTTGATATATATATTTGTGTAATTTGTCTATGGATACATGTATTTTGATATACATTTTTTTCATTTATGTGCACAATGATATACATATTAATTTAGTATCTAGCATTGTTCAATTTATCGTGGATCATGTGTATTGTTCATGTTTATAGAATATCATTAATTTTGATCAATTTTTTTAATATTCGATTCAAATGGAATAATTTGTGAATAACATTTTAACAACCTTTATTATCAAATTTGGATGCAATGTTTAATTTTAAATTCTCTCATGAGTTATATCTTTTTTCTATCAAAAATTCTATAGTTAATATATGAGAGTTCACTTTTTATCATGTGATTCAGAGTAAGCAAAATAGGGAAACCTTATGTATAGAGAGAAACCATAGAAATGAGTGACATACGAAAAATTATTGTTTTCCTTGTGGTTTTAGTTTTAGATTGGATTTATTCCTTATCTTGGTTGAATGATGCAGAGCCCTTCGGTACACCTTTAATAAACAGTAATTTAAGTAAGAGGATTCACAAAAGGATGGTAGTCTATCAAGGAATTGGGATGAACTCAAAGGCTTCAACAAAGATCCATGACATTTTAGACAATAACATCAACACACTCTTTAACATCCTACACAAGGTTCACATAACCCCAAATCTAATTTAAAACTCCACCTACAACGTTGAAACTAACTCTTGGCTTCAAATCTAATCTCAACACACTTAACAAAACTTAGGAACCAAATCATCCAAAACATACCTTCTTGTTGTCCTTTGTATGGACCCAAACACAATCATTCATAAATTTTGAACCATACTTCATTTCCTCAATCCAACCATCGAGTAATTAGATCACTTGACCCTCCATAACATATCCAAAAATTAGGCCAATTCAATGGTGGAAAATTGAGACATGTCCCCCACAAAAGCACTAAAAATTCTATGACAAAACAATCTTCCTTTGACAATCTCATTAAAAACATGTTACTAACAAACTGTAACAATGGAAAATGATACAAATTGTAGAAAGAAACTTTTTTTTATTACTTCTTATTGATCATACACCATACATATTGTTTGTATTTGAACAATATACCTTAAAGATACTCTCTAAGAGTTATAAACTGACCAACTTTCTCCACTAACTGACTTCTACCTTTGAATCAATTGATGACCACTTATTGTCAAGTTTTAATTGTAATTTAAATTGTCATTATATTGATTTCCCATTATTGATCTAATCAACATCTAAAGGCCCTAATAAGACATTTTCCACCCCATATAGTACTATAAACCCTATAATCCCTTACATTCCCATGATTAGCCTTCTGGGCCATATTTTCATATAATGCGACTTTTATGTAAACTGGCTTCATTAATGCATTCTATCATTTCACACCTTATATAGGTGTTTCAAACCTTGTATGGTCATGCTAAAACCTCTAACTAACTCTTTGCACTCATTTTCATTTTGCAAGAAAAAGTTGTTTTCAACAATTTTTGCTATAACTTTAAATTTTCAATTAGATGAGTTCACCAAACTTGGTAAGGGGTTATTGATAGCCCTCACAAGCTCCGAGTTATGACCCTCAAAAGATTGACCTCGATGCACACTTAGAGTACCTTGGAGACTCTTCGATACAAGGTGGCTGTGGATGATGGAGGCTCTCCACAATTGGAACAAGGGTGTCACTAGGGTTCACCCGCCAATCTAGAGCTAATGGCATTGACAATTCGATGCCAAGATCAATGGTTTCAATGTTACGCTATGGTGCACCTATGAACTAAGGCACACTACGAGTTTTGGTATTGAGTGAGATCACTGTGCCAAATCCAAATGGAGTGTGATCTCTCAAAATGAGATAGGTTATTTTAGGCCTTGGCATGACTGTCCTATAGCATTTGATGTTTCATCGATAGCCCTCATGAGCTTTGAGTTACGACCCTCGGAAGATTGACCTTGACACGCACTTAGAGCACCTTGGAGTCTCCTTAGTACAGGGTGACTGCAAATGATAGAGGCTCTCCATAGTCAAAACAAGGGTGCCACTAAGGTTCACCCACCCATCTAGAGCTAATGGAACTGATGATTCGATGCCAAGATTAGCGGTTTCAAAGTTACGCTATGGTGCACCTATGAACTAAGGCACATTGTGAGTTTTGGCATCGAGTGAGATTGTTGTGCCGAATCCAAGCAGAATGTGATCTCTTGAAAATGAGATAGATTATTTTAGGCCTTGATATGATTGTCTTGTAGCATTCAACATTTCATTGATAGCCTTTATGAGCTCTAAGTTACAACCCTCGGGAGATCAACCTCGATATGCACTTAGAGCACCTTGGAGACTCTTCAGTATGGGGTGGCTATAGATGATGGAGGCTCTCCATGTCTAGAACAAAGGTGTCACTAGGGTTCACCCACCCATATGGAGCTAATGGCATTAACAATTTGATGCCAAGATCAGCGGTTTCAAAATTACATTTTGGTGCACTTATGAACTGAGGTACACTGTGAGTTTTGGCATCGAGCAAGATCATTGTGCCAAATCCAAATGGAATGTGATCTCTCAAAAATGGGATACATAATTTTAGGCCTTAACATGATCATCTTTTAGCATTTGACATTTCATTGATAGCCCTCATGAGCTCCGAGTTATGACCCTTAGAAGATCAACTCGATATGCACTTAGAGCACCTTGGAGACTCTTTGGTATGGGGTGGCTATGGATGATGGAGGGTCTCCATGGCTGAAACAAGGGTGTCACTAAGGTTCACCTACCCATCCAAAGCTAATGGCACTAACGATTCGATGCCAAGATCAACAGTTTCAAAGTTACACTATGGTGCACCTATGAACTGAGGCACACTACAAGTTTTGGCATCGAGCAAAATTGCTATGTCGAATCCAAATGGAATGTGATCTCTCAAAAATGAGATAGGTTATTTAGGCCTCGACATGATCTTCCTGTAGCATTTGACATTTCAGCAATAGCCCTCACAAGCTCAAAGTTACGGCCCTTAAAAGATCGACCTAGAGCACCTTGGAGATTCTTTAGTATGGGGTGGCTGTGGACAATGGAGGTTCTCCATGGCCAAAAAAAGAGCGTCACTAGGGTTCACCCACCCATATGGAGGTAATGGCACTAATGATTAGATGCCAAGATCAATGGTTTTAAAGTTACACTATGGTGCACCTATGAACTGAGGCACACTACAAGTTTTGGCATCGAGCGAGATCATTGTGCCAAATCCAAATGGAATGTGATCTCTTGAAAATGAGATAAGTTATTTTTAGGCCTCGTGATGACCATCCTATAGCATTCAATGTTTCATCAATAGCCCCCATGAGCTCCAAGTTATGACCCTCAGAAGTTCAACCTCAACACGCACTTAGAGCACCTTGGAGACTCCTTGGTAAAGGATGGCTACAAAAAATGGAGGCTCTCTGTGGCTAGAACAAGGGTGTCACTAGGGTTAAATCACCCATCTAGAGCTAATGGCACTGACTATTCAATGCCAAGATCAGTGGTTTCAAAGATACATTTTGGTGCACCTATAAATTGAGGCACATTGCAAGTTTTGGCATCAAGTGAGATCACTGTACCAAATCCAAACAAAAAGTGATCTCTCAAAAATGAGATAGGTTATTCTAGGCCTCAACATGACTGCCCTATAGCATTCAACATTTCATTGATAACCTCCTAGAAGCTCCAAGTTACGACCCTTGGAAGATTGACTTTGACACGCACTAAGAGCACCTTAGAGACTTCTCGGTATGGGGTGGCCACGGACGATGGAGGCTCTCCATGGGTGGAAAAATGATGTCACTAGGGTTAGTATTAAAAGCAAAAAATATTATTTTTTACCTCTCTCAAGTTTTTGGCATTGGGAATAGTGCAAGTTTTGTGTTAGTATCTATTAAAATCATCATTTTTTAGGTCCCTTCACATAAATTGCATTAAGTAAAATCATTTTTGTTTCTTATATTAAATCAACAAGTTTACATTTACAATATATCAAGTGTTTCATCATTATTACATCAATACAACTACCAAAAATTGTAGTGTCAAAAATATAATGTTGATAAAAGTATTGTCAAAAATCATAATGTCAAAAATAGAATAGATTTTTCCTCATTCTGCTCCTTATTTAGGTTTTTATCTTCATGCATGGCTAATCTTCATGATGTACCTATATTCCAATATCATAAAAAATATTATTAACTTATTGTATTAAACAAGATAATCATCGGTTCATTGAATCATTATGAACAAAATAACATAAGAAGTAAATATACCTAGTCGAGTGTTCCAATAGGGTCCTCTCTTTGTTTTAGGGTCTTTGACAGGGCTTCATGATCATCATTAGTAATAGTAAAAAGTTCTTTTACTTTTGGTCTTCCTTGATGCTTCAACAGCTTTACATTTGTTTCTATAATAAGATGCGAATATATGAGAATTGTTTTGTGCTTCCAATAATCTTCGAATGTAGGAATTTCATTCCTTCTAAGCATGTATGTCCACAACCATGTTTTTGAGACAACCACTAAACTAGTAGGATATGTGAATCTATCATCATCTGTGATCGGTTGTGCAAGCTTTTTGTTTACCTTTTACACAATATGCTAACCAATAATTTGATTTTTCATCATTCCCTTGTGGTGTAGCCAATGCAAAGACATGTCCTGGCTGAAAATCTGATAGATTGTTATGCTCAAGTAAAATTTCTATGTCATCATTTCTGATAGAGGGTATGATAGAAAATGGAGTAAGATAATGTGTAGCCCATGTGTCCACCCACTCACTTGACTCATAGTGATCCCAATCATATTGAAAACAATGAGGACAAAGCAAGCTAGCTATAGTGTCCAAATGGTCCATGTACTAGAATTAGAGCTCTAGAATGAGTGCATTTTTGATGAGTCTCTCACTATAGCTCAATCTGATTTATCACCTATGGACCCTTCCTCAACCAACCAAAAGAACTTGCATACTATTGAATCAAGGGTCCCACCTGTTATAATGCTGAACTACACCAATCAACAATGCTATGAGCATCAAGAAGCTCTGCTCCTGAATTTTCAATTGCTCCTTAACTAGAGCTCTCTTCACACATGCCCCTGCTCCATCATGTTCCCCTTTCCCATGGTTGAACTCAAAAAAAATCTAAATATGAGGCACCCCCCTCTCTACGTGCATCCTAGACAATCAATAAAACATGCAAGCATTCTTCAATTGACTTATACAATTATTTGACCAAATGATATGTCTATCCATAGCAATTGCATGTTCCTATAAGAAATCAAAATAATTCTCGAATTAATGTTGCACAAACTTGTAAGAGTGAGATCTATCATCACTTATATAAAAATGATACTCTCTAATAGTTTTTCGATTATCTTCTACACCATTAGGTCTATATGGTATGTGGACAAAAATAACAATTTGAATGGAGTTGTAATACTGAAATTGTCTCTCATTTTGAGGCTACAATTTGTAGTTCTCAGCAAAGTCAATAATTGATATAATAGTGCCAATGGAAAAAGTCTCCTTACACATTCTAAATTGTTGATTTAACCACTAAGACCTATGACTATGTCTTGCATACTTGTAGAATTTTTTTTCTTCTTGAAATCTGAAATAAAACTAGCCACACTAATTTCTTTTGCAACCAATTCACATCTAGTGCCCTCACCTCTACTCTTCAATGTGTATTTCACCATTTTGTATACCTTTTTTTTACTATTGTCTTCCCAAGATCTTGCTCGCACCCCTGATAGAAACATGTGTCAAACTTGGATAAGCCACCACATTATGAACACTTCTCATTTAAGCAAGCATTTCTATAAAAGAAACAACCATCAACTCTACGACATAAAAATTGATCTAGCAAGTCTCTTGATGATTTTGGAAGACCACTAGCACCACAATTCTCCAACATTTCTTTACTATGCAAAGTAGAATGGATGGAGCATAATAGTTCATGGTGCATAGAAAACTCAATATGATATTTGCAACATGTATTCTGAACTTTAAGTGGCACACAATAAAATGGCTTCAAAGATTCAAAAGCCCTTTGTGATACATGAAGACTTGGATGACTCTATCTAAATTGTTTGAACAACATAGTTTGACTTACCTCCAAATAATGTTTAGGAGGTGGTGTGTGGTGTCTGATGCCAACTCTTAACTTTAACATGTCTTTAGCATTGGGTGATACTCTTGAGCTAGAGTGCCAAAATTGTCTAATTTCTTCCTTCACATCATTGGATAGCTTATTATCAAAATATGGAAATCTCCCACTAAAAGCCCATGTTTCATTTTGAAGAGTGTCATCAATTCTCTTTCATCCACTAAGTGCTTTTCAAAGTAGTACAATTTAGGTTAAAGTCAATACAAGTTTGTCTCATATATCTACCCTTTCTCAAATCATGACTTATCAAAGAGGTTGTAATAATCCTTTGAGTAGCTCTCTTATCCTTCTCCCTGCTATTTTTTCCAATGCTATTGAGAGCATTGAAAATATTCTTCACAATAATGACATTTCTTTCTAATTTTTTATTGACACAAATCTTCAATTTGGAAAGCATAGGTCTCATCTTTTGCATCTTTAATAAGTGCATAAAAAGCTGACATTGCTCCACCACTATCTTGTTTCCTAAAAACATCTTATATAGTCTTGAAGCCCATAAACAAATGGTTCTTTCTGATTTTTTCCCTTCCAAATGGGTAATAATCATTTCATCAATTTCAATTATCCATTTTGGTGTTCTAGAACCTTCATGTCGATTATAATTAGGAGATATACAAGGTTCTTATGCATTGTCATGTTTGGCATGGTCAATCATGCAATTTACATTATGACCTAGTAGCATTTCATTCTCTAAAATTTCACTCCTGGCATTATCATTCTCAATTGCTACATTTTCATTCCCCAACTACACATATTCATTATCTGACTCTATGATTTTACCTTCGACCAATACATTGTCAACTTGACTCACATTTAACATACCTTGTCTTTTCCTTTAGTGATTTACCTTGTCATTTTCCCTATATGCCGCAATGTCTTCATTCAATACCTTCCTTTTGCATTTAGCCTTTCGATGACTATTGCTCCCCATTCAGATGACAATATTGGACACCTAATGATATATTATTGAACCTTTTTCGATCATTTGGACCCCAAAAAGTCAGTTTTCCCAAAACCCATGAAAATGGCCCATAAAAAGCAATATTGTGAAGTTTGCAATGACAGGGAATATGTTGGGAAAATCATGCCAATTTAATTGGATATCCAATCTCATATTGGATACCCAATACTAAATTTGATATCTGATATCAAATTAGATATCTGATAATTGTTCCCAAATTTTGGAGGGAACCATGGGCAATGTAACAAATTACATTAACTTGTATATATATGATTATTATATTATATTATTATGTTTCTAGAGGCCCTAGGACCCCCAAGGATGCAATTGGTTGTTTCTAATGCATCGAAAGGGGTCATAGGTTAACCTATGACCCCTCTTGATGCATTTCATGACAACATATGTCCCTAGGGGCCCTAGGACCCTAGGGACAAATTTGGTTGGTTCAAATGTGTTGAGAGGGGTCATAGGTTCTCGATGCATTTTATGACAACATATGTCCTTAGGGGCTGGGATGCATTTGGTTGGTTCCAATATATTGAGAAGGGTCATAGGTTAACCTATGACTCTTATCAACGCATTTCATAACAACATATGTCCACCACTAGGGATACATTTGGTTGGTTCTAATGCATCGAGAGGGGTCATAGGTTAACCTATGAACCCTCTCAATGCTTTTCATGAAAACGTATGTCCCTAGGGGACTTAGGGACCCTAGGGATGCATTTGGTTGGTTTCATGACAACATATGTCCCTAGGGGCCCTAGGACCCCTAGGGATCCATTTGGTTGGTTCTAATGCATTGAGAGAGGTCGTATGTTTACCTATGACCCCTCTTAATGCATTTCATGACAATGTACTATTGACACATTTGGTTGGTTCTAATGCTTTGTGGGGGGTCATAGGTTAACCTATAACCCCTCTTGATGCATTTCATGACAACATATGCATAGAGAGGGGTCATAGGTTAACCTATGACCCCTCTCAACACATTTTATGACAACGTATGTCATTGGTTGGTTACAATGCATCGAGAGGGGTCATAAGTTAACCTATGACCCCTCTTGATGCATTTCATGACAACGTATGTCCCTAGGGGGCCTAGGGCCCCTAGGGACACATTTGGTTGGTTCCAATCCATCAAGATGGGTCATAGGTTAATCTATGACCTCTATCGATGCATTTCATGACAACATATGTCCCTAGGGTCCCTAGGGCCTCTAGGGATGCATTTGGTTAGTTCTAATTTGTCAAGAGGGGTCATAGGTTAACCTATGATCCCTCTCAATGCATTTCATGACAATGTATGTCCCTAGGGGCCCTAGGGATGCATTTGGTTGGTTTCAATGTGTCGAGAGAGGTTATAGGTTAACCTATGACACCTATTGACACATTTCATGACAACGTATGTCCCTAGGGGCCCTAGGGGCCCTAGGGATGCATTTGGTTGGTTCCAATGCATTGAGAGGGATCATAGGTTAACTTATGACCCCTATTGACACATTTCATGACAACATATGTCCCTAGGGGCCCTAGGACACCTAGGAATGCATTTGGTTGGTTCTAATGTGTCGAGAGGGGTCATAGGTTAATGTATGACACCTCTCGATGCATTTCATGACAATGTATGTCCCTAGGCGCCCTAGGGCCCATAGAGATGCATTTGGTTGGTTCCAATACATCAAGAGACATTTTATGACAACATATGTCCCTAGGGGCCTAGGGCCCTTCGGGACACATTTGGTTGGTTCCAATGCATCGAGAGGGCTCATAGGTTAACCTATTACCCCTATCAATGCATTTCATGACAATATATGTCTCTAGGGGCCCTAGGACCCCTATGGGAACATTTAGTTGGTTCTAATGTGTCAAGAGGGGTCATAGGTTAACTTATGACACCTCTCACTACATTTCATGACAACGTATGTCCCTAGGGGCCCTAAGGACGCATTTGGTTGGTTCAAATGTGTCAATAGGGGTCATAGGTTAACTTATGACCCCTGTTAATGCATTTCATGACGACGTATGTCCCTAAGGGCCCTAGGATCCCCAGGGATGCAATTGGTTAGTTCTAATGCATTAAGAGGGGTCATAGGTTAACTTATAACCCCTATCAACACATTTCATGACAATGTATGTCTCTAGGGATCCTAGGACCCCTAGGGATGCATTTGGTTGGTTCTAATGCATTGAGAGGGGTCATAGGTATCCTAGGACCCCTAGAGATGCATTTGGTTGGTTCTAATGCATTAAGAGGGGTCATAGGTTAACCTATGACCCCTCTTGATGCATTTAATGAAAACATATATCCCTAGGGGCCCTAAGACCCCTAGGGATGCATTTGGTTGGTTCTAATGCATCAAGAGTGTCATAGGTTAACCTATGATCCCTCTCGACACATTGAAACCACCCAAATGTATCCAAATGGGTTGAGAGGGGTCATAGGTTCTCGATGTATTTCATGAAAACATATGTCCCTAGGGCCCTAGGACCCCTAAGGACGCAATTAGTTGGTTCTAATGTGTTGAGAGGGGTCATAGGTTAACCTGTGACCCCTAGGGGCCCTAAAACCCCCAGGGATGCATTTGGTTGGTTCTAATGCATTGAGAGGGGTCATAGGTTAATTTATGACACCTCTCAATGCATTTCATGACAACGTATGTCCCTAGGGGCCCTAGAACCCCAAGGGGCGCATTTGGTTGGTTCAGATGCATCACCTATGACCCCTCTTAAGGAATTTCATGATAATGTATGTCCCTAGGGGCCCTAGGGACACAGTTGGTTGGTTCCAATGTGTTGATGCATTTCATGATAACATATGTCTCTAGGGGTCCTAGGACCCCTATGGATGCATTTATTTGGTTCTAATGTGTCAAGAACCTATGACCTCTATCAATGCACTTCATGACAACAAATGTTCCTAGGGGCCCTAGGATATGTAGGGACACATTTGGTTGGTTCTAATGTGTCGGGAGGGGTCATAGGCTCTCGATGCATTTCATGACTATATATGTCCCTAGGGGCCCCAAGACCCCTAGGGATGCATTTGGTTCATTCTAATGCATCAAGAGGTGTCATGGGTTAATCTATGACCCCTCTCAATGCATTTCATGACAATGAATGTCACTAGGGGCCCTAGGGCCCCTCAAGATGCATTTGGTTGGTTCAAATGTGTCATGACAATGTATGTCGCTAGGGGCCCTAGGGCCCCTAGGGACCCATTTGGTTGGTTTGAACCTATGACCCCTCTCGATGCATTTCATGACAACGTATGTCCCTAGGGGCCCTAGGGACCCTGTGGACCCATTTGGTTGGTTTGAATGCGTCAAGAGGGGTCATAGGTTAACCTATGACCCCTCTTAATGCATTTCATGACAACATATGTCCCTAGGTTCTCTAGGGCCCCTACAAATGCGTTTGGTTGGTTCCAATGGTCCAGAGGGGTCATAAGTTAACCCATGACCCCTATTGATGCATTTTATGAAAAAATATGTCCCTAGGGGCCCTAGGACACCTAAGGACTCATTTCGTTGGTTCTAATGCATTGAGAGGGGTCATAGGTTAACCTATGACCCCTCTCAACATATTTCATGACAACATATGTTCCTAGGGGCCCTAAGACCCCTAGGGATGCATTTGGTTGGTTCTAATGCATTGAGAGGGGTCATAGGTTAACCTATGACTCCTTATGATCCCTCTCGACACATTTCATGACAAGATATGTCCCTAGGGGCCTTAGGACCCCTAGGGACCCATTTGGTTGGTTCCAATGCATCGATAGGGGTCATAGGTTAATCTATGACCCCTATTGATGCATTTCATGACAACATATGTCCTTAGGGGCCCTAGGGCTCCTAGGGATGCATTTGGTTGGTTCTAATGCATTGAGAGGGGTCATAGGTTAACCTATGACCCCTTTGGACATGACCCATTTGGTTGGTTTGAATGCATCATGAGGGGTCATAAGTTAACCTATGACCCCTCTTGACACATTTCATGACAACATATGTAGTCACTAGGGGCCCTAGGGACATACGTTATCATGAAATGCATGAGAGAGGTCATAGGTTATGAAATGCATTGAGAGGGGTCATAGGTTAATCTATGACCCCTCTCAATGCATTTCATGACAACATATGTCCTAGGGGCCCTAGGGGACATACATTGTCATGAAATGTATCAAGAGGGGTCATAAGTTAACCAATGACCCCTCTCGACGCATTTTATGACAGTATTATATTTAATAATAATATAATATTGTATATTTTAATATAATAATAATATATTATTAGATTATATAACAATAATAATCATATATATTACTAGATTATATATTTAATAATAATAATAATAATTTATATTATTATATATAATAATAATCATATGATATTACTATATATATTTAATAATAATATTTATCATATACATTACTATATTATATTTAGTTATGATAATAATTATATTTATAACTATATTATATTTAAATATAATAATCATAATAATCCTCTAAAATTTCGCTCAAAATAAAATTTCCCTCCAAAATTTCCAATGTGGGTGGTTTCCCTCCTAGTTGAAAAATTCAAAGTAATCAGATACCCAATTTCATATCGGGTATCTGATCTGTAATTGCATACTCGATTTGAAATCGGGTATCTGATTAGGCTTGGTATTTACTAGACCTATTTGGCCAACCCAAAAAACATGTTTGAGAAGGGTTTCACTGACACTTAGACTTCGAGTAGGCATTTGACAATGCTATTTTCATCGAAATTGAATGAAACGAAAAGGGTTTTTTTATAACACTCAAGATTCCATCAATATAAAATCTGACAAATTCTAAGTTGAATAAGTATTTATTAGTTAATTTTCAATAAAGATGATTGTAAAGTGCTGATTGACATACTGATTGAAAAATAGCTATAACTTTCAAACAATATAACATTTTTTAAATCTAAAAGTTGAGTCACATTGTATGCTTCGCCTAGTATAAGGGAAAAAAACAATTTGGTAAAATTTTCATTTAGTTAAGGTGGTCAAACACAGGAGTTTTTTATTTCGAAAAAGTTTTAGTAGAAAATTCATATTTAATTATTTATTTAGAATAAAAATACCAAAAAATATGTGTCACATTCAAGCATGAGTCTACTTTTTATATCTATAATTATATTAATAAATATTATCATTTGATTTTGATTATGGTGGTCAGACATACACCTACTTTTTATTTTCGCCCTAAAATTTTTGTAGTACTGCATTAAAATCCAAACTTTTGACCAATCAAATATTTTTTTTCTCTAGATAAGGCCTAGTAGTTTATAAACTACATTCAATTTCCTATCGATTATTTTCTTACAACTTTTTGATATAAATTCTAGAACCACTTTAAAATTATGTGTCAAGTTGACATAACCCTGATTTGTTAGTTTTTCACTACCACTTAAGGCCATAGTTTGGTTGACCATGATCCTGCACATACCCTTATGCTAGGAGATTCATGGGGAGAGAAGAGAGAATGGAGATTTTATTGTCTAGCAATTTGTGTTAAGATAATCAATTCTACCTTGAGAACTTTTCTTTTACAAACAACTTGAAAGTGTTGTAGCTTTGGAAATGCCCTTGTTGCAACTTTGGAAATGTCATTGCATAATGTACAAGGGAGTTTTTATATATGGTCACCTTCTTATGATGGATACATAGTAGATATTATAAGGAAAAGAATCAAGGGTGCCTACATCCAATAACAAGGAGATATCCTTAAAGCAATAATATATGCCATAAACTTAGCTAATTATGTTGACTCTCATAAACCAAGAGAATAGATAATCATGAAAGGAAATTCTCCTTGTGGGAAAAGACTTTTGAAAGAAAGAGATCTTGGCTACAAGACATCCACCTTCAAGAGGAGTTCTTGAACAAAGATAAAATCTTCAATACAAGGAGGGAGAAGAGAACAAGAATGCACCTATTTAGCCCCTTGTTAGTAGGTGAAATAGGGATATTTGATGAAGGATGATATTAGTAAACAATTTTGTCACTATGTTTTCCTCATCAATTAGCCCAATGCATAGTGACAAAAAGTTTGTAATGTTGGGTAGACCATAATTGAAAGGATGATCTTCATCTGCTTACAAAAGGGAGCAACTTCCTCAAATGTGAATATTGTGTTTTAGATTATTTCCTTCTCTCCAAGATATAAATAATTGTAACCAAAATAAAATATAAATAATTTTTAATAGAGCAAAGTTTATTAATATTTTCGGTACAAATATGATGAAAAGTGATATAAATGCTTGTAATGGAAGATATAAGGAAATATTAATAGAACAAAGTCTTCTAATGCTCACTTGAATTTTCCCATGATTAAATATAAATATTGATGAAAGAATGTTTAACAATATCCCTAAAAAGGAAAGTGATACACAATCCACACTCTCTGAGCAACATGAAAACTCTCAAAAATAAATCGTAAGGGAAGGAAAACATTATTTCAAGCATATATTTCAAATAGAATAAACATATTTAAAATGGTTACAAAACCTTCTTTCTATGTTAGAGAGAATCCTCTTTACAATATAATTTTCCCCTTTTAAAGAAATATTGTGGAGTAGTTGCATAACTATTTGTAACTATCTTCACCCCAAATTTTACCAACATTTATAATACTTGATTCTTGAAAGAATTAATTAACATGAATGATTAAAACAAGTAATTTACTTTCACTCACTCCTAACTTAATATTTAATTATTTTGAATAATATGACAATTTTTTTTTTTTTAAGAATTAAGTATTTAAATGCAAAATAATTTTCAATCTAATATGTAGACAAAAATTTGTTTTAGTAACATTGGATTTGTCTTGGGATTGTGTTTTGTACTTGGATGTAGAGAACTCCATAATCTTTGGGTTTATATGTTATCCATGAGTATGTGTCTAATCCATTGGGCCATATAGTCATCATTTAATAAATTTTGATATAACTTCCTTTGAATTTTGCCAGAAATCATTATTTCAAGCATATATTTCAAATAGAATAAACATGTTTAAAATGGTCACAAAACCTTCTTTCTATGTTAGAGAGAATCCTCTTTACAATTGAATTTTCCCATTTTAAAGAAACATTGTGGAGTAGTTACATAACTATTTGTAACTATCTTTAACCCCACTTTTATGAACATTTGTAATACTTGATTCTTGAAATAATTAATTAACATGAATGATTAAAACAAGTAATTTAATTTCACTCACTCCTAACTTAATATTTAATTATTTTGCATAATATGATAAGATTTTTTTTTTAAAGAATAAAGTATTAAAATGCAAAGTAATTTTTAATCTAATATGTAGATGAAAATTTGTTTTAGTACCATTGGCTCTATCTAGGGATTGTGTTCTGTACTTGGATGTAGAGAACTCCATAATCTTTGGGTGTGCATGTTATCCATGAGTATGTGTCTAATCCATTGGGCCACATAGTCATCATTTAATAAATTTTGATACAACTTTCATTGAATTTTACCAAAAATCTTATTTTCCTCAAAGAATGCACTCTATCAGCTTCTTGACCTCTACTCATTGTACTAAATGAGCTTGCACATTTTTTTAAATAGCAACCAAAAGGAAAATAGAACTTTCAATAAAAGGATTTATCAATTTCTTTTTGATGGAGGAGCTTCCTAGGTGTGAGGGCAATCTTGCATCATCCAAAAATATTTCTATTTCTATCCTTTTTAGCAAGGGTTGTTACACTATAGAGTTGTTATTGATAGAAACTTACCATTTTAGTAAGTTGGTCATACAAGCTCAAAATGTTCTAATTTCACAAGTGGAGGTTCATCTTAGATTTATCAACCTGTTAGTTGAGTTTCATTGCCATATCACATACATTGGTGAAGTTCTTGAATAATTTTGGTATAAATTTTTGATATAAAATCTTTGAAGTCAAATTTGAAGACTGTTGTGACAAAAGCTTGCACCCTTGTCTAAAGATTTTACCTAAAGGAAACCTTGTGAAACATGGAAACAATCTCCAAGTTGTGGGACTTGAATTGTGAGATTGAGTCTCTGGAGAAGGCCAACTTCCTTACAATCAAGGTGCACCTAACTACTCTTTGAGAAAGGGAGAAGGAATGCATAATATAAAACTACCTAATCTAAGATACACCAAAATAGTTGGTTAGTCATATCTGTGCCAAACAATGCACTATTCATCAATATAACTTCAAAATACAATGATTCAACATTTTTATTAATGCAACAATTATAGATCAGGAACCAAATGAAATGCCACAAGGAAGGAATTTCACTCTATAACATTCAAAGGAAAGAGTAGATACTATTATGTAGATTGAAGAATGAAAATAAAATACCAACAAAGGCAATAAGATTTTGGACTAATATTGATGGGAGAATGAGGTAAAGTAGAGGATTACATTTATTCATAAACAAAAGGAAATTATAGTAACAAAGTATAGAATACTATTGCTATAGAACCAAAGAAAAATGATTGACCCTAAGGAGTGTTACAAAATCTTCTTTTATAGTTCAAGCATAACTTAGATAGCTTCTACCCTAAGGCAAAACTCAACAATTGCATTTAATGTTGCAGAGAATAATCATTGCAAATGTGGGAAATATTTGATCATGGTACACATCCAGATGCAAGAAAGTCATATTATTCACCAAATAGAACCTTGAGAAGAAAAAAATGGTGGCCATTATCATTCTGCCTAAGTAGATGGATAACTAGGTGGTGAGGGGAATGCCCTTTATATTTATCATGCTTGGAGAACATTTAGAAGTGGTTGTAAATGATCAAGAAGATTAGATTCACCATTAAAGAGCTATCTTTCTTTGTTCTCAATATGCCAAGTCAACCATGTCATCATTCAATTGGAGTCAATCCTCAGGCTTCACTATGTAGTCCAACCATTTAAAAAAAAATTCCACGTCACCAGCATGCAAACTTATGTTGATCCATGTCTTTATCCTAGTTGTAGCTTCGGCACCTTTTATTTTAACTAACTATTTTACCTTGCAAAATTGTGAACCAATCAAACTAACTATTATCGCTGCTTCACAGCTTGAAATTGATGTAACATAAAATGCCCACAACCTTTCTAAAATGAACTTAACCATCACTACTAACTCTCTACTTGGGCCCACTAGGACACATGTTAACTTATTGTTATGTTTCCATGGCTAAAGATCTATCAGTTTTTTATAGCGACATAACGATGACCCTTGATCTGCTTCAATTTGATAGTGGAGAGAGTACACAACATTATGATCTATGATGGGCCCATTGAGACACATGTTGCATCATCACTACCTTGTTATGTTTATTCATCATGCAACTCTCCATAGCAACAAAGTGACAAGCATTGATCTTGGAAGATCAGACGGCCAAGGGAGAACCACAGTCTACCATCCTTGTTAGTACCTTTAACCAATCAAGTACTACTACATCATCAAAATTTCCCCCTTTCTTATTGTGTGGCTTAAGCTTCAATCTGGCCCCACTTGTCTATGTGTTAGTCTGTTGCATTGTCGCTATGACTAACAACCTCACATCTTTGGTCAGTGACATAATGATAGCTACACATCTACCTTTAATCTGACGGTCCTAAAGATGTGTCGATCTTTGTCAATACTTTGACCAATCAAAACCTTTCCCTACACCAACTCAATCTGAAACCCCTTCACTCATGGCCTACAATTGAAATAGGTCCTACACATCCATGTGTTGCATTGTTTCTATCTCGCTATGAAAAAATGTATGAAGAATTTTTATAGCAACATAGCAATAATTGTCATTCATCTGTAAATTGATGGTGGACAAGGGGACATCAAGAAACTAGCCGAATTCAAAAGATCACAAATAAAACTTTGATAGTTGTTACCTTGTCTGACAACCTCACCACTCACAAAGAAGAAAGGCTCATCGGGGTTGCATTACATGCTGTTGTTATGTCACTATGGCTATTCTTCCTATACTTTCTGATAGTGATATAATGACATCCATTGATCTCAGATCTGATCAATAATTCTAATATTTACTAACCATTGTACATGACTAGAAAAAGAGGCCCCACTTAGATGTGTATCTCATTGTCACTATGTCATTAGAAGAATTTGTTGTGAAACTTTTGATAGCGACAAAATGATGTTCTCCAATCTCTTTTCAATTGGATGATGGAGAAAATATAGATCCATTGAGGTGTCTATAATGTACAAAAGCTTAAAGACATAGGATATAAAGATAACCCAAGGTTTTTATGTATCCTTATAAAATTTGGTCATTTGAATATTTGAAAATATATGACCACTGGCCATGTTTGATAGGACTTTTTTTTTTTGGAAGGAGGGCAAAAATGGCTAACAATTTTGGTGATTAAGAGGGGATTCTAGCCTGCTAAGTATATGAAGAGTGACCTTAAGCATCCATTGGGCAATGGAGTCATAAAAAATGGACCGTGTGTATTGTGAAAACATAACTCTGCCTTTATCTTCTTTGCAACTAAAAAATTTCAAAACCTAGTTATTTTATATAGAGAGAGCCTGTGGTCAACACTTCTTGGAAAACTAGAAACTAACCTAATATATACATAAAACCCTAACCCTCTCTAGAAGCAAGGTTTGAGGTAAATTCCATTGACTAGAATTGGTAGGACATCACCCTTGGGCCCAGATAGCTAGAAAGAATTAGCCTACTTGCAACTGGTGATAACATAAGGTCCACTCCAAAGAGTGTCAAATTTGGAGTGTCTATCTAGTTTAGCTCTATCTACATCCCACTTGAGGATGAGGTCCCCCTCTTTGAAAACCCTAGCTTTGGCCCTCTTGCCAAAGCTCTTTTTGACCTATTGTTGATGTGCCTCAAGTGTCTACATAGCTTGTTGTCTCTTTTCTTCTAACTCCATCAATTTTGCCATCCTGACTATCATGACATCATCCTCAATTAGCTCCAACTAATGAGCTAATTCAAGGGATGGAAACTCCAATGAAATATGAAGCCTAGCCTCCCTTCCATGTACCAACATGAAGGGTGAATTCCCTATTGCTCTCTTAGGTGTTATTCTGTCAGCCCAAAGGGTAGTCCTTAATTTTGAATGCCAACACCTTTGATTGTCCTCTATGGTCCTCTTCATGATTTTGATTAGGTTCTTATTGGAGGACTCAACCAAACCATTTCCTTGGAAGTAGTAGTTTGAGGATGTGCTCAAAAAGATACCATGGTCAACTTCACAAGAAAAAATATGATCCCCGACAAAGGATTTATCATTATCTGATATTATTACTAAAGGAACACCAAATCTGGTTACAATTCCATCAAGGAATCCAACCACTGAAGTCTTTGTGGCATCCTTTCAAAGCCATCACTTCTATGCACCTTGTAAAATAATCTATTGCAACCAAGATCCACTTGTGACCCGAGCTGGAAGGTGGATTGATTGGACCAATAAAATCTAGCCCCCACTAGGAAAATGGTTGATCAACTTGAATGGGATGTAGGGGAAGAGTTGCTAACCTTTGTTTGCCTGAGAAGAAGGAAAAATTCTCATATTTCCTTATATATATATATATATATATATAATAGTCATGGAATAGAGTTGACCAATAATAACCAGCCCTCATGACCTTCATAGTTGTTGCTCTAGCTGAAAAGTGACCACCATCAAGACCATCATGAAACTCTTTGATCATTCTATTAGTTTGATCAGTGTTGATACATCTCAATAAGGCTCCATTGAGATCCTTCCTAAAAATAATCCCATCCACTAGGGAAAAAGGGATAGACTGCAATCTGAATTGCCTTCTTTTGGATCTACTCAACCCTTATGGATATCCTTATTCCAACAAGAAGGTTGTCATGCCTTGCATCCAATCATTCAAATTTCCATCCCCTATTGGTTTTGTAACTTTTATAACTAGAGAAACTTCATTAGTTGACTCCTGGGATGAAATTGTCTATTCACATAATCCTTTACCTCTTACAAGCTTGGTGATCTTGATATCTATGTCATACTCCATAACCTTAGTGATCCATCTAGCTCTTCTTTCATTGATGTCTAATAGGCCAACAATTGGGCAAATAATTAAGAAATAATTAAATTTGAGAGCGTAAGCTTGTGAAAGGTGTCTAAGAAATATGTTATCAAGGGATGATAATTGTGAGATGAGAGATTATGAATGCATCTACAACATGTGAAAACAAACTTACACCAAATTGAAATTATTTTATGACAAGAACTATCACTTCCAGTGGCAGAAACTTATTGAAGTAGAAGCAGTTCATAACAAAAATAATTACGACTCTTAACAAATTATCAACTCATAATCTAATTCATATGAAATGTTATTATGCAATCAAATACAAATATTAAACACATAAAATAATACACTAGGATTAAATCCATACGTTGTAATGCTAAGCTAATTAACATACAAATGAAAACTAATTTAAATGGACTCCAAACATAACTAATAGAAAATAATCACTGGGTAACTTCAAAGTGGGCCCTTCCTCCTCAACTACCTGGTGAAGAAAAATAATTGTTTTACACCTTTGTAATCATGAAAATATGGAACTTATATTTCAAAATAATAATAATAGTCTATGTACAATGTTGTGTGCTCTATAGGACTGTACCTATATATCCTACTTCTGTCTCCTACTACTTATATAGATGCAACTTATAACAACTTAGACTAGAATAGAGATAATGATAACCAAATAGTAGCCAATGAATAAGCTTATTTATAGGCTGTAGGTAGTTGCAACAGAGAATAAGAAATGACAATTTTGGTTCCTGCCATGTATGAAGTCCTCCATCTTGTTTTAATCACCATACAAATAATACACATGGGGCTTTAATAAGTATTATTTTATGCTATTCTTGGTGGCTTTGAGAAGACTATTTTAGAAGACACAACAACAAATGAAATAGATAGAGGAGAGAAAGTCATGTAGCCTATACCAGAATATTGATCTTACATGGTATCTTGTGATAAGTCATTTTGTTATAATAGTATCTTCAAAGAATTGGTATAGTTCAATGGCACATATCAAGAAGGTTCTACATTGAATCATATCTCCAAAAAATACATCCCAATGATTGGGTAGTAAGTCTCCTATGTGAAACTATATCTTCTGACTATTGAATATGAGATATTATTATTGTTTAATTTAATTATTGTGAGGCGGTATAGTTAAATGAGTGGTAAAGAGGATAATGAATGATGGAAGAAGTGTCATTAACAATTCTTATCTTAGATGCGACAGGAACATCTATATCCACTAGTCAATAGGCTACAATAATAAGAATTAGTAAAAAGAGACCAATAATGAATTTTCCATATTTTAACCCCCAAAAAAATATTAAATACTACTTATTTATATTAAACCACATGCAATGTTAAAATGATAAAATGGAATGAAATTGGATGGAAATGGAATAGAGAAGTAAGTAGGTAAGTGTGTGAGATGGATTAAAATATGACATTAAATAAGCTATAATTCGCTCTCATCATTCCCTACAATTTAGCATATTGCATGTCCTCATCCAATTATTATTATTAGGTCTTTGGTGTGAACTGAAAGCACTTGGATTTATGACTTTAGATGTTATCTCCACCCTAAACCATGATAGTTCATATATAAACACAAATCTTTATCTTTGCTTCACATGAAAAGCATTTTTTTATTATTATATTAATAGGGTATCTCTTTCAGCTTTTCATAAGTTATTTTTCTTTTCTCTTTTCTATTTCTTTCCTTTTCTTTGTATTTTTGATAACATCATGGTTCAAAAGGTTGCATATAGGAGAAATTTATCTCAATTTGCACAAGGGGAGTTTAAATGGGCGAGACAAGAGAGCTGAGAGACAAAAAAAAGGCTATTATATGATGGATGTAATGGATAGTGTGATGGAATTATTAAGGGTGATGGATAGAAGATAATATGATGACAACTCTCCCCCAAACTTAAAGGTTGATCATCCATGGGAAACAAGGAGAGGATGTGGGGGGGGGGGGGTGTTGCATAGTGATTGAGATAATAAGAAATATAAATAAAGTTATGAGATAAAATAATGAAAAACAAAATTGATTATTTTACCAACATGCATGTGTAGAGAGACCAAGGCTAGAACATTGAGAAACTAAGAAACAACCGCCTCCAAAATGGATGAATCAACAACAAGGAGTGGAGCAAGGCATCTAGTACTATAGCACCAAAAAAGAAAAAACATCTAATAGAAACCACAAGACAAGAGATCATTCAAGTAACCAAAAGGGGTGACAAAGACTGCAATATGAGGATCCACCGCCATCAAACTAAAGTAGTATAGAACAAACGAGAGGTAGTATATTCCACAAAAACACCTCAAGTAGCACATCTGATGGGTGATCAAAGCTGGGAAGACCACACTAAATAGGAATAGAGTAGAAACAGTGAACGACAGGAGGTGCAAGAATGAAAGAACCACTGAAGCCAATGAGTGTTCCTAAAAATAAGGATTAGCAGAAAAACCAAGAACGCCACTTATTGTATTTTTTTTCAATAAATTTTGATAACGACAAGTGACCGTTGGCAAGCTAGTTTTCAATCACTCATTGCTTAATGGTACTATAAAATAATTTTCAACATTAAGAATTTATTTTTTAGTTAACATTCATCGAAAACTGGTTTTTAGCTATTAACTGGCCAACAACGCTCGAAGGTTTTCATTGTTGGATCTTTCTTTTTAAAAAAAATAAAAATTAATTAATTTTATTTTTTTCCTTTTTTTTCCCTTTTTAATTTTTTTTTTCAATAACTACATATAATGACCAAAGAAATGAAATCGTAATGTGGATGCTGAAAAATGATACCATCCAAGACTTGAGTTTTGTCAATGACCTCATAGAAAGCACAATTGAAACTTGATTGCATAATGACCATAGCATGATGCCTACGAATAATCTCCAAAAATTTGGTAATATTGAAATATTGCACAAATCAACATTGACCTATGTATCTAATTCCACTAAATTGGAAAGATTCTTGGAGAACTTTTAGAGCATACTAGTACACTTGGATGAAAGAATTACTCACAAGGATGATGGTACTTATATGACATAGTGCTCTGATAATGATAAAATTGGATCATCTGGCATGAAGTTGTGCTACATATCCAATCCTTGTAAAGAATGAGAGATATCCATTTCCTGAAATAAACACACCTTCATTATCAAGGACAAGGTCATAGAGTGAAATACCAATGATAGTCTCTAATGCGTCTGTAGAACTTCAAAGAGGACGAGACAAAACTTGAAGAAGGAATAGGATGATCTGCAATGTCTTCAAAGTTTTTCTTGATGTGTAGCTTAAAAATGACCATGAATCTCATAGATGAAGTTCCATATTTTCCTCCATGTGATAAATCACCAAAGAAAGGAAATATATCATTTCATGGTGATGAACACCTTATGCCAAAATCTTGTTGTGATCTCCAATAGTAAAGCACAAGAAAAACTAATATGCACCAGATAGCTAGCAAGCCCACATAATGTTAACAAAGCCAACATAATATGTTAGGCAATGCATGTGTAGAAAAACAACATCAATTGATATTGGTGCTAAGATTGTTTCACTACAACAAGGAACCTAGAACCATAATCTCAAAATCAAGGATATCAAGTATAGTAAAGTAATTTTTATCCAATTAGTAACCATATTATTAAGTGATGCAATGTATATTTGCAAATGGCAGGTAGTTATTAATATGAATAAATGCTTGATAGAAATAAACACTTGTGTTCAAATAATAGAAATGCTAATTAACATCTAAACACATATCTTGAATTATTGAGGGGCCACATGTCGAGGTCTACTAAAAAGACCAACAAAACAATCATTGAATCTTGATTGGAAATCATCCAGAATCACAAAATTAGAGGGATTCCCCCCAACTTAACTTCACGCTAAAAAAAATCAAGAATACCATTTATTGCATTTAATTTAATTTTTTTTTTTGATAACAACAAGTGATCGTTGGGAACCCAATTTTCAATCACTCATCACTTAATGGCACTGTAAAAAAAAATTGACGCCAAAGAATTTATTTTGTACTTAACATCTCTTGGAAACTGATTTTTAGATATTAATTGACCAACAATACCTAAAAATTTTCATTGTCGGATCTTTAAAAAATAAAAAATTAATTAATTAATTATTTTCCTTTTTTTCCTTTTATTTCAAATGTTCAATAACTACATATAATGACCAAAGAAATGAAATCATCACATGGTTGATGAAAAATGATACAATCCAAAACTTGAGTTTTGCCCATGACCTCATAGAAAGCACGATTGAAACTTGATTGCATAATGACCATAGCATGATGCCTATGAATAATCTCCACAAATTTGGGAATATTGAAATATTGTACAAATCAACCTTGACCTATGTATATCATTCCACTAAATTGGAAATATTTTTGGAGAACTTTTAGAACACACTAGTACACATGGATGAAAGAAGTACTCACAAGGATGATGGTACTCATATGACATAGTGCTCTGATAATGATAAAATTGGATCACCTGGCATGAAGTTGTGCTACATATCCAATCCTCGTAAAGAATGAGAAATATAAATTTCCTAAAATAAACACACATTCATTATCAAGGACAATATCATAGAGTGAAATACCAATGATAATCTCTAATGTGTCCATAGAACTTTAGAGAGGATGAAACACAACTTGAAGAAGGAATATGATGATTGGTAATGTCTTAAATGTTTTTCTTGATGTGTAGCTCAAAAATGACCATGAATCTCATATAAAAAGTTGCATATTATCCTCCATGTGACAAATCAACAAAGAAAGGAAATATATCATTTCATGGTGATGAACACCTTATGCCAAAATCTTGTTGTGATCTCCAATAGTAAAGCACAAGCAAGACTAATATGCACTAGATAGCTAGCAAGCCCACACAATGTTAACAAAGTCAACACAGTGTGTTAGGCAATGCTTGTGTAGAAAAACAACATCAACTAATATTGGTGCTAAGATTGTTTCACCACAACAAGGAACCTACAACCATATTCTCAAAATCAAGGATATCAAGTATAGTAAAGTAATTTTTGTCCAATTAATAACCCTTTCATTAAGTGAGTAACGTATTTTTACAAATGGTAGGTATAATTATTAATATGAATAAATGCTTGATAGAAATAAACACTTGTGTTTAGATAATAGAAATGCTAATTAACATCAAAACACATACCTTGAATTGTTGAGGGGTCACATGTCAAGGTGTGCTAAAAAGACCAACAAAAAAATCATTGAATCTTGATTGGAAATCATCCAAGAATCACAAAATTAGAGGGATTCCCCCAACTTAACTTCTTGCTACAAGGTCACAAAATCATTAGGATAACCAAAGAAATTAGGCAACCCAAAGAGAGTAACACATCTTTAGAATTTTGTGATCCTTTTTGAATGATAAATAAATCAAATATTTCAATAATTCAATGGATGTACTCCCAAATTAACTGTCGGTTATAAAAGCACAGGGAATTTGAATTATCCAAGGAATCAAGAAATGGATTTAGTACTTGTTATCAATGAATGATCATTGTAAGATACAAGAACAAGGAATAAGAATATGTGGATATTAATACCTTGATCCTTGTTAAATAAATGTATTGTCCAAAGTTTATTTTGTCATCTTAGGACAATGGAAAGAATCAATAATGATGAATCATCTAGTTTTAACATATTGGCCATCAATGCATAGAATTCCTTACAATTGTGCTTAATCAATTATTGGTCCTAAATCAAAAAGTATGTGAGGGATGCACATTTTAGCCATAGGCCTCCAAATATCAATATGTATAAGTATAAAAATGAAATATAGATCTTGGAGGATCTGACAACATGTTTGTAGAATATGGAATGTATGTGGTTTAGTATGACTTAGTGTATGACTAATATTAACACACCTACTTATGGGTCCAAAAATTAAAATTAATGCAATTTGAAGTATGGGCTTATCTGTGGGTATTTGGAATTCACTAAGTGGAAGAGAAGAATAGAGTTGATTATTATCTAATAAATAATATTGTTCTTCTAAGTCAAATAAAATCAAAGTCACATTCCTTAAGTGCATTAATGAATTCCAATGTTGATTTACCAAATTGAAGCACATTATTAGATGGTAAAGGGATCCGTGAAAGTTTATATATACTATTAACCACCTTATTATGAAGCATTGTATGAGGCAATATAGTTTCCTTTGGTGGATAGGGTGGAGTGCAACATGAATGGAATAATGAATATGGTAGGAAATGTGAAGGAGATAAAGTGGATGGGAATAAGTAGGATGGGTGGAATAAAGATGGTAACGATGGATATGGTGGAATATAAGAGGGATATATGGGTTGTTGTGAGAATGCTTGATTACATTCATTGTGCATACTTTCTAAAGAAGTGTGTTTTGAAGAAACATATTGGCTATGTAATGAAATATAATGACAGTACATGTCACTGACATAATGCACATCGTGATCTTCTTGAGTTGGCATTTGAAATAGGTGACCAATTATAGCAAGGCCTTGTTTGCTTGCCTCTTTTTTGTAGTGAGGTTCACAAATTTCTTATGCTTCATTTACCATGTGCTCTTGGTTGTTCAAGCATATGTACTAATCATCTTTCCTATAGCAATTAGAACAACAAGCGTTTAGATTTTCATCCTCAAGATCACATTGTTCTAAGAATTCATCAATAATATTTTCTTGGTCAGACATGAAGATATCATTTGTACATACCTAAGATAATGGAATCAATATCTTTTAAGATGCATACATTAGGTAGAGAGGGTTTTAAAACATCACCTTTGGTCAACATGATTTCCCCACCAATTTCTTCTTTTGTTTTTAAATTTAAAAGCGTGGGTCTGGAGGCAACAACCTACAATGGGGTCAAGGGGCAATGCCTCTTGCGGGGTCCTAGGACAATGCACAAGGTGCACTCCTTTTTGTAGTATAGGGTGGGGTCGAGGGGAAACACTCCTAACACCAAGCACATTTTGCCTCTTGTGTTCCTTTCAAATTTTTCATTTTAAAAAAAAATTTCACCCAAAATTGATGTACTTTAACAACCTTGAAAATGCATCTTTTTAAAAAAAAATCTTCAAAATATTATTTTCTATATTAATTGTAAGAATTTTCCTTAGGGTAGAATTTACTTAAGACCAAGGAACTTAAACACAAGCACAACAGTAGACCAAAGAGAGAGTATGATTAGAATGATGATATATTCATTCAATATTCCATGTGAAAGTACACTTGGAGTACCTATATATAAAGGCCTCTGGAGAGATTCTAGAATGCATAAAAGTCAACAACATGATAAGTCATACAACTAGGCACATGTCCACCAGATATGGGTTATCCTCCATTAAGCATATAAGTAAGTGAGATGATGAGAGGATAAGCCTAAAATGGTGTAGCATGAAAATTAGTGGTGTAGACAACATGTGCTAAAAAGGGAGTGCAAATAACTATGTTGTCTACATGACAACTTAGTAAATGATGCAAACTCCACTATTGTAGACACCATGTGCTGAATTAGAGTTGCATACTTCTATGTTGTCAACATGACAACTCATGAGAGTACACAAACTCCTAAGTGCCTCACCTAAATAAATAATAAAATAATGCATTAACCTAAGTAAACTTAAGTAAAGTGTAAATAGTAAATACTTATTTACACCAACACCCCCTCTTAAGTGTAACTTAGGGGAATGCCCTTAAGCTTATGAAATCTAGGATGAAATGCATGATGGTTCCCGACTACTAGGCCATGTTAGGTACTCATGTACATAATGAAATGAAATATCTCATAAAGCAAAGATAAAGGAAAAACCTCATTGGAAAAACCCTTCCCCAAAAAGAGAGATCAAAAACATATATGATGTATGCATGGATGGAGTAATCAAGACCCCCTATTATGACATACATTTAGTATATGCATAAGAGAAAAATGAGAAGAGGAAGAGAGACAAGAAAGGCTCCCACCACTTGCCTGCAGAGAAGAATGCCTACTAGTGATTGCTCCAATGAAGAAGCTAATCCAAGACTACATAATGGTGTTCCTCCCCTTACGAAGAAATAATGCCAAAGGTAAAAATGAGATGCTTCCATTGTGTGTGGAAAGAATCTCATGGATAAGTGATGTCTCTAAAACCTTCTCAACTAGCTGAAGAATCTATCTCAAAGAACTATTTGTCTCCTCAGCTAATGCAAAACCCCTTTGCAATTGCTCCCCAAATCTGTCATTGAAATTGGACTTGGAAAACTAGAGGTACCTCGTTATGCTGGACCTATCACTATGGTGATATATGCATGTGGACTGGACTAATGTAGTGACCTCTTGTTGCAACTATCAATAGAACCCCACATGTCTGAATCTATTGAAGCACTATCACTGGTGTCACTATCAGTTTCCATATGATATGATGTGCGGAGAGGATTAAAGGAAAAGCTTGGTGAAATTTCCTCAAAGTGTACATCCTTCTCCACAAAAATTTGATGTGTCTTTAGATCCAATAGTCTGTATGCCTTCACACCGTCTTCATAACTAATGAAAGTACAAAGCCAAGGTGCTTGTGCCTTGCATCTCCTAGAAGATCTATTTGCCCATGCAGGACAACCAAAGACTCTAAAGTGTGTCACAATAGGTTTTCTACCACGCCATGCCTCAAAAGGAGTCTTTCCATCTAAGGATGGATGAGGAGACCTATTAAGAATGTGAGTGGCACTACTAATTGCTTTGACATCAAGTAATGGATCTAGAGACTTGGCTTGTATCATACAACTTGCCATAGACTTAAGAGTTCAGATCCTCAATGTTGCAACATCTATCTTATGCAGATTAAATGCTAGCAAATTTTGATGATCAATTCCCTCAAGTCTACAAAAGTCTTTTAGTCTTCTATTCACATGCATGCTTCCATTGTCTATTCTTAGAACTTTGATGGCTTTCATTGATTTTTGTTCAACATGAGTCTTGAAGGCTAGAAATTTGTCCAACACTTCATTCTTATGACGAAGAAAGTAGACCCAAGTGTATCTTGAAAAGTCATCAATGAAAGTAAGTGTATAGCGACCCTGATTGATTGATGTCACTATAAAAGGTCCAGCTAATACCATGTGAACCACCTATAGAACAACTAGTGCTCTTGAAGACTTTCCTCTCTATAACTTCCCCTCTGGATGCATATCCACTGAATCTATTGAACATTCACCATGGGAAAAGTTTATTTGAGGTAGACCTTTGACCATTATGTATGTGCAAATTTGCTGAAGGTAGCAGAAGGAAAGATGACCAAATTGCTAATGCCATAATTGGATTTGAGAATTGGATTGAGAAAACAAGGCCTTTGAAGGAGACTTGGGCACAAAATGGGAGAAAGAGTATAACCTTTTGTCATGATTCACTTTCATGACTACAACCAATGAGTTATCTTTCAGATTGTGCACCTATATTGAGTTAGGAATGAACTCAACTCTATGTCCATCTTTGAGGTGAGTGATTTGGTAAATTGAGAGGAGATTAGAACTTAGGTTTGGAACATAAAGCACATCTTGAAACTCTCCATTTTCCATTTCCACATTTCCTTTCCCTTCAACTTCCATTTTAGTATCATCTCCCATGAAGATATGTAGTACCTTTGACTACTTCATTGAGGAAAAATCCCCTTCTAAAGAACCCATATGATATGAGACACCCAAGTCAAGAATCCATTCCTTTGAAGAATTTGAATTTTCCATGAGTGCTTGCCCTTTTCCTTTTGAATCTGAAGAAGACCCTTTATCCTTATAAGAATTAGGCAGTGGAACATTATGTTTCTTCATGATATTGGACAACTCATCAATCTTCTTATGATAACAATCATCTTCTTCATGACCCATTTTCTTGCAATAAGCACACTTTTTCTTCTCCTTATTGTTGTCCTCCTTCTTGTTGGAATTTGAGGAAGACTTGCCTTGTTGATTGGATTGTGGTGTTGTCTTTTCTACATCCTCTAATATTTTCTTCTTCCACTTCTTATTCTTACCCTTTCCTTTATTTGAAGACTATCCACCTGAATTTTGAGAACCCTCATTATTGGCCACAAATGCTTTAGACTTAGGTGAATTGAGAATCCTCATTGATATCAACTTTTTTTTTTTTTTGTATGCAATAGATCACCATATTCATCAAAAGTGACTTTCTTATAGGTAGACCCTAATGTAGTCTTTAAGGTGTGATAAGAAGAAGAAAATGTGGAATAATTTGATGGGAGCTTATTATGAATAAGATAGATCAACCTGTTATCTTTGATAGGACTCCCACAATCAGTAAGCTTTGTCCTTAGTTCATTCACATTAATGATGAAATCTTGTAATGACTTAAATGACTTAGGATCTAAGGAGACAAGCTCATCTTCAATTTTGAAAACATCATCTTCAAACACTTCACCATATAGGTTTTCAAGGGTATCCCAAGCTTCCTTGGATGTAGAAGACTTCTTAATTTGATATATAATCTTGTCATCAATGCCCAAACATATATCACCTAGGGCTTTCCTATCTATTGCCACCCAAGCTGAAATATTATTGCTGATACATTATCACCTGCTAGTTTTGGAAGGGTACTATCTACATATTGAGAAACTCTATTGTGCATTAAGTGATACCACATTTTGATGGACCATGTAGCATAGTTATGTGGAGTTAATTTTGGAAACTTAAAATTTTCCATAATGCAAAAAATGAAAGATAATTGTAGAAAAGAAGGACCACAACACCAAGAACACCACCCCCCTTCACTAAATTTAGAAATCCCCCAATAGAGATGCTTTTAGCACTTTATAAGTAGTTTGATTACAATGGCCACTTGCAAATTTTGGCCTTTGTGGATGTCTAATTTCACTTGTTACAACCTCTTAATGGATTACAAGTCTAGAACTTTTCAATGTACAACAATTTGAAGTAATACAAAACAAAGAAAGACCCTATTTCTGAAAGTGATACTTTTGTCCACACAACCCTACAATCTGATTGAAAATCTAGAAAGTAGATAAAAAATAATGCACTTTCAAAAAATATGGAACCTATTTTTGACTCTAGATGTGCTTGTAAAGAGTGTTTGAAGTTGCAAAATGTAAGATTGAATAGGTACAATTGCTAAAAGATATAATTTTTACAAATCCATGCACTAAAAATAGAAAAGATCTAAACCAATGAAAAGTTTAGAAAATTCTACCTAATTCCAAAAAAAATTGCACCTGATTTGGAGTTTGGATGATTGAGATATGGCCTCCCAAAGTTGAACTACAAAATCAAAAATTAATCTGGAGAGGGGTTACATTAGCAAAAGATAGGGTTAAATTTGATGATCATATGATTGTTGCAATAGTTCAAATTTTTCTTGGAATGATGGTTAGATAGCCATCAAATTTGAGCTTGTAGATTTGATGACCTTAGCAAAAATAGGTCCCCTTGATGACATCATCATGATGCCAGCACCGTATAGAGAATTATGGCTTGCCACATGTCATGTACAGACTGGATGACATGTACTATGTGGTTTTTTGCATGTACAAGTATAGAGGCTAACTATAAATGCTAACGTGTCTGCTTATTTAGCTGTGCAGGTGGATAGCTGATTGGATTTTCCATGTGGGTGGGCCTTGCAGAATGGACACTTGTCATTGTGTAGTCATAGTCATGTGGAAAACTTGGGGTCATGCCATGTGTCACAAAGACTACTTGTAGATATTGTTGCATGGCACTACGTAGTTGTTGACTTAGACAGGCAGTGGATGAGAAATGCGAGTCTATGCTTGGGAGGTCTTTGCTGAAAACACTTTTGCAATTGCCAAAGAATCCTTGTTTATGTGTCAAAAAAAAGTTTTGAGGCACAAGCTTTCCTTCTGATGTTGCCAAAACTCTTTGGTTAATCCCACATGCGTGGGAACAACTTTGATAATGATGTCTAAAAACAACGCTGTCTGATATTCAAATAAAAAATGGGTTGCTGGGCAAGAGAATCCATCGGGGTGTATGGCTAGAGGTTGGTAAATTGTTGGTGGTGGCAGTATAGTTTGATGTCACTGTGTTAGTTGGTGATTTGTGGTCACTTCCCAAAAAATATGGTACAAAAATTGATATAATGCCCGCTAATTAAAATATTCTGACCAAATTTGTAGGGTCGAGGTGTGACTAACTAATTTTGCAATAGAAAAAATTATCTACTAGCCTAGCTGGGAAAAATAATTTTTCAAAATTTTTTTTTGAAAATAATAATTATAGAGAATGAAAATTAAATTTAGATATTAAAAAAATTTGCAGATCAAATTAGATCATACCCGATTTGCAAATCGGTACCTTTGGGTGCCAGTTTACAAAAAAATCTTGCCTCATGATCAACTTTAGCCCAGCATAGGAAAATTTATAGTCGATCTTCACTTAATTGACATTCTGGATGCAATGGCTAGGTCAGATCTGGCTCTAGATGCTCCTAATTTTTGCAGATACTATGAATTCAAGTTGAGGTGCTGAAACATGAACGGTCTCGAATGGCTATGTGTAGACAATCTCTTTGAGCTATGACACCATGTAAGAATTTACCTTCCTTCACCCAAGACAAAGAAACTCAGACACAAGCATAACAATAGACCAAAGAGAGAGTATGATTAGAATGATGATATATTCATTCAATATGCCATGTGAAAGTACACTAGGAGTGCTCGTATATAAAGGCCTCTAGAGAGCTTCTAGAATACATAGAAGTTAGCAACATGATAAGTCATACAACCAAGCACATGTCCACTAGATATGGATTATCCTCCATTAAGAATGGAAGTAAGTGTGATGATGAGAGGATAAGCCTAAAATGGTGTAACATGCAAATCAATGGTGTAGACAATGTGTGCTAAAAAGGGAGTGCAATTATTGTGTTGTCTATATGACAACTCAGTGAATGATGCAAACTCTAGTGTTGTAGACACCATGTGCTGAATTAGAGTTGTGTACTCCTATGTTGCCAATATGAAAACTCATGAGAGTACACAAAATCCTAAGTGTCTCACCTAAATAAATAATAAAATAATGCATTAACCTAAGTAAACTTAAGTAAAGTGTAAATAGTAAATACTTATTTACACCAACAACAATAACTCACAACAACTAGTGATGATGTAAAATTGAATCTAATTTCTAAAATCTACTTGCAAACTCTAAAGCAATGCATCTATATGATTTATGCAACAAAAATTAAGACTAATTACTTAAGTAAGGCTAGCAATTGCAAAATCTTTCATCCTAACACATTGTTCCTAACTCAAATCATCAAGCTAACACGCCTTTGACACTTTTCCCTAATAACGACACCAAAATGATAGGCCAACACTAGGGCACATAATTAAGAAATAATTAATAATTTATGATGAAGTTTGGTTGGTCTATACATGTCAATTTGAGAATGTAATATTGTGAAAGGTATCCAAGAAATATGCTATCAAGGGATGATAATTGTGAGATGAGGGATTATGAATGCATCTACAACATATGAAAACAAACTTGCACCAAATCAAAATTATTTTGTGACAGGAATTGTCACTTCCAGTGGTAGAAACTTACTGAAGTAGAAGCAACTCATAACAAAAATAACTACAACTCTTAACAAATTATCAACTTGTAATCTAATTCATATGAAATGTTATTATACAATCAAATATGGATATCAGACACATAAACTATTATTAAATGCATACTATGTAATGCTAAGCTAATTAACATACAAATGAAACTAATTTAAATGCACTACAAACACAACTAACAAAAAATAATCACTGGGTAACTTTAGAGTGGGCCCTTCCTCCTTAGCTACCTGGTGAAGAAAAATAATAGTTTTACACCTTCATAATCATGCAAATATGGAACTTATATTTTAGAATAATAATAATAGTCTCTTTACAATGTTGTGTGTTCTATAGGACTATATGTATATATCCTACTTTTGTCTCTTGTTGCTTATATAGATGTAGCTTATAACAACTTAGACTAGAATAGAGATAATGAAAACCAAATAGTAGTGAATGTATAAGCTTATTTATAGTGTAGGTAGTTGCAACAGAGAATAAGAAATGATAATTTTGGTTCCTGCCATGTATGAAGTCCTCCATCTTGTTTTAATAACCATACAAATAATATGCTCAGGGCTTTAGTTAGTATTGTGTTATGCTATTCTTGGTGGCCTTCATAAGACTATTTTAGAAGACATAAAAACAAATAAAATAGTTGATGGATAGAAAGTCACATAGCCCATATCAGAATATTGACCTTACGTATCTTGTGATAAGTCATTCTGTTATAATAATATCTTCAAAGAAATGGTATAGTTTGGTGGCACATATCAAGCAGGTTCCATGTTGAATCATATCTCCAACAAATACATCCCCAATGATTGGGAAACATGTCTGCTACATGAAACTATATCTTTTGACTATTCAATATGAGATTTTATTATTGCTTAACTTAATTATTGTGAGGTAGTATAGTTAAATGAGTGGTAAATAGGATAATAATGATGGAAGAAGCTTCATTAAAATTTCTTATCTTAGATGCGACAAGAACATCTATACCTACTAGTCAACATGCTGCAATAATAAGAATTAGTAAAAAGAGAACAATAATGAATTTTCCATATTTTAATTCCAAAACAATATTAAATACTACTTATTTATATTAAACCATATGAAATGTTAAAATGGTAAAATGGAACAAAATTGGATGGAAATTGAATAGAGAAGTAAGTAGGAAAGTGTGTGAGATGGATTAAAATATGACATTAAATAGGTTTTAATTGGATCTCATCAATGTCCTTGTTTAAAAGAAAGTCCTTCACACTTGAATGAGCGACTAAGAGTTGGACCTTGTTATGTGACAAAAGATGCCTCAATTTCTTTAGAGCTCTTATGAAAGAGATGACCTATTTTTCCACATAATTGTACTTATCTCCATAATCCTTTAGCCCTTCACTGAACAAGGCTATACGTTGTTCTTCATTTGTATCATTTAATTGAGTCAAGACAACTAAGATGCTTGACTCACCCCCTAGGTTGTAAAGAATAAAATCCTTATCAAAATTGGGATTGATAAGGGTAGAAGCTGATTGTATTGTTGCCTTAATATCTTTAAAACTAGCTCTCCCTTCCTTTGTCTAGGTGAAGACCATATTCTTTTTTAGCATAGTTGTAAGGGGCTTAACCATGATAGAAAGATTAGGAATAAATCTTTGTACAAAGTTGATTCTACCAAGGAAGATTGGCAACCCTTTCTTATGAGTAGCAAGTGGGAGAGAAAGAATTGCCTTTGTTCTCTCTGGATCAATAGTCAAACCCTCTTTAGACACAATATGTCCAAGCAATTTTCCTTGACTGGTGGCAAACACACACTTGCTTGGATTCAAGGATACATTGTATTCTCTGCATTTAATGAACACTTGCCTTAGATGACCAAAATGATCTGCCACATTCTTGGAGTAGACTATTACATCATCAAGGTATACCAACACAAATATTTTAGGCATATTCTTGAAAGCCATCTCCATTTCTTTTTGAAAGGTAGCATCTGCATTAGTTAGTCCAAATGGCTTCTTGCTATAGGCACAAGTGCCCCTTTTAGCGGTGAAGGTAGTCTTATTTCTATCAAATTCTCTGACTAACACTTTTTTATAACCCAAAAACCCATCTAAGAAAGAAAATTTCTCCGAACCACTAACCTTGGAGAGAATTTGTTTAATGGAAGGGAGGGGATGGTGATCTTTAAGAGAGGCCCTATCAAGGTCCCTAAAATCTACACATAGTCTAATTTCCCCATTCTTCTTCCTAACAGGAACAAGGTTGGCTACCCAAGAAGAATTCTTAATAGGAAAGATAATACTAGCCTTTATTAGCTTGGATAACTCCTTTCTCATCAGAGGCTCAATTTTAGGGTTGACTAGTCTTTTCTTTTGCCTAATAGGCTTTGCATCACTATTTAAATCTATGGCATGTTGAAACAAACTTGGGTCAAAACCCTTTAAATCATCATATGTCCATGCAAATACATCATTGAATTCTTGACATAAATGAACAAAATTTTCATGTTCAACTTTGGAGCATACCTTTCCCAAACTAAGAGTCTTTCCATTAGCAATTACACCTGGTATGTGGTTATCTTTATTTGTAGGCAAGTTTAACCCTCTACTCCTTGCTTGATCATTAGGGTTGAAGATACTCTCTATAGTGATTAGACCTTTGGGTAAATTTTTAAAATTGAGGTTCATGATTTGATCACCATACTAGCCTTGTAGCTTAGATTGATTTCACTCAGAGAATTATGCTTCACTTTGCAGGAAGTTGACTTGATTTGTACATCAAAATCAAATACTTGTCAATTTTTGTAGTTGTTAGGAATTGCAGGTCTTGCCACTACTCTGATGTGTTGCTCTTTGTTATCCTTAACATGTTCTGGTACATCATAACGACCACCAATGGCTGCAAGTCTATTAGAATGTTTATTTTCTCTCCTAGGAACACTCTAGATGTTAAATGCTTGAAAACCTTCAAGCAAATCCCACACTCTATACTTGCATAATTTGAGGAGGTTGTTCTTGGTAATATTATGGCTTCTTACTTTATTAACAATCAACTAACTATCCACAAATACCCTTAGAGACTTGAGTCTTCTCTTTTTTACAAGTTAGAGACTTTTGATTAAAGCTTTATACTCTGCTACATTATTGGTGCAACTAAATTGGAGTCTATAAGAAAAAATAACACTTCTCCAATTTAGGGGAAATGAACATGACACCAACCCCTAAACCATTCTTATTTCTTAAGCCATCAAAGAACATACTCCATAGTCCATTAATATCTTCTTCCTTCTTTATGAGATTAGGAATAAGAACATCCTTCTCTAATATGAAAAATGTACCAAGGCTTGTCTCTATGGATTTTTGTACTAGAGAAATGTGATAAGAAATGGCCCACTCATCCAAAAGATAATTAGACACCTCTATCAAAGAAGTGACAGGCTCATGTATTATGTCTCCATCTTCTTCTTCAAAAATAGTGCAATTCATGTTTATGGGACTAGGGGTATAGGTTTTGATATGATTGAGGGATAGAGGCTTTTCTCTTATGGAAGCTCTATTTCCATATCTTGTTCTAAAAAACATATAAGACCAATTAGATGAAATATAGCCACCTATTTGTGCATCAAAGTCTCTGGAAAGATAGATTGCAAAATGTGGTTTGACCTTAGCTACTAATATATCTTGTGTAACAATATAACTAGGGCAAGCATGCAATGCCATATCTACATTTGTTAAGACTCCTATAGTCTTGATAGAGCTGCCATCTAATTGGAGCACATCCCTAACTATGGGCTCATATTTGATATCGAGGAGATCAGCTACACTTCTAGGCATTATAGAACTACTAGCCCCTAAATCAATCATGCAATAATGGACTAGTTTATCTCCTATGATCAAGGACAAATAAAAGGGAGAAGGCCTAATTTTCTTACTTTTTTCTACCCCTTTTATTGGTTACACTAGGGTGATTGCATCATCTTCTCTAGGTGGCTAATCTTTCACCTTCATGATCTCTAACTCTTATTGTAGTGGCTTCTTTTGTGATGGTATAGTAGCAACAACATCTCATATAGAGATGTTGACATTAGTCTTTTTCATTTGATTTGCCACATTGAAAGGTGTATTAGTTGCTTTGAATGAAGCGTTGGGAGCTACATGGATATGTGGCTGAATTTAAGAAGTCTGAGGTTCATTAGACTTCATGTTTCTCATATCTTGCCTCTATTGAGGAGCAATATTGGATTGTGCATTTATCACTGGCACATAAGGAGCAACATCTGAAGTTGAAGTTTGATTAGGTGAGAGAAATTCAACATCTTCAATAGCTCTCATTTTATTTATGGTATTATGGGCTATATCATCATGACTGACATGACAATGCTCCTTTGAATGATGGTTTATGAAAGAACAATCACCTTGCTATTGTATATGAGAATCATCAGAGATTGACTAACATTATATTGTTGTTCTGCTGCTTGCTCTTGTGTAGTCAATGCTAAGTAAGACTCTTCCTTCTAGCACATACAATATCCATATGAATAGTTACAAGAAGGGAAGAAGTCTTGATCTTGAGCAAGATTATTTTGAGGGACTAAAGCCCTATTCAAGTTTGTATTTGTAGTAGGGGTATTGCCAATAGGTCTATTCTAATTGTAGGGGACATGACTTTGGCTTTGGTTTGGAGGCCTATTATGTATGGGACCTTGATATTGAAGTTGGGGAGGCTTATTGTTTTGAGCTTGTTTCCTTTCTAGGCTCACCACCTTATTACTCATCTTCTATATCATTAAGAAACTATCTTCTAGATTCTTCTCTTGACCCTATAACTTCTTGTCTATATTTTGCATCATGGACTACATCATATCTTTAATTTCATCTATTCCATTTGAAGACCTAAAGGCTAAAGGGAAAATATCCAGGGGCTGACTTGTAGATGTGGTAGGGATAGGAGCTACAAAAGGCTGATGATTGGGCATGTTAGGAAAGAAAGACAATGGAGGCCATAGGGCTAACTTCCCTCCTTGTATCAATATATTTTCTCACCTTATAGAAATATCATAAGCATTTGGTAAAGTGTCCCCTACCCTAGGTTTCTTTATGGTAGCTATGTCACTATTAAAAGGCTTTGAGGTAATATAAGATACCATTACCATGGGATAGGTTTACTACAATAGGTATTCTATACTTTATCTTCTAAAATCTATTATTAAAATTAGTCATATATTCATGGGTGGCTCTCTTGATAGTTTTTAGATACTCTAAAAGTGATAGGTGATCTCTTTTATATTGAAAGTGCTTGCAAAGTCCTACTCCTAACCCATCCCAACCAGTAATAGAGTTGTGTGGTAAACCTCTATATCATTGTAATGCTTTTCCCTTTAAGGATGAAGCTAGAAGCCTAACAACAACATCATCCTACATAATACCATATTTATTACAAACATTTGAAATCTCTTGAATATGTTCTATAGGGGAGATGGAAGTTTCACCAGTGAAATCAAGTATACTTTAGAGAGCTCACACTAGGATATCATGTCTTTGAGCCAATAGGAGAGGACTTCCACCATTGAAGGTGGAAAATGCATGTGCTCTAGGTTGTGCCATATGGAATAATGATATGTTTAAATGAAAATATGGCAACCTAGGTTGCCATCTATCTATAGGAGGATTGGAAAGAGATCTTGTAGGTGTATTTGTTATTGTTACACTCCTAACTAGTGATAGAGATAATCTATTTCTCTTTCTTCTAGGGATTGAAAATGAGAGCTTAGAGTATTAAAAATTACCTCTAGAAGATGCTCTTCTATGAGGCCTTGGCATGAATCACAACAATTTTGGTCTAGAAACCATAGTATAGAGTTGGAGTTGCCAAGTACTTGAAAATGAGCCTCTTGAAGGCCTAAAATACTGAGTCACCTAGTGAACTTAGAATACTTCAATATGAGAGTCCCACTGAGCATGCAAATTTTTTTTGTCACAAAAGCTTGCACTCTTGCCTAAAGTTTTTACCTAAAGGAAACCTTGTAAAACATGGGAACAATCTCCAAGTTGTGGGACTTGAATTGTTAGATTGATCTCTAGAGATGGCCAATTTCCTTAATATCAGGGTGTACCTAACTACTCTTTGAGAGGAAAAGGGAGAAGGAATACATGAAAGTAAACTACCTAATCCAAACTAAAGCAGGTGATACACCAAAATAATTTTTTTAGTCATAT
Organism: Cupressus sempervirens; assembly: GCA_028749045.1. Classification (NCBI taxonomy): domain Eukaryota; kingdom Viridiplantae; phylum Streptophyta; class Pinopsida; order Cupressales; family Cupressaceae; genus Cupressus; species Cupressus sempervirens. The sequence goes on along the minus strand of CM053784.1, from coordinate 141,920,795 downwards.
CTCTACCTAACAATGCACTATTCATCAATATAACCCCAAAATACGTTGATTAAACCTTTATCTTAATCAAACTATTACATATAGATCAAGAACCAAAAGAAATGCCACAAGGAAGGAGCTTCACTCTATAATATTAAAAGGCAAGAGTAGATATTGTTATGTAGATTGAAGATTGAAAAAAAACACCAATAGAGGTAAGAAGACTTTACACTAATATTCATGGGAGGATGAGGTAAAGCAGAGGATTACATTCACTCATAGAAAAAGGAAACTATAGTAATAAAGTATAGAATACTACTACTATAGAATCAGAGAGAAAATGACAAACCCTAAGAAGGGTTAAAAAATCTTCTTATATAGTTCAAGCATAACTCAGATAGCTTCTACTCTAAGGTAAAACTTAACAATTGCATTTAATGTTGTAGAGAATAATCACTGCAAATCTAGGAAAGATCTAATCACGATACACATCCAAATACAAGAAAATCATATTATTCACCAAATAGAACCTTGAGAAGATAGAAAAAACAACCATTATTTTTCTAAATGGGTAGATGGATAACCAATTAATGGGGGGAATGTCCTTTATATTTATCATGCATGGAGAACATTTAGAAGTGGTTGTAAATTATCAAGAAGATTAGATTAGCCATTAAAGAGTTATCTTTCTTTATTCTTAGCACACCAAGTCAGCCATGTCATTGGTCAATTAGAGTCAATCCTCAAGCTTTCCATCTCACCAACATTAAAACTTATGTTGACCCACATCTTTACCCTAGTCACAGCTTTGCCACCTTTTATCTTAACTAACTTTTTTACCTTGCAACATTGTGAACCAATCATACTAATTGTTATCATTTATTCATAGCTTGAAATTGGTGTAACATAAAATGCCCACGACCTTGCTAAAATGAACTTAACTACCACTAATTATTCACCACTCGAGCTTGCTAGGACACATGCCAACCTATTGTTATGTCACTATGGCTAAAGATCTATCAGTTTTTTATAGTGACATAATGATGACCCTTGATTTGATTCAATCTGATGGTAAAGAAAGTAAAACACCTTATGACCTATGATGGGCTTGCTAAGAAATGTGTTGGATCATCACTACCTTGCTATGTTTATTCATCATACAACTTTCCATAGTGACAAAGCAACAAGCATTGATCTTGGAAGATTAGATGGCCAAGGAAGAACCACAATCTATCATCCTTGTCAGTACCTCTGACCACTCAAGTATTGCCACATCATTAGATTTTTTTTGACTCCTTTCCTGCTACATGACTTAAGCTTCAATTTGGCCCTACTTGTCCATGTGTCAATCTATCACTTTTTTGCTATGACTAACGACCTTGCATCTTTGGTTAGCAACATAATGACAACCAAACATCTACCTTTAATTTGATGGTCCTAAAGATGCATCAATCTTTGTGAGTACCTTGACCAATCAAAACCTTTCCCTATCCCAAATCACTTTGACACTCCTTTTCTTGTGGCCCACAGCTGAAATAGGTCCCACATGTCCATGTATTGCATCATTGCTATCTCACTATTAAAAAATGTACAATTTTTTTTTATAGCAACATAGAGACAATCATTGATCATCTCTAAATTGATAGTGGACAAGGGGATGTCAAGAAACTGGCTTACTTCAAAAGGTCATGAATAAAACTTTGACAGTTGTTACCTTTTTGACAATCACACCAACCATAAAGAAGAAAGGCCCACCTAGGACGTGTGGCACGTTGTTGTTATGTCGCTATGGCTATTCTTCATGTACTTTTTTCTAGTGATATAATGATATTGATTGATGTCAGATTTAATCGACGGTTCCAATATTTACTAACCACTACGCATGACTAGAACAAGAGGCCCCACTCAAATGTGTGTCTCATTATTGCCATGTCATTACGATAATTTTTAGTGTAAATTTTGATAGTGATAAAGTGATGTTAGTTGATCTCTTTTTAATCAAATGATGGAGAAAATATGGTCCCGCTAAGTTATTTATAATGCGCGATAGCTTAAAGACTTAGGATATAAAAATAACTAAAGGTTTATATGTATCCTTAAAATATTTGATCCTTTGAATAATTGAAAATATATGATCATTGGCCATGTTTGATAGGAAAAACTTAAATTTTGGTAGGAGTGCAAAAATGGCTAACAAAGACATTTGATGCTTTAAATGAGGTCAAACCTTAATTAATTGATGCTTGTGAAATATTGTAGATTAATACTTGTGGTTGTCAAAAAGTGGTTCCAATTGAGTTTATGGTTAAAAAGTTATGGTCTCTAAAAGTTGGGCTACTTGAAAATATAATTTGTAATTATTTTTAGTTGACTCTTATATGATAAATATGATAATTTAAGGATTGGTCAGTCTCAAGGGTTAGGGCTAAAAGTCTCATACCTTTTTGAGTGATGAAAAAAGGACCTATATAAGGAAGGCCCATAGGGTCATCTAGGGAAATTTAGGGTGGTTTTTTGTGTCTCTTTCTTATAGAATATTGTAAAGAAAACACCCATGTGGCTTTGCATATTGTATTTTTGAAATCTATAATTTGTACTTTTGAAGATAATAATAAGCCAATTTTTTATTTTTATTTTTGCAAATTATTGTTGTTTTTCTATTTATGTTACATGTTTGTGGTTTTAAGGGGAGTACCCTTCAATAAGTGGTATCAAAGTAGAAGTTATTGAGTGCATAGATAGGTTGATAACAATGAGGTGATTTTCTCTAGGATCATGGTTTAGGGTTTCAATGATAAGCACAAAAATGGCTCTCTATAAGGAATGTGAAAAAAGGGCAGGAGGTGTGACACCTAAGGTTAGAGCCCTCCAGAGACAAGTGCAACCATTACAAGAAGACATTCGTAGAGAGATGAATCTTCTAGTAAGAGATGAGAGCGAGGATGAATTTGAGGAAGAAAAAAATGTTAATTAGGAAGGATAAGCTGAAATTATGAACCATGAGGAAGAAAGACCTTTCAAGATTGGGAAAATACCTAAAATTGAGGTCCCCACATTTTTGGAAAATCTTAACCTAGAGAAATTGATTGACTAGATCAATGAATTAGAAAGAAGATTTTGAGTATGAAGATATCAAAGATATTGATAGTGACAAGTGTGAAAGGCAAACTAAAGGGTCATGTGTAGATTTGGTGGCAAGAAACCCAATTGGGGCAAAATAGAAGATGGAAGGAGAAAAACACAAAATGGGATTGGATGGTAGGTAAATTGAAGTGATAATTCAGTCTAGTTGATTATGAGCTTGATCTAATGAAGAAAATGCAAGGGTTGAAGAAAGAAGGAAGATATGTTCAAGAGTTTATATAGGAGTTTGTTACTCCTATAAGCATGAAGTATTGTCATTAGTGCAAAAAATATGGTTTATGAGTATTGGAGAGATTGGTTGGTGAACATAGTTATTGAGCTATAGTACAGTAACCAAGTACAAGAAGATAAAAGTATGAATGATGAACATAATGATTACCAAGTCAATTGTTATTGACTAATATAGATATTGAGTGTATATATATATATATATATATATATATATATATATATATATATATATATATATATATATATATATATATATATATATATATATATATATATATATATATCAAGTGAAGGTTCAACAAAGTGAGGCAAGTATGGAAACTAAGAAATGGTATTACTGAAGGATAGCATCATGATCAAGAAAGAATATAGAGTTTACTAAGCTACACAAGATGGAAAAATGTTTGTGAATTCATAGAAATCAATTTATTTCTATTCTATTGAGCGGGAATTTTTTTTTCAAGATTGAGGAGAAGATTTGAAGCGATTGATTGGGAAGAGAGATTTAACTATTGATAATCCTAATGTAAAATGTAAACCAATAAAATAAAAGGAAGGTATATGAGATGATAATAATGAATATAAATTGTGGATCTTGATTAGATGCAAACTCCAAAAGTTTATAAAACCTTAATTAGGTTATACAATGTAGAGCAAAAATATTTCTATATAAGGACATATATAGAATAGATCAAGATGTTAAGTTGTTAAGATTAGATGTTAAGTTGTTAAGATTAGAATATATAAGAACATATATGGGTTGTTAAGTTGTTGAGATGTTGAGAGGGTTATGGAATGAAAAGTGAAGAATCTATTGCAGAGCAGAGTTACCAAGCAACATCAAAGGAAGAATTGGTGTTATTAATCACAAAAGGTGATATATTAATATTGAATGTAGTGGAGATCTCAATTAGAAAAGTAAGTTGTATTTTAATTGGTTCAATATTGTTACTTTCTTACTATTATAGTGGAAAAATATCTTAACAAAGTGGACTTGATAGTTCTTTATTGTAAATTTCCTAACAAAGTTCACACTTGAAGAGTGTTGTAAAGTCCTTGTAAAAGGTAGACTCTAGCAAGTATGTTTGTATTTCTCCTAACACAGTAAGTCACTAGGAGTGGCATCATTGTATGCCCTTACAAGAAAACCTTTATGTTGTAGTAGTCAAAGATCTACGAGCACCATCCTCACTGTATTTTTCCCTCTAAGAAAGGGTTTCTGGATTACTGAATCATTGTGTCATACATGTTGATTTGATGATGTGTTAATGTGATTAATATGAAGTAGATTAAGCATGTATACTTTGATTTTAGTTTATGAGATTATGGTTATACATAAAACTATTAATCAGTTATGAGAAGAGAAACAAATAGTTAAAGATAAAAAGTTTTAGAAGGTACTGACCCACCCCCTCTCAACATCTTACATTTCCCTAAATTTCAACAATTTTTATTAGATCTAGTTCTCTTATTAAGGAGTTTTATCACTCAAGAGTAAATATCTAAAAGATGGAAATGTATAGGCTTGATAAGATGATTAAGAATCAGAAGTTAGAACTAAACATTTCCCTAGGTCATATTTGTGAAATGAGAGAAAAGCTAGCACAATCATTGAACATAAGGAAGGAATTATGACATCAAATGAATGACACAACATATTAGGAATAAGTGATCAAGGAATTATCTGATGACAATATATGTGATGAATCTGAAGCTACTATATTAGATATGATGGAGAAGAACCAAACCCTAACTAAGAAGTTGAAATCATTAAAGAGAGAACAAGAAGCACAATAAAAAAGGTTGTGATAAGTCTTGGTAAAAAAGAAGCAAGAAAAAGATGAGAAAAGAATGGTTGGAGATGAAAAAAGATAGATAAAAGCAAGACTAGATGCAATGGATACATAAATAATGAGGTTAACCAAAAACCACTATGATATGGTAAATTAGCTACTTAGTGCTAACAATGAGATTGGTAAAAAGATAGAAGAAATTATCGAGTTGAAATCTAAGAATGAAATATTGAGGAATGAACTAAATTCTGAGAAGGATACAAATGAGAGGTTGAAAAAATCAGAAGAAAGCATGAGGAAATTGGATGAGAAATTAAAAGGTCATAGAGGACCCGAGGGACACCATTGGACTAGGTTAATTCACCAAGCTCTTTACAACTGAGAAAGGAGAGTCATCAAATTAAGTAGAACAAGGGAATGTGTATGCAAATCCAAAGTAAAAAGAGGCAACATGCTATCACTATGGAAAACTTGAACATGTGACTAATGTTTGTAGGAGAAAGGTTAGTAAGACTTTTTTACTCCTAGTTTGATGGTTATTGTTATAATTGAAATAAGTATGGTCATCAATGATATGAGTGGAGATCCAAGTTTAATTAGTCTCCTAGGCAATGTGATCTCAATGGTTTTTGTTACACATACAATGAGTATGGACACAAGTCACAAGATTGTAGATCATAGAAAAATTCTAACTAGATATCGAGAAAACAAGGTAACACTATCAATTGAGCTTACAACACAAAAGTTACCAACACAAGATGTGAAAGATATGGTCCCATTGTAGCCAATTGTGTGAGGTTACAATTTGAAGGAAGATTTAGCAATTGGAGGATTACTGGTATGGCATGTTTTCATGTCATAATGTTAGTCACTTAAACATGAACTAGAGTAATAAGATATTTTCTTATTCTATCTATTCACTTAAGTTAAACTTTATACATATAATAATTAATCATTTTATTAATTAGTATAATGCAACCTAGGTTAGTTACCTTTAGTGTTTTATTTCCTTTATAAGGATGGATCTCTCTTTGTAATTAACACTTTTTGATTGAATATAAATTTGTCTTTTTCACATTAAGAATGTCTCCTCTATTCTAAATCCATGAATTCAAGCATCCATAGATTTTCTTGTCTATTTTTGTGATAGGTGGTGTTTTCATTCAAGTGATTCTCAGAACTTGTGGGTTGAGTTTTCCTCAACTTCAACATGGTATAAGAGGTCCAGACTTGTAGGCCCATGCCCTCCTCATTAAAATTTGTTGCATTGGTTTTCAAATTAGAGTTTGTAGAGGATTTTATATTAGATCTAGGGGGCCTTCATTTTAGATCTCTTGAAGCCCAAAAGAACATCATCATTGAGCTTACGGCACCCAAACACCCCATATGAAAAATAAACTATGTCCAATTTGGACAATGTTGAAATCTGAGACAAAAATAATTAACTTAAGGTTGTATGACCTTGAGCACACTACTATATTTATATACAAATTATGAGAGAAAACCATTGCAAATGTGACATCTAACCATTTCCCTAGTGATAGGACCATGAAGTGGCTCTTGTCAAATGGGTGTTGGACTTTTGTAGTTGCAAATTGTGATGGGGAGGTGATCCATCATAATAGATGCCCGATACTACAATTTCACCTTCTAGTAAATCATTTTAATTGTGATGTCAATGTGATAGTTGTGTTGTAGAAGTGATATTCATCTGTTGGTATTGGCCATCATAATTGTGATGATATTGTGACGGCTATGTTATGCAAGTGATGGCTAGTCATCATAATGTTTGTCACAATTACAATGACTATTTGAATTATTAAAAAAAATATTGCTACATATGACACATATTTTGGCCTTTATTTCAACACATATTGTGGCCTTTATTTCAACCAAAATGCCTTAGATCTAATTTTTGTTACAGAAAACCAACAAAAAGCATTGCTACCTATGAGATTCCTAATTCACAATTTATTTGAATTACCCAAACAAATTAATATACAAGAAAAAATAATATTTTTTTACTTTAAATTAAAACAATTTAAATATTAAAATTGTTTTGGACAATAGGAAGGAAAAATACGTTTGTTCGTACAGAAGGTAAAATTTGGCAGAGGACCAAGATATCTTAGCCAAGTATAAGGAATAGAAATGAATAGTTTGGTAAAGGTGATTGAGATGATTCAATAGATAATTGTGCATGAACTCAGTGATAGAGATGTCAAATTCATCTATATATTGTTTAGCATATAAATGAAATAGCAAATGCAAGTATGCCAAATTTCATGTCAATTGACATACCCATCAAAGATTACAAGCTTAATGATTTAGAAAAGTTGTAGATCAAAGAATGAATTGAAATGTGGTGTACCAAGAAATCTAACTATTACCAGTTTGAAACTATTTGGGAAAAGGTTATTTTACAATTTACACCCTTTGAATTTGGAATATTAATAAATAACAACTTGTTGGATCCCCTAAATGGATAGAAGCCTCAATAAAATTTATCTATCAAATTGCATATAGTCTAAAGTCATAGCTACAATTAGTAGCATATAAAACAAAAGGGTGAGACTTGGCAAGGTTAGTGGCTAGCCATCTTGAATCTTAAAAAATACACAATTTGTGAGAGGGAGAACTCAAATCAAGGTTGTAAAAAATGCATGTCAAATAGAGTATCAAAGGCATATCAAACAAAGTATCAAAAAAAATGGAAATAGAGATCTCTATGTGTGCAATGAAATTAATGCCTTTAGTGTTACACTGAGACAATTCAAGTTTAATATCCTCCCCCACTTCTAGAATTTAAGTATTTTTGGCAAACAGTTTTCATTTGCCTTAGTGAACTATTTACTTTTAGGATTCCATGCTAAAGAGTTGGTCCTTTTGTTATTCATATGTTGATTTCCTTCTATTCATGATAGCATAAGGATTGAAGTGAGTAAACCTTTGAAATTTGGATCCAAAATGATTTGTAACAAAAGCTCATATGGATTTTTATATATACATGTTACTCCAATTTAACTATAGATAGTAAATAGACATCTACTAATTAAGAAAGAACTAATGAATGTGAATAATTGACACCATAAAATCTATGAGAGGAAGCTAGTACATACTTCAAGAATTTCCCAAAGACAGAGTTTTGCATAAAGAAAATCAATTGATATTCCACTAAACTTAAATTTCATGACCTGTTCATGTGCATCTAGCACACACTACACCTCTATCACTTCTAGCATCTGTGCTAACATTGAGAGGAGCTCAATAAAGAAATCCTCCTGCATTCCCATTATAGGGTAGGAAGGTTGCATGATGAGGCCCAACACAAAGTGTAACAATGTTTGTGCTAGGTCCATGAACTTGTATATAACAAGAAGTATCAAATAAATGTAAAAGGCTTTGTTCTGGCTTTTACAAGAGATAATGATATCTACAATAGAAGTCAAAGTTACACAAAATAGATTTCTTTCTAAAAAAATATGCATCATCTTTAGTAGAGTTTGATTTTTAATAGTTCTTAAGATCATAGTTTCAAATCAATTTAAACATTATTTGTGGTGCTTATATTTGTAATGCATGCAGAATAAAAATGGTATTTAAAAATGTTGCATGCTATGAAATAAATAGTGCAAAGAAAAATTTGTTGCATTAGACTGAATATGACTCCAGAATGCAAATTTTACTTTGCAATTTGGAACTTAAAAATCTTACGTTTGATGGTGATCTTGGATCTTGATTACAATGAATGATGGAAGCAATTTTAATATTAAACCACTATAGACAATTTTTATCAAATCTATTTTATTATCATTTATGATTAATAACAAAATTTGTAGGGGTAAGCATAAATCTCATAAACTAAGAAACTACTGAAGGTTTTAAACAGTAACAATTTGATTAAATTATTTTAACTTTCAATATTAAAAACACAATAATAAAAACCATTACCTTCAATCTCATCAGTTGTTGGAATTCTTTAGAATAACTTAGAGGGGGGGCGAATCAGTTACTCAAGGTCTAAATGCCCTAATAATACTTTTTCTCAAATTATAGTGAGCCCATAAAATTTTCATCCATTCAAACTTAAATCAATCATCTTAGAAAATTAGAGTAAATCAATTTGCAAGGATAAAACATGCAAGATCAACACATGACACAGTGATTTATGTGGAAACCCAATTTGGAAAAAACCACTAGTAACATGCTACTTAATTCTCACTCTTCTAAAGTGATGCCCTGTTAAAAGCCTGCCTTGTTAAAGGCTTAAAACACACTGTTAAATGCGACCTTGTTAGAGGATTTCACCATACTATTAGGAATGGGCCTGGTCAAAGGACTTTAGAACATTCACTTGGAATATCACCTTGTTAAAGGATTTATAACATGGCTATTAAACCAACCTAGGTCCATAGGGTTTAAACTATCTGTTACAATTGCTAGAGAGTAACAATAATGGCTTTCTGATCTAATACAATTTACAACATATTTTGTAGATTTCATATCTCACTTCAGTTTAGTCCTTTTTCTTGGCTTTTAATCACTTTAGCTTTGATAGCTTGTCATCTCAAGCTTCGTCTCCTTGAGTCTTCTTACTCATCATACCAATGCAAACATATAGACTGTGGTCATCTGTTGAAGTAGAGTAACTGTACTCTCTTACTCCTTAGCACCTCCTTCAGCACTTTATGCTTTCATGCTTGACCTCCTCTCACACTTTGCTTTGTGACCTTATGACTCCTTAAATAGAAATTGGAGTCCCTTTCCTGCTCGATTCTTCCTCTCCAATTTTAGGGTTTCAGGTGGATTAGGTAGGGTATAATGTATCTACCCCATATCTTGCTCTTATCTAGAAACTTCATCTAAAGTCCAGTTGTATTCTCCAAAAATGTTTTACATGATGTTCTGTGCCACTAGCTCATCACTCTTATCTTCTATTTAATTCATAGAATTCTAGATAACAACCTTGTCGGCTCAGATTAGGCAAATTTTTGATCTTTGAAATAATGCAACAACTTGGCATTATTGGTTTACTGATGCTCGACACCTCTATGTTACTTAGTACTTATATCCTTCTTAGCACCTGTATCTACTTGGCACTTGTATCTGCTCAGCACTTGTTTCTTAACTCGGCACTTGTATCTATTTGACACTTGTTTCTTGACTCAGCACTTGTATTTGCTCGACACTTGAAGATCACTCAGCACTTACTGAGGTTGAACTTGCTTGGCTTCAACTAGGAATTTGTTCAGTACCTACTAGCTTGCTCGGCTCCCTCTCTAATAGACTTAGTTAGGCTTCACAAATGACTTAGCTAAAATCTTACATCTTTGATATGTTTTAGTGTGCCCATTCTCTGTGTCTTAGAGTGTGTCATCAATACACTTTTTCATAAATGGCTTAGTTGATCCTTGTACTTCATTACAACATCATAACTTCAACCTTTCTCTAGGTGTTCTAAATACATCTTATTGATTGCCTCCTCCTTGTTAATCAACTAATTGATAGTATTTGGATCACTAAAGCAATTGTCATTCCTACAAGTAGCGAGTTTGACATCAATGACAAAACAATGATTGAGAGTATTCTTTACTATTTCCATTACTATTTATGTATGATCTTTTCAATCATATCTAACAATCTCCCTCTTTGGCATTGATGGCAAACCAAACTGATTAATTGATCAACTTTGTTACCACCAAAATTATATACATATTTTGCTTCTTTTTGTGTCTTCCTCTTGACTGTTGCATCCTTACTACTGATCTCATATATCTCCCTTTCTCATATATATCTCCCTCTTTCTTTTTATTGATCAATTTTCTGCATATTTCTCCCTCTTTGACATAAATGCCAAAGATTTAACATCTTTAACATGCACAATATAAGCTTTGGCTCTTGATGTCTTCTCCCTCTGTCACCATGCTTGTGATTGATTTGGAGTTTCTACTTCTGCTATCATCCTCTACATCATTCTTCAGATATTTCAATGATTTTTTCCCTATTGATGCAGGGCAGCTTCCTTGTTGCTTTACACTGCTTGAGTTAGGGGCATTACCCCCAACTTGCCTCTAAGATATTCATAAGCATCCTTGGGCAATGATTTGGTGAAGATATCTGTAGTTTGTTCCTTTGTGTGAATGTACTCCAACTTCACTTGTTTGTCTTCTACCAATTCTCTAACATAGTGATACTTTTTTGCAATATGCTTGGTTTTTGCATGCATTACTAGATTTTTGGATATGTTTATATCACTTGTATTATCACAATACAATATCATAGGTTTGGTTGCCTCTTCTTTCATCCCTTTCAATAGATGTGTGAGCCACACAATGTTTGTGCAATTGACTGCTGCTGCCACATATTCTAATTCTGTAGTGGATTGGGATGTGCATTTTTTTTCTTGCTAGTCCAAGTAACTAGCCTTTTACCTAAAAATAATGCACCTCCACTTGTGCTTTTTCTGTCATCAATGTTGCCTCCCCAATCTGCATCTGTATATCCATTGAGCTCAAACTTCTCATTTTTTTTGTAATATAGACCAAAGTTGTCAGTTCTTTGAGATACCTCATTATTCTTTTTACTACTATGAGATGATTTTCTTTAGGATTAGTAGAGAATATAGCCACTATTCCAACTGCTAATGCTATGTCTGGTTTGCTATGTACAATATATTGTAATTTTCCAATCATGGATCTATACATTGTTTGATTGACTTCAGATGATACATCATTTTTAGATAACTTATTTCCTATTGCCATTGGGGTGCTGATTGGTTTGGATTCTTCCAATCCAAACATTTTAAGTATCTCTTTGATATACTTTGATTGTGTTACAAATATACCATGTTTTAGTTGATGTACTTGCAATCCAACAAAAAATTTGATTTCCCCAAACATAGACATCTCAAAATCATATTTCATTTGATCAGAAAAGCCTTTGCAAAGCACTTCCTTTCCTCCAAAAACTATATCATCCACAAAGATTTAAGATACAATAATATCCTTACCTTCTTCTGATTTGATGTACATGTTGCTATTATCATCAGTTCTTTCAAATCCTATTTGCACTAGATACTTGTGAAGTCTCTCATACCATGCTTTGGATGCTTGTTTTAGACCATAGAGTGCTTTATGTAATTTGCAAACCATATCCTTGTTGTTCTCATCAACAAATCCTTCTGGTTGTTTAATATAGACTTCCTCTTGCAATATACCATTTAAAAAAGTAGACTTTACATCCATCTGATAGACTTTAAGACCTTTATATGCAGCATATGCAAGTAAAGTTCTCACTCCTTCCATTCTAGCAACAACGGCGAATGTTCCTTCATAGTCTAATCCTTCTTCTTGAGCATAACCCTTGCATACTAGCCTAACTTTTTTTCTAGTAATCTCACCATTCTCATCTAACTTGTTTTTGAATACCCACTTGGTGCCAATCACATTCTTGTCAACTAGTCTGAGAACCAAACTCCAGGTTTTGTTCTTCTTTATTTGATCAATCTCTTCTTCCATAGCTTTATACTAGTCATCATCTTGTAATGCACCATATGCTGTCTTAGGTTCAAGTTTGCTGATCAGACATGATTCATGTCTTAGTCTATTCCTTGTCATTGGTCTTACATCTTTGTCACCAATTATCTATTTAGTAGGGTGATGTCTTTTTACATATTTGGATAATCTTGGTTCTGTCCTTATTTCCATGTTTGATCTTTTAGATTTAGGGTCACTATGCACTGAGTTGTCACGTTGTTCTTCATCTCTTTCATATGTACTATTTTTAGGATTAGATTATGCATTTCTTTCATTCTATAACTTAGCTTCTGAATGTAACTTGGCATTCACTGGTTGTGACTCAGCTGAAATTGAAATTTGCTGTTGAATTCCAATTTGATTGACAACATCCTCGTCAACAAGCATTCCTTCATAAGAATACACAAAGGTTCTGTATTCATCCATTCTCTTTGGTTCTTCAGCTTGGACTTTTGTATGCTCATCAAAGTTTACATTTTCACTTTTCACAATTTTGTTAGTGTTAGTATTCAAACATTTATATGCCTTACTTCTAGTGGAGTAACCAAGGAATATGCCTTCATCACTTTTTGCATCAAATTTTCCATTTCTAGCATCTTTAAGGATAAAGCATTTGCAATCAAATACTTTGAAATATTTTACATTGGGTGAGTGACCATACCATAATTCAAAAGGTGTTGTATTTGTACCTTTCTTAACTTGTACATGATTCAGTGTATGAATAGCTACACTTACAGCTTCTCTCTGGTATTTTAGAGCAACAGTCTTTTCCATCATTAGTGTTCTAGCACAGTCAATCACAAATCTATTTCTTCTCTTAGCAATTCCATTTTGTGGGGGAGTTCTAGGAGCTGACATTTTTCTTTTGATTCCTTTGTCATTATAAAATATCTCAAATTTATTTGATGTGAATTCACCACCTCTGTCTGATCTCAGGCATTTCAAACTCTTTCCTGTTTCCTTTTCAACTCTAGCCACATACCACTTAAACATTTGAAAAGCATTAGATTTTTTCTTTAAGAACATAACAGTCATCATCCTAGAATAGTCATCAACAAACAACATTATATATTTATCTCCTTTGTAGCTTTGTACTTCCATTGGACCACATAAGTCAGTATGGACTAACTCAAGTACTTCTTTAGATGTATAGTTTTTACTTTTGAAACTTGACTTTGTCATCTTTCCTAGCTGACATTGTTTGCACATGATATTATCAGGTTTCTTCAATTTAGGTAAACCTCTAACTTTCTTCATTTTACTAATATTGACCAGATTGTCAAAGTTGACATGACATAGCCTTCTATGCCATAACCATTCATCATCAAATTTTGCAACAAAACAAGAAACATCATCCATATTAAGGTAAAACAGATTAATTCTTGTTTGATCTCCTTTTTCTATCAATTTACCATCAGTACCATAGATTTTTTTAATTTTGTTTCCAAATTCTACTTTGCATCCTACATTGCCTAACTGTGAGACACTCAGCAAATTTTAGTTTAATCCTTCAACATAGTATGCATTATCACATGAAAATTGTTCTATAAGCTTAATGGAGCTTTTTCCTTTTATTTGACATGGAGAATCATTACCAAATCTAACACTATTTCCATCATACTGAGTAAGGTTAACAAACTTACTTTTGTTTCCTATCATGTGATGTGAGCATCCATTGTCTATGATCCATCTGTCATTTTTGTTCATACTTGTTACCAGTGCTGTAGGTTCTTCTTCATCAGATTGGTCCTTCATTGCTACATAAATAACTTCATCATCATGATCATCAGAATTCTCTTCAACAATATAACACTTCTTGCCTTTGTCTTTGTAATCTCTCTTATCATCTTCTCTTCTATATTTGTTGCCTTCCTTATAATCCTTTTTCTATGTACACCTTGCAACAATATGTCCTTCTTCATTGTAATTGAAATAAATGATAGGCATCTTACCTTTGAATTTTCCTTTGCCTCTGTGAAATCTTCTAGCTAGCAATGCTTCCAATTGTTCCACATCTTCCTCATCAGTGCTACTGTCACTGGATACATATTTCATTTTTTAGTGATAGCTTGGCCTTGAAAGAAGATTCAACATTCTCAGGTTTGTAGTTGTCAAAGTTAGATAACTCAAATGCAGTGAGTCTACCCACTATTCCTTCAAAACTTAGATTGTTTCCTAGTACACATCTTAGTTCTTGTATTGCTGATACTCTAATAGCATAGATAGGGATCAAGGTTCTTAAGAGCTTACTATTAATAGTATCTTCATCCAATTGACCACTCAAACATCTTATTGCACTTACCACTTCCTTTATTCTAGTGCTATACTGAGCAACATTCTCACTTTCCTCCATTTTCATATCATCAAACTTTCCTCTGAGGCTTTCTCTTTTTGCTCTTTGGACATTCTGATCCCCTCCATAGATGTCTGATAGGGCTTTCCACATTTTGAATGCAATATCACATCCTTTGATATCATCAAATTCAGCATAGTTGAGTGCTGAAGCAATCTCCAGCATTATCTGATTGTGTTCCTATTTGTTTTGAAAATCTTCTGCAGTAAGAGTACTAGTTGGATCAACATGTTTAGTAACAATTGAATTTTGGACATAATCTCCTATGGATCCAAGATGGAGCTTCATCAAAATCTTCCATGCAACAAAGTTGTATTTGTTGAGCTTGGGGACTTTCTCTCTTAGGCATTTTGATCTTTTCTACTTCTAGTCCCTTTAAATTGAATCAGCAGTTTGGCTCTGATACCAATTGTTAGAATTCTTTAGAATAACTAAGAGGGGGGGTGAATCAGTTATTCAAGGTCTAAATTCCCTAATAATACTTTTTCTCAAATTATAGTGAGCCCATAAACT
This sequence comes from Cupressus sempervirens, assembly GCA_028749045.1. Lineage (NCBI taxonomy): Eukaryota > Viridiplantae > Streptophyta > Pinopsida > Cupressales > Cupressaceae > Cupressus > Cupressus sempervirens. The sequence continues at coordinate 141,905,247 of CM053784.1, read as the reverse complement.
TTTCATCCATTCAAACTTTAATCAATCATCTTAGCAAATTACAGTAAATCAATCTGCAGGGATAAAACATGCAAGATCAACACATGACACAGTGATTTATGTGGAAACCCAATTTGGGAAAAACCATCGGTAGCATGCTACTTAATTCTAACTCTTCTAAAGTGATGCCCTATCAAAAGCCTACCCTGTTAAAGGCTTACAACACACTGTTAAATGTGACCTTGTTAGAGGATTTCACCATACTGTTAGGAATAGGCCTAGTCAAAGGACTTTAGAACATTCACTTGGAATGTCACCTTGTTAAAGGATTTATAACATGGCTATTAAACCAACCTAGGTCCATAGGATCTAAACTATTTGTTACAATTGCTAGAGAGTAGCAATAATGGCTTTCTAATCTGATACAACTTACAACATATTTTACAGATTTTAGATCACACTTCAATTCAGTCCTTTTGCTTGGCTTTTAATTACTTCAGCTTTGACAACTTTTCATCTCAAGCTTCCTCTCCTTGAGTCTTCTTACTCATCATACCAATGCAACCATATCTATGGTCATCTGTTGAAGTAGAGTAACTGTGCTCTCTTACTCCTTAGCACCTCCTTCAACACTTTATGCTTTCATGCTTGACCTCCTCTCACACTTTTCTTCGTGACCTTATGACTCCTTAAATAGAAATTTGGAGTCCCTTTCTTGCTTGATTCTTCCTCTCCAATTTTAGGGTTTCAGGTGGATTAGGTAGGGTACAATGTATCTACCCCATATCTTGCTCTTATCTAGAAACTTCATCTAAAGTCCAGTTGTATTCTCCAAAGATGTTCTATGCCACCAGCTCATCACTCTTATCTTCTATTTAATTCATAGAATTCTAGATAACAACCTTATCGGCTCAGATTTGGTGAACCTTTGATCTTTGAAATAATGCAGCAACTTGGCATTATTGGTTTACTGATGCTCGATACCTCTGTGTTACTTGGTATTTGTATCCTACTTGGCACCTGTATCTACTCAACACCTGTATCTTCTCAACACTTGTTTCTTGACTCAACACTTGTATCCTCTTGGCACTTGAAGATCACTCAACACTTATTGAGGTTGAACTTGCTTGGCTTCAACTAGGAATCTATTCGGCACTAACTAGCTTGCTCGGCTCCCTCTCTAATAGACTTAGTTAGGCTTCACAAATGACTTACTAAAATCTTACATCTTTGATATGTTTCAGTGTGCCCATTCTCTGTGTCTTAGAGTATGTCATCAATACACTTTTTCATCAATGGCTTAGCTGATCCTTGTACTTCATTACAACATCATAACTTCAACCTTTCTCTAGGTGTTCTAGTTACATCTTATTTATTGCCTCCTCCTTGTCAATCAACCAATTGATAGTATTTGGATCACTAAAGCAATTTTCATTCCTGCAAGTAGCAAGTTTGACATCAATGACAAAACAATGATTGAAAAAATTCTTTACTATTTCCATTACTTTTTATGTATGATCTTTTCAATCATTTCCAACAATTATGGGCCTATACATTATCTTAGGAGATGTTCCTCTTTGTAATTATTTTTAAATATATAGAAGGACATTATCTTATACAACAAGGTGTGATGAAAAACAAATCTCTATACATGTGGATATTTATTAACTAAATTATTACTATATATAGCCATAAGCTCAATTGTACTAAACCATCATACTTCAAAATTATGAACTCCTACAAATATTCATATCTTTGTAAAGGTTATGCCTACTTACAATGGATTACATACATAATCAAATGTTAGAATTCTTTCAAGAAGAAAATTCTGAAATTAACACCCAAAAGAAAACAAAAGAGAGAGATTCCTTCGTATGAAAAGAAATGAATGACTATAAAGCATAGAGAAGAAATTTAACTTACAACAAGCCAGGAGGACACAAATGTAAATATTTTGCATTAGCTTCATGGGAAAGCTTCTCATTAAAGCCCTTCACCCTACATATCTTCTTCACCCATTTCTTAACAACCTAAAAATTTCATAATAAGTGATCAAAATGCAGGCATGGCTTTTGAAATAACCTAAAAATTGTATTAAAAAGTCCAACTTACCTAATCTAATCTACCAAGTACTTCTTCCCTACAAATAGATTTTTCTTGAATTTCATAGAATCCAACATTGAGAAGGAACTATCATCACACACACACACACATATGTGTGTGTGTGTGTGTGTGTGTGTGTGTGTGTGTGTGTGTGTGTCAATATTGGAATTCTTTTTAGAATAACTGAGTTGGGGGGTGAAAATGTTATTCAAGGTCCAAATTTATAAATAAACTTTTCACAACTTAGTGAACCCATAAAACAATTATCTTCGTGCATGCATCGATAAGATTATGCAATCACTTAAAACTTGTAGGTTACTATCAAATCAACTTGCAAAAATGTAAACATGAAACATTATAGATTCATCAACACACTTGACACAATGATTTACATGGAAACCCAATTTGGGAAAAACCACTAGTAACATGCTACTCTTTTTCACTCTTCTAGAGTGATGCCCTATAAAAGGCCAACCTTGTTAAAGGTTACAATACACACTATTAAATGTGACATTGTTAAAGGATTTCAATTAGCCTATTAGGAGTGAGCCTTGTTGGAGTACTTTAGACCATTCACTTTGAATGTCACCTGGTTAATTTACAAATAACTGTTAGGTCAACCTTAATCCAAAGGATTTACCCTAGATTAGGACAATTGTTAGATACTAATAGTAAGGTTTGATCAGATAACAACTTACAACTTCATTTGTAGATTATAGATCACTATTTTAGTCCTCCATTCTACTTGGTCTTCATACTTTTTAGCTCTGATAGCTTGTTCAACCTTCAAGCATTCATATCCCTAAGCCTTCTTGTTTAACATGCCAATGTAGACTCTTCTCTTAGGTCACTTGATGAAGCAAAACCATTAACTCCTTGTCTTCCTTAAGTTCTCACACATGACAATATTTTCTTCTGACCAACCATTCCTATAAATAGGAAATTAAGATATTTTTGCCACTCATTTTTCATTGTCCAATTTAGGGTTAGGACAGATTAGGTAGGATACAATGAATCTATCCCACATTCCATATCTCTTATAGAGACTTCTCCTTGAATCCTCTTTGAATTTTTGTAAAAATGGTTTATCTTGAATTCTATGTGACCAACTCATCAACGTTATCTTCCATCTGGTTTAGACATTCCAAGAAAACAAACTTGTCAGCTCAGATCCACCAAATTCACAATCTTTTAAATAATGCGGCCACTTGGCATTATCTAGCCTTTGATGCTTGACACATTTTGCATTGCTTGACATCCACTTATGAAATTACTTGGCACAAATTAAAGTTTACTGGTGCTTGGCATCAACTAAACTTTACTCAGCATCCACTATTTTTCTCAGCATATACTAGAATAAAAGTTTACTCGGCTTGCATTGACTTTTCTCGACACCTACTATCCACTTGGTCAAGCTTGGCAGACAAACTTTATGTAGCTTTTTCTTCTAGACTTTCTTAATGTAACTATCCTTTGTAACCTTAAGTAGATTATCAATGCATCATGTTATCACTATTTTAACTAATTCTTGTACTTTCTTTACAAAATCATAACTCAACATTTCCTCTAGGTACTATTGTTACATCTTTTGATTAAATCTTCTTCATCAATCAAATAAGTGATAGTACTTAAATCATATAAGCAGTTGTCTTACTAGGAAATAATAGGTTTGACATCAGTGACAAAACAATGATTGAAGCATATTGATCATACTTATATCAATCTAATCTCAAAAATCTCACTCTTTGATAGTCTTCTTCAATCTATTTTCAAAAACTTCCCTCTTTGGCATTGATGGCAAACCAAATTGATCAACCAAACTAACTAGGTTAAAATAGTAAGACAATACCAAAAAGAAAATAGTTCATTGTACTGAAATCTCTCTCTCTATCAGCAACTTCCATCTTTTGAGTAGGTTACAAAATTCTTCACATTTGCTTTATGTCCTTCTTACTAGGTAGATGTTAGGATTTCTCCTTCTTTATTCTTCTAATCAATAACTATCTCCCTCTTTCTTGGATTTAACTATCTCTCTCATCATGCTTGTATTATCCTTGATCAACAATATCAGCAATTATCTCCTTCATCAAATTACTTCCTTGATCAGTAACTATCTTCCTCTTTGACAACAATGCCAAAGACTTGTCATCTTAACATGTAGATACAAGCTTTTTTAGTTCCTCCAGTTTCTCCCTTTGTCACCTTACTTGTGACTGATTTTGAAGTTTTAGCTCTTTGGTTACCTTTAGGTAGCTCCTAAAGTAAGATCCTCTACATCAATTTGTAGTATTGAAAAGAAACTTGTTTGATGCAGGGCACTCCTTTTGTTACTTAGATAGCCTTTGATAGGGGTATCACCTATTAGTTTACCTCTTAGATACTCATGAGCATCTTTAGGTAATGCTTTTGTGAAGATATTGACAATTTGTTCTTTTGTGTTGACATATTCCATCTTCACCTTTTGAACTAATTCTCTCAAGTAATGATACTTGATTGCAATGTGCTTAATCTTTGTGTGCATCACATGATTCTTTGATATATTGATAGAACTTGTATTATCACAATAAAGTGTTACTAGTTATGTGATCTCTTCATTCCTTTGAGTAGTTGTTTGATCCATATAATTTTTTTACAATTCATAGTAGTAGAACCATATTCAGCTTTAGTAGTAGATTGTGAGGTGCAATTTTGTTTCTTACTAGTCCATGTAACTAGCCTCTTGCCTAAGAAAAATGCTCCTCCACTAGTGCTCTTTTTGTCATCCATGTTTCTAGTCCAATCAACATCAATTCAAATTTCTCATTTTTATTATAGTATAGATCAAACTCCTCTATTCCTGTCAGATATCTCATCATTCTCTTTACAACCATCAAATGATTCCCTCTATGATTAGTAGAGAATATTGAAACTATCCCTACAGATAATGCAATGTTAGGTATGCTATGTACCGTGTATTATAATTTTCCAATTATAGACCCATAAAATATTTGATTTATTTTAGTTGAATAATCATTCTTTGACAACTTGTGTCTTGTCACCATAGGTGTACTTACTAGTTTTGAATCCTCCAATCCATTTTTTTAAGTATTTCTTTAACATATTTTGATTGAGTGATGTATATACCATATTTCACTTGATATACTTGCAAACCTACAAATAATTTGATCTCTCCAAACATAGACATTTCAAATTCTTGCTTCATTTTATTTGCAAAAGCCTCACATATAGCATCTTTTCCTCCAAATATGATATCATCAACAAAAAATTTAGATAACAAAATACCTTTGCCTTTCTCTCTCCTTATGTACAGATAGCTACTTTTATCAGTCCTTTCAAATCCAATCTTCACAAGATACTTATGAAGTCTTGCATACCATGCTCTTGGTGCTTGTTTCAAACCATATAGAGCTTTGTGTAATTTATATACCATATTCTTATTGTTAACATCAACAAAAACTTTTGGCTATTCTATGAAATTTTTTCCCTCTAATATGCCATTTAGAAATACATATTTAACATCCATTTGATAAACTTTGAAACCTTTGTATGCAGAATAAACAAATAAAGTTCTTTCTCCTTCCAATCTAGCAATAGGAAAAAATGTCTCTCCATAGTCAATTCCTTCCTCTTGTGCATATCCTTTGTAAACTAATCTTTCCTTGTTCCTTGTTACTTCACCTTTTTCATTTAGCTTGTTTTTGAATACCCACTTGGTGCCAATCATATTTTTGTCTTTTGGTCTAGGAACTAGAGTCCATATCTTATTTCTCTCAATTTGTTCAATCTCTTCTTCCATGTGGCTTTACTCTAGTCTACATATTCTAATGCATCTCTCACTAATTTTGGTTCTTTCATGTGTAGAAAAAATGTATTATGTCTCAATCTATTTCTAGTCATTGTTCTAGTATCTTTATCTCTAATAAATTGTGCAGTAGGATGATGTCTTTTGACATATTTAGACAATCTTGGTTCAGCTCTTGTTTCTTCAATTTGTCTCTTAGCTTCAATGTCACTGTGTACATCTCTATTTAGTAACTCAGCATTAATCTTAGAATCTGAATGTGCTTCAACTTTATTCTATAACTTGACATCTAAATGTAGCTTAGTTCCTAAATGCAACTCAACATTCATAGTTTGTGACTCTATAGTTACTAAAAATTATAGTTACTTTTGATCTGTAAACGGATCTAGACTAATTGCAGTATTGAATGCTTAAATAAAATCAAATTAGCGGAAGTCTTAATACATTCATACATAAATAAATTAAGCATCAAAACTTAAGGTGATAAATAGAATTGAGAGAGAAGAAGATAGAAAGTGCAAACACAGTTTGATTTCGGAGTTCGCCACAAACGTGACTACGTCTCCGGGTCAGCTCCAATAGAGTACGACCGATCCGATTAATCTCCAAAAAATATTACAAGTGCACCAAGACTTATTCCCTTAAACACATCAGCATAACATGCCCTTGACGTGTAGAATAATCTTAAAAGAAATCTCTCAAAAAAAACTCTCTCTAATTCACCCTTGGCTTGAAAAAAAAAAAAATGCTTCAAGAACACTTAGCTCAACTTCTCCCTATACCACCCCTTAAATACCCAAAACTTTACTCAATATGGTATAAAACCATATGATTTTACAATATTTCCCATATCACCTAAAAACAACTTAATCTCCCAAAATCCCCTAATTACATAATAATATCCTCCATTATTAACATATTAGGATTGCATTAATCCTTTTCAAGTATTTTTAACCTTTCAATTTTCCTTAGTTTCAGGCTTTGTTGGTTTGTTTATAATAAGAGGTGATCGTTTGAGAAACATTCAACAAAATAAACTAATGATAAAAATATAATAAATCTATCGGCTGGTGTGGTGGTGGTTGTTACTTTTAATAACCGAGCGGTTCCGAGTTCGATGCTCGGCAGTTCACATTCTCCATGGATTCCGCTTGGCATCCTTAACAAAACAAAATGACCGCTATAATTGGCATCGCTGACACGTTGGTGTAACGATTATTCAAAAGTTTCGGTAATGAGTGGTTAGGGGGTCGAATCCTCCAAAAAAACAAGGACCTTTTTTTTAACAAATCATAACCAAAGGATTGAAGAGAGGACACGTGGCGTAGTCTGATTCGCCCATGGAGCTAATGTGATACATGTTGCAGATACTGTAATGTGACATATAGATGCCACGTGGCATGCTATGATTGGTCCAATTTAGACTTGTACAGATTGCTAACATCATCATTTTACCCTCAAGTCAACCGAACTTTAAATGTTTGTAACTTGAGCATATGATGTCGTATTTCGATGAAATGAACACCGTCGAAATCGTCTTGACGAGCTCTTCATAATGACATAGGTCCCATCCATTTTTCAGAATTTTTTTTGGCCTTTTGGACACTTCTCGATCCTAGTTTGACCCAACTTTGACCAAGCATAACTTGCATGAACAGACTCCTTTTTGCTCTGTTCAAGTTGCGTTGGAATCAGGATGCTGAGATCTTTCTAATGGTGCCAAAATCTGGAGATTTAAAGACACTTCAATTTTTACTAAAATTGTCCACCGGATCAGGCCTCCCCACTGAAGACCTTTTGGACCTCCAAAAGTGACATCTACTCTGACAATAAGTGAGGACTTTGCCTCCCCACTTGTCCTGTATCATCTGTACATCTGAATACCTGGCTCACAAGCACAATGAAGGCTGCAACAACATTGTTGATCATAAACATTATTCTATCACTTCCGTAAGCATCTACATCAGTTGTCGTAGCCACTAACCAACAAACATTGACTAGCATCAAGCTGAACAATAATGCAGAAATGAAAGAGAATAAGTCAACAATACATCGATCCTTAACAACATGAACATCTTTACCGAAGGAACCATTAATGCTTTCAATCATCATTCCCTCATGTTGTACTGTGGGTGCATCCTGCAACATCTGACCCTGGTTAGCTACTCCAAGTTCAAGTGTAGAACCACCTGTACTGATAGACATAAGAGTTAACTCTTTACTTGCATTAATTACCCTCTTTAATTGCCCTGTATTTGCAAAAGAATGATCAGTCTTAATCTTGTGAGAATGTACAATATACTGAATGCCATCTTTAAATAAGTGATAATGATTCTTTTCCCTGTAGAAAATTGCTTTTCGATCATAAAGATAAGGGCTACCAAGCACTATCCCACAGATATCCAATGGAACAACATCAAATTGTACTTCATCCACAAACTTACTAGTGATTGTGAATCTTAAGGTGCATTGTCTTGTTACTTGCAACTTATCATTTTCACAAATCCAACCTAGTGGATAAGGTTTCTTATGTAATGTAGTTTTCAATCCCAAGTTCTTTATAACACTTTCAGAAATCAAGTTCACTTGAGAACCACTATCTATGAGTGCATCAATTTTAGTGTTCTTAGCAACAACCCTTAAATGAAACAACTCATTCCTTTTCTTATCTTTAGAGAAATCATTTACTGTAGAAGTAGAAGCACAACTAGCAATAGAAACACTGGAAATAGGAGCTTTACCTTTCAAACCCATAGCTGTTATCTTAGTCTCATCATCTGAATCTGAACCAAGATCCATAACAACATTTGCAACTTTCTCCTTATCTTTCTATTTCTGAACACGTTTTTGAGCCGACTTAGGCTTCAATTTAGGATGCAACTGCCAACAATGGTCTTCATCATGACCCTTCCTGTCACAATGATTGCAAGAAAGTTTATCATCCTTCTTGACTATAGTTGTCTTCTTTCCTTTCCCTGTCTCTACAACCTTAGAAGATTTCTTTACAGAGTTATCATTATCAAACTTATCAATAAAAGATCCTTTACCCCTTGACTCTAAGTGTGTAGCTTGAACAGACACTTCATCCAAATTACAAGGGTTCAATACCAAAATAGAATGTCTAAGGTAGGAATGCAGACCTCCTATGTACTTTAATAATGTATCTTGGGTGTACAAAGGAACATTCAAAGCAATAGCCCTTTTCCTAAATTCATGGGTGTACTCTTGGACAGTTTTCCCTTTCCCTTGCCTAAACATTTGCCAGTCCATCATTAACTGTTGCATATGTCCTAGGGGATAAAACTGCTTCTTAAGAGCATTAACAAACTCTTCCCAAGTTAAACTGACTCTACTATGCCATGAAACTTCTGCCTTAGTCTTACTCTCCCACCAGGTTAAAGCTATTCCTCCTAACCGAAGAGTAGCTAATTGGATCCTGTCAACATCATCTAATAGGTTTTGGACTCTACAGTAGACTTCTACTTGCTGAATCCAATCATCCAATTTTTCAGCATTAAGTTCACCACAATACTTAGGCAAGTCAAATTTTACATCCAGTTTGATCTTAGGCTTATACCCACTCTTGAAAGGATTAGAAGAAGTAGAATGAGGAGAAGATGGAGAAGAAGGAGAAGAGGGAGGAGAAGAAGAAGAGGGTGGATCTGGCTTCTTGTCACCATCTCCATGATGTTTCCCTTTCTTGTCTTCACGTTCTTTCTGCTCTTGCCTCTCCTAAAAAAGAATGTCCACCTTAGCCTTCATCTCGAGGAATGCTCTTCGAAATTCTTGCTCACTGATCTCATCAGGAACGTCCATTCTAGAAATAGACATCTTTGGAAAAGTTCTTCGCTTCCTGATCTCAGGATTAAATTCTTCAAGCTTGCCTTCACCCTTCTAAATTCTGGATCTTGTTAGCATTCAAAAAAAATAACTGCAATAAAAGTCAACTGGGCTCTGATACCACTTGATCTGTAAACGAATCTAGACTAATTACAGTAGTGAATGGTTAAATAAAATCAAATTAGAAAAAGTCTTAATACATTCATACATAAATAAATTAAGCATCAAAACTTAAGGTTATAAACATAATTGAGAGAGAAGAAGATAGAAAGTGCAAACACAGTTTGATTTCGGAGTTCACCACAAATGTGACTACATCTCTGGGTCAGCTCCAATAGAGTACGACCGATCCGATTAATCTCCAAAAAAGATTACAAGTGCACCAAGACTTATTCCCTTAAACACATCAGCATAACATGCCCTCGACGTGTAGAATAGTCTTAAAAGAAATCTCTCAAAAAAAAACTCTCTCTAATTCACCCTTGGCTTGAAAAAAAAAAAAAATGCTTCAAGAACACTTAGCTCAACTTCTCCCTATACCACCCCTTAAATACCCAAAACTTTACTCAATATGGTATAAAACCATATGATTTTACAATATTTCCCATATCACCTAAAAACAACTTAATCTCCCAAAATCCCATAATTACATAATAATATCCTCCATTATTAACATATTAGGATTGCATTAATCCTTTTCAAGTATTTTTAACCTTTCAATTTTCCTTAGTTTTGGGCTTTGTTGGTTTGTTTATAATAAGAGGTGATCATTTGAGAAACATTCAACAAAATAAACCATTGATAAAAATATAATAAATCTGTCGGCTGGCGTGGTGGTGGTTGTTACTTTTAATAACCGAGTGGTTTTGAGTTTGATGCTCGATGGTTCACATTCTCCATGGATTTCGCTCGGCATCCTTAACAAAACAAAACGACCGCTATAATTGGCATCACTGACACGTTGGTGTAACGGTTATTCAAAAGTTTCGGTAATGAGTGGTTAGGGGGTTGAATCCTCCAAACAAACAAGGACCTTTTTTTTAACAAATCATAACCAAAGGATTGAAGAGAGGACACGTGGTGTAGTCTGATTCGCCCAAGGAGCTGATGTGATACATGTTGCAGATACTGTAATGTGACATATAGATGCCACGTGGCATGCTATGATTGGTCCACTTTAGACTTGTACGGATCGCTAACATCATCATTTTACCCTCAAGTCAACCAAACTTTAAATGTTTGTAACTTGAGCATATGATGTCATATTTCGATGAAACGAACACCGTCAAAATCATCTCGATGAGCTCTTCATAATGACATAGGTCCCATCCATTTTTGAGAATTTTTTTTGCCTTTTGGACACTTCTCGATCCTAGTTTGACCCAACTTTGACCAAGCGTAACTTGCACGAACGAACTCCTTTTCGCTCCGTTCAAGTTGCATTGGAATCAGGATGCTGAGATATTTCTAATGGTGCAAAAATATGGAGATTTAAAGACACTTCAATTTTTACTAAAATTATCCACTAGATCAACTTTGTAGCTTGATTTGTAGCATCTTCTTTAGTAGACATACCTTTATAAGAGTATAAAAATGATTTGTATTCTTTTGGTTCTTTCATAGGTTTAGCATCATATACTTCTATATATTCATCAAAATTAACATTTGCACTTTCTACAACTTTGTTAGTGTTAGTGTTCAAACACTTCTAAGCTTTACTTCTTGTGGAATAGCTTAGGAATATATCTTCTTCACTTTTTGCATCAAGTTTACCATTTCTAAAGTCCTTAAGAATGTAACATTTACTTCCAAATACCTTAACTTTCTTTACATTGGATATTCATACCATAATTCAAAAGATGTTGAATGAATACCTTTCTTAACTTGTGCATAGTTTAGGGTATAGATAGCTATACTTACAACTTCTCTCTACTATTTTAAAGCAACATTTTTCTCCATCATGAGTGTTTTGGCACAGTCCATTATAGATCTATTCCTTCTTTCAATAATTTCATTTTGTGGAGGGGTTCTAGTGATAGATGTATGTCTTTTGATTCCTCTATCATTGTAGAACATTTTAAACTTATTTGATGTGAATTCTCCTCCTCTACTAGATCTTAAACACTTTAGACTTTTACCTATTTCCTTCTCAACTCTTGCTAAGTACCATTTAAACATTTGGAAAGCATCAAATTTATGTTTCAAAAACATAACTATCATCATTCTAGAATAATCATCAGCAAAAAAAATAATGTTCATATCTCCTCTGCAACTTTGTAATTCAATTGGTCCACACAAGTTAGTAGGAACAATCTCTAGTATTTTTTTGGAGGTATGAGTTTTACTCTTAAGACTTGACTTTGTCATTTTTCCTAGTTGACATTGTTTACACATTATATTATTAGGCTTCTTTAACTTAGGCAAACCTCTAACCTTTCTCACATTACTGATACTGACCATGTTATCAAAATTAACATGACATAACCTTTTGTGCCACAGCCATACATCATCAAATTTTAGAACAAGACAAGTAGCATCCTCTATATCAGGATAGAATAGATTATTCCTATTTTGATCACCCTTTCCAATCAGTCTTCCATTTGTGTTTTATATCTTAGTATTCTTATTTCCAAACTCAACCTTATATAGAAAATTATTAAGTTGTGACACACTCAAGAGATTATAGTTAAGTCCTTCAATATATTAAGCATTGTCACATAAAATCTTATCTATGAGTTTGATAGAACCTTTTCCTTTTATAAAATATGGTGTATCATTACCAGGCCTTACACTATTTCCATCATAACAATTTAGGGTAATGAACTTACTTTTGTCTCTAGTCATGTGATTTGAGCACCCACTGTCAATGATCCATCCGTCATTCTTGTTCGCATAAGTCACAAATGCAGTTGCCTCATCTTCATCAAATTCATCCTTCATTGCAAAATACACCACTTCATCATTCTATTCATTAGATTCATTTTTTATTTCCTCTTCAGTAATGCAGCATGAATTTTTGTCTTTATCTTTGTAGTCCTTGCTATCTTCATCTCTCCTACTTCTGTACCTATCACCACCTCTATAATTCTTCTTTTCTGGACATCTATTAACAATATGACCAACCTTATTACAATTTAAAAAAAATGATAGGTAATTTACATTTGAACTAACCTTTACCTTTGTGGAATCTTCTTTCTAGTAGTACTTCAAGCTATTCTACATCCTCCTCATCTGTATCACTATCACTGGATACATACTTTATCTTTTTTTTCTTCTTCTTCTCATTAGGTTCCTTCAGTGACACCTTAGCTTTGAAAGTAGATTCAATATTTTTTAGGCTTGTAATTATCAAAGTTAGATAGCTCAGAAGAAGTGAGTCCACCTACCAGACCTTCAAGTGATAGATCATTTCTTGGTATGCATCTTAGTTCTTGAATTGCAGAAACTCTAATAGCATATATAGGCAACAATGTTCTCAAGACTTTGCTTATTACAATATCATCATCTATTTTTCCATAGCTCCTCTTATTACATTAACAACTTATTTTATCCTTGCAACATATTGAGCAATATTTTTGGCTTCTTCCATTCTCATATCATCAAACTTACCTCTAAGACTTTCAACTTTGGCTCTAAGAACATTGGTGTCTTCTCCATAGATGGTGGCTAAGGCATCCCACATTTTCTATGCACTGTCAAGACATTTGATATCATCAAATTCGACATAATTTAGGGTAGAGGAAATCTCCAACATTTCTTGGTTATGTTCTTTCTTCTTTTTCATATCCTTAGCTATTGGTACTCTAGTAGGGTCAACATGTTCAATAGTAATGGTAGATTGTGCATAATCTCCAAGTCCTCCAAGGTGTAGCTTCATCAAACTTTTGTATGCAAGAAAGTTATCTTTTTTGAGCTTGGGTACTTCCCTTTTTGACATCTTGATCTTTGTGCTTATAGTAACTCCAAACTAGTTCTCTTAAGCAGATGACTTTGATACTAATTGTTGGAATTCTTTTTAGAAAAAATGAGGGGGGGGGGGGAGGTGGGGGGAAGGTGAATGAGTTATTCAAGGCCTAGGTGTATAAATAAAACTTTTCACAACTTAGTGAACCCACAAAATATTTATCTTCATGCATGCATCCATAAGATTATGCAATCACTTAAAACTTGTAGGTTACTATCAACTCAACTTGAAAAAATGTAAATATGAAACATAATAGATTCATCAACACACTTGACACAATGATTTAAGTGGAAACCCAATTTAGGAAAAACCACTAGCAACATGCTACTCTTTTTCACTCTTCTGAAGTGATGTGCTATGAAAGGCCAACCCTATTAAAGGTTATAATACACATTAATTAAATGTGACCTTGATAAAGGATTTCAATCACCCTATTAGGAGTGAGCCTTATTAGAGGACTTTAGACCATTCACTTGGAATGCCACCTAGTTAAAGGATTTATAAATGAATGTGAGGTCAACCTTAATCCAAAGGATTCACCCTACATTGGCACAATTATTAAAGAGTAATAGTAAGGCTTGATTTAATAACAACTTACAACTTCATTTGTAGATTACAGATCACTATTTTAGTCCTCCATTCTACATGGTCTTCATACTTTTTAGCTCTGATAGCTTGTTCACCCTTCAAGCATTCATACCTTAAGCTTCCTTGCTTAACATGCCAATGTAGACTCTTCTCTTAGGTCACTTGATGAAGAAAAACCCTTAATTCCTTGTATTCCTTAAGTTCTTGCACATGACAATATTTGTTTCTTACCAAAAATTCTTATAAAAAGGAAATTAAGATATTTTTTCCACTCATTTTCCATCTTCCAATTTAGGTTTAGGATAGATTAGGTAGGATACAATGAATCTATCCCACATTCCATATCTCTTCTAGAGACTTCTTCTTGAATCCTCTTTGAATTCACCTAAAAATAGTTTATCTTGAATTCTACACCACTAGCTCATCAACCTTATCTTTCATTTGGTCCACACATTCCAAGAAAATAAACTTTTCAGCTCAGATCCATCAAATTCATGATCTTTTAAATAATGCAACCACTTGGCATTATCTAGCTTATGATGCTTTGCACATATTGCATTTCTGGATATCCTCTTGTGAAATTACTCAGCATGAACTAAAGTTTACTAGTGCTTAACATCAACTAAACTTTACTTTCCATCCACTATTTTTCTTGGCATATACTAGAATAAAATTTTACTTGGCTCCAATTGATTTTCTACTCAGCTTACACTAACTTTTCTTGACATCTACTATCCACTTGGTCAAGCTTGATAGAAAAAGTTTGTTTAACTTGTTCTTATAGACTTTCATAGTGTAACCAATCTTTGTAACCTTAAGTAGATTATCAATGCATCATGTTATCATCGTTTTAACTGATTCTTGTATTCTTTTACAAAATCAGAATTCAACCTTTCCTCTAGGTGTTATTGTTACATCTTTTGATCAAGTCCTCTTCATCAATCAAATAAGTGATAGTACTTAAATCATATAAGTAGTTTTCTTACTAAAAAATTACAAGTTTGACATTAGTGACAAAAAAATGATTAAAGCATATTGATCATACTTATATCAATCTATTCTCAACAATCTTCCTCTTGATAGTCTTCTTTAATCTATTTTCAATATTCAATAGCCAAAAAATATTTTGCACTCCATTTTTGAAGTTTAGTAGAACAATAATAGAAACAAAGCTTATATTTTAAATAGGAAACCTAGGCATAATATTCACAACAAATTTATTTAAAAACCTTCTCAAGCTCAACGGTTTTGGCAGTATCCATCTTAGTAGGGCTCTAAGAGATATCAGTTCTATCACTTCCAGATACCAAGCTTTGCTTTCTATCATTGTTTGAATATGGCTTGCCATTGACATTACAATATTTTATCTTTGAACTTTTATTTGGCTATAAAATTTTTAAGTTACCATTTTTATTCAATAAACTATTGAAAAATAAATCTATGATACTATATAAAATAGGAACAATTGCAATATTCACTTTCATTTTTTTGGCTAATAGAATCATCTCTCTTAATGTAAAGAATTCTTTGATATGTCTAGAAATCCATGCAATCAAAATAACAAGTTGATACTATGATATTTGAATTTTACAATAATGGACAGTTCTAAGAACACCATTGAGTGTAAAGGTGTATGGAACTGGTGTTACAATACAATGAACATGTACATAAGAGTGATCATGCAACAAACTACCACATTAGTGTGACTAGTTCTGAAAATAGTTTTACAAAGATTGAGATTGAAAAAGTAATGAATATATTACAATAGATTATAGGATTATATCTACAATCAACTCATATCCCTTAATTAGACCAGAAAAATGAGCACATATAAAGTGGGAGAATTTTTTACTTGAAGCAATTATTACATCATTTCCCATCTTCTGGTGAATGCCATTTTTCTGTTGCATCTAAAATAATATTTTGCCACTTTGAATTGAGAATGCACATGCAGTTGCATTCTAAATGCATAGACTATGGTAGAGCTAAAAAAATGTACCACATTTACATTTATTTAATAGGTCTATTAAGTTATTAAAATTATAGACCATCATGAACATTAGAACTCTAGCTACTATGGCCAAGAGAATGTCCTTAGCAAACTAGCACATAGAAAGTTTTAATTTGCTTGATGCTGAGGACATTGCACTTGCCTATAAGAGTCAAAGTTACAATGTTTGTGATGCTCTATAACTTAAAATAGCTAATTGAAGACCTCTAACAAAAATGTAAACCTGTTGCATTTTTCAGCTCCACCTAATGACGTATGCATATGAATTAAGATTGCATATCAAGAACTATGACCTCCTTTTGCATTGCCTAAAACCAAAAGATTCACACAATTAGTTGTTATGTGAACATAGGTTAATTCTAAGATTCATTTGGTTTTGAGAATAGTTTAATATCATCTAATAATCGGGGTTAACCAAGTGAAGGTGGAATCTCATTCGCCCATTCCCCCCCCCCCCCAAAAAAAAAACATCTGAATTCCCCATTAACATCTAAAATGTTTAAGAAATAATCAATCTTTAAAGTACCTAGAAGTTGGGCTACTCTCAAGGGAAGTCCATCTTCATTGCTCACAAGAAACTCATCACAATTATTTAGTGTTCTTGTACATCTAACATAGGTAGATTCAGGAATTTCCTTATCATCTCCTACATAAAATGAATCCAATATTACAAAATGCCCCCTAAGAAATAATAGTCCAAGTGAAATTAAATACATGAAAAATAAGAGAGAAAAAGAGGAATCTACTTACCAATTGGCATTGTCATCACATCTATGGCCATGCTATGTGTTTAGTGAGTTTTATTGTCTTATTATTTAGATTCTAGAATATGTATGCAACTAGATCAATAAGCACGTTAAAAAAGACCACTCTATATACATACATACATAGACACACACATATTTATGTGTATGTATGTATATATATACACATATATACATATGCATATGTATACATACATACATACATACATACATACATACATACATACATACATACATACATACATATACAAAGATCACAGGGGCACGACAAAAGAATGCAAAGATCACAAGGGCATAACAACAAAATGTAGTGAATGCAAGGTCACAACAACAGAATCCTAGATCTCTACTGATCTCCACCAACATTCAAAGCTCTCCACCCTCTTTCACACACAATTCTCCATAATCTATTAAAACAAATTGGAAATGATCAATGTCATGTTTATTTATTTATTTCTTTATAATTCAAAATCCACAATCCACAAGACCTCTCTGTATACATAGATACATAGATACATACATATGTGTGTGTATGTATGTACACACACACACACACACACACACATATACATATGAATATATGTACATACATACATGCATACATCCATTCATTCATTCATACATACATACATACATACATACATGCATATACACATACATACATACAACTGCATATGCAATTTAATCAGCTTGGAAAACTATATTTGATGACAGCTCTATAAAAATTTGTAATTAACCTTGGTAACCAACAACTATACTAATTTAATTGGGTTATGACTTTTTTCTTTCTAAAAATATCTATTGTGATATGTTTTTGTAAAATTTATTGCAAAATCTACCCATTTTTCTTGGTATGCATTATTTTTATGCAGGAACTTGACCAATCTTGAAAACTATAATGTAGAAATGAAAGCTATCAAGGATCAAGCACCTATGCCAGAGTTACAACACAATGTGAAGTTGATTTCAGATATGATAGAGGAAAATTTTGAGAAGTTTGATCAAAATTTAAGGCATGAGAGAGAGTCTGTGGTAATATAATAGAAGGAGAAGGAGTGGCTTTAGAAAGAGACTGTCTGACAGAAACAACAGCTAGACAACATAGAGGGAATAATGGGAGCACTGCATAGAATCTAGGAAAGTGTTGTAGTAGGTACTATGACATTGGAATCACTTGCAAGTGTCTTTGAGAATTTACAGTCCAAATATCAACAGGACTTCAAGTTGTGCAACTTGTCATGTATTACATCTACATCTTCTTTGCCATTGCTTAAAAGAGTGTTTCAAGGTTGGGAACCACTTCAACATCCTTATCATGGTTTAGAGCTAATGTCATTATGGAAAAGGATTTTGCAAGGGAATGAGCCTTGTTAATATGAAATTTATATAGAAGCAGAACTTGCTTCTTCAAATCCTTACACTTAACTCTCCACTAAAGTTATTCTTCCAATAGTGAGAATAACTGCTACAAATTCCTGGGATCCAAGGGACCCTAAATCTATGCTACATTTTCTAGAGACATGGAGAAGTTACTACCAGCTTGAGTACTTCATAACATTCTAGATCATATAGTGATGCCCGAATTGACAGCAACAGTACATACTTGGGATCCTCATAGGGAGACTATGTCAATACATGCATGGTTACATCCTTGGCTTCCATTGTCGGGCCAGTGTATGGAGCCTTTATATCCAACCATTCATTATAAGGTGGAGAATGCGCTTTATGCCTGGCATGGAAGTGATGCATCTGCATATGCAATTTTATCACCTTGGAAAGTTGTATTTGATCTTGCTAGCTAGGTGACAACAACTGATTGTTTCTTTTATTGTACCTAATATGATGACAATTATATAAGAATTTGCAACCAACCCAAGCAATCAAATTATACCAATTTGATTGGATTATGGCTTTTTTCTTTCTAAAAATATTTTCTATGATATGTTTTTGTAAAATTCCTTGCGAACTTTGCCTCTTTTTTTTGGTTTGCTTTATTTTTGTGCAGGATCTTGAGGTAAGTTACTTGGAATGAGTTCAGTGAGTTTTATTGTTTTATTATTTGGATTTTGGAATATCTATATAGCTAGAACAAATTTTGTATTGTGCTAAGATGTAATAAGGACCTTAAAAAAGACCTCTTTGTCTACATATACATACATACATACATACATAGACACACACATGTGTGTGTGTGTATGTATGTAATTATACACATATACATCCATATACATATGTATGTATATGTATACATACATACATACATACATACATACACATCTCCATCTACTATATCAACACAACTTCCATTTAGTATTGATTACTTATTTGGACTATATTTCTCCCATTGATAAGTTTACTATTGTTCAACAAAATCAAAATTTTAAACAAAAATGCACCTCAAGAATTGTTAGCTTGGAAGCAAGAACATGGTGTTGAAACTATACAAAAAGTTCTTGACATGAGAGGTCCGCAAGTGAGAGTGTTGACTTGTCTTGAAAACTTGAATGATGAAATAAAAGCTATCAAGGATCAAACACCTATGCCAAAGTTAAAACACAATGTGAAGTTGATTTTAGATATGGTAGATGTAGATATTGAGAAGTTTGATCAAAATTTAATTCATGAGAGAGAGTTTGTGACAATATACCAAAAGGAGAAGGAGGGACTTTAGAAAGTGACTACATAGTAGAAACAATAGTTAGACAACATAGAGGATATTATGGGAGCACTAGATAGAATCCATGAAAGTGTTGTGGTAGGTACTATTACATTGGAATCACTTGCAAGTGTCTTTGAGAATTTATAATCTAAATATTGAGAGGACTACAAGTTGTGCAATTTGTCTTGTATTACATCTACATCTTCTTTACCATTACTTATAAGAGTGTTTCAAGGTTGGGAACCACTTCAACATCCTTTACATGGCTTAGAGGTAATGTCATTATGGTTTCCTGGGAGCCAAGGGGCCCTAAACCTATGCTATATTTTCTAGAGATGTGGGAGAAGTTACTACCAACTTCAATACTTCATAACATTCTAGATCATATAGTGATGCCTAAATTAATAGCAGCAATACATACTTGGGATCCTCATAGGAAGACTATGTCAATAAATGCATGGTTACATCCTTGAATTCCATTTTTGGGCCAGCATATGGAGCCTTTATATTCAACCATTCATTATAAGTTGGCGAATGTGCTTCATACCTGGCATGCAAGTGATGCATCTACACATGTAATTTTATCACCTTAGAAAACTATATTTGATCCTGCTAGCTAGGTGAGAACAACTAATTGGTCATTTTATTGTACCTAATCTTATGAAAATTATATAGGATTTCAATCAATCCAACTAATCAAAAACTATACCAATTTGATTGGGTTATGGCTTGTTTCTTTCTAAAAATATTTGCTATGATATGTTTTTGTAAAATTCCTTGTGAACTCTGCCCATTTTTCCTAGTTTACATTATTTTTGTGTAGGATCTTGATGTAAGTTATTTAGCACAAGTTGAGTGAGTTTTATTATTTTATTATTTTGTTTCTAGAATATCTATATAGCTAGAACAAATTTTCTATTGTCCTAAGATGTAATAAGCACCTTAAAAATGACATCTCTCTCTCTCTCTCTATATATATATATATACATACATAGACACACACATATGTGCGTGTATGTATGTATTTATATACATATATACATATAAATATGTATATATATGTACATACATACATACATACATACATACATATATTTATATCTCCATCTACCGCATCAACAAAACTTCTATTTCATATTGATTACTTATTTGGACTATCTTTCTCCCATTGTTCAACAAAATTAAATTTTTACAAGAAAATGTACCTCAAGAATAGTTAGCTCAGAAGCAAGAACATGGTGTTCAAACAATATAGAAAGTGCTTGACATGAGAGGTCCACAAGTGAGGATGTTGACTAGTGTTGAAAACTTGAATGCTGAAATGAAAGCTATCAAGGATCAAACGCCTATGCCAGAGTTACAACACAATGTGAAGTTGATTTTAGATATGGTAGAGGTAGATATTGAGAAGTTTGATCAAAATTTAAGGCATGAGAGAGAGTCTATGGCAATATACTAAAAGGAGGAGTGACTTTAGAAAGAGACTCCATGGTAGAAACAACAACTAGACAACATAAAGGATATTATGGGAGCACTAGATAGAATCCATGAAAGTGTTGTGGTAGGTACGATGAAATTGGAATCACTTGCAAGTGTCTTTGAGAATTTATAGTCCAAATATTGAGAGGACTATAAGATGTGCAATTTGTCATGTATTGCATCTATATTTGCTTTGCCATTTCTTATAAGAGTGTTTCAATGTTGGTAACCACTTCAACATCCTTTGCATGGTTTAGAGGTAATGTCATTGTGGAAGATGCTTTTGCAAAGGAATGAGCCTCATGATTATGGTATCTACACCAAAGCAAAACTTGCTTCTTCAACTCCTTACACTTAACTCTTCACTGAAGTTATTCTTCTAGTAGTGAGAATCGCTACTAAAAATTACTAGGAGCCAAGGGACCCCAAACCTATGCTAAATTTTCTAGAGACATGGGAGAAGTTACTACTGGCTTTAGTACTTCATAATATTTTGGATCATATTGTGATACCCAAATTAACAACATCAATAGATACTTGGGATCCTCATAGAGAGACTGTGCCAATACATGCATGGTTACATCCTTAGCTTCCATTGTTAGGCCAATCCATGTAGCCTTTATATCCAACCATTTTTTATAAGTTGGGGAATGCACTTCACATCTAACATGCAAGTGATGCATCTGCATATGCAATTTTATCACCTTGGAAATTTGTATTTGATATTGCTAGCTAGGAACAACTGACTTTTCATTTTATTGTACCTAATATGATGATAGTTCTATAGGAATTTTTAATCAACCTAGCTAATCAAAAAATGGACCAATTTAATTTGGTTGTGGCTTGTTTCTTTCTAAAAATATCTGCTATGATATGTTTTTATAAAATTTCTTGCAAACTTTGCCCATATTTCCTAGTTTGCATTATTTGTGAGCAAGATTTTGAGGTAAGTCACTTAGCATGAGTTGAGTGAGTTTTATTGTTTTATTATTTGGATTCTAGAATATGTATGCAAATGGACCAATTTTTTTGGTGCTAAGATGTAATAAGCTCATAAAAAATATCTCTCTGTAGATATACATACATACATACATAGACACACACATATGTGTGTGTATGTATATATATACACATACATATACATAAAGAGAAGCTTCTCTATATATACCTATATACATGAATACATACATAGACACAAACACATGTATCTATATATATGTATATATATACACATACATATACATAAAGAGAAGCTTCTCTAATATCCAATGAACAAGTACGAGACTAGGTGGACATGATGTCCTTGAGTACTCTACCTCCAGAGGATAGAAAGATGGACTTCTGGAAAACAAAGCCAACAAATTTTAGGTACTTAAATATTTGTTAATTCATATTAATAAAAATATTATGTAAAATCTATTTTTGCCTTTTTTTCTATACTAGGTCTCCAATCGCTATAAGTATGAAAATCTAACCTACATCAATAAGTTTTTATAGTCCATTTCAAAATAGTTCCTTGGTGTATTAGCTTTGTTCCTATTCATCCGATTTTCATCATTTTCATTTTTTATCAAATCATGTTGCTCATTTGTTGCAGAGATATTGTGGATGAATATGCTCTAGGAACTCAAAGACTTGGCAATAAAATGCCTTGCCTCCTATCTAAAAATCTTGGGCTAACACCATAATATTTCCTTGATATGTGTGAATAAATGAGATAGAGGATCAGAATGAAATTTTACCCACCCTACCTAAGAATAGAGAGTGGTGTGGGTAGAAACTTGTAGGTTGATTTGATTGTTTTGGAGGGGTGTTTGAATATTATATTAAGATTAGGATGATACCAAGAAGGATAATGTTGAGGATGGAATCCTTAATCTCCCTACCAACAAAATCTCCAAGGAAATGGTGGCTTTAGAACAAATCTTTGACTTATGCTTCCAAGTGAAATAAAAGCTTCTCTAATCACATGCTAGGGGAAATATAAAGAGATACATGTTTAGAAGGAAAAGAAAAGAACATTTACATAGTTACCTATTCTCCCTTTGAATAAAATCATAGAGAAAGGGTGGGAAGATCACAAGGGCATCACAATGAAATGCAAAGATCACAAGCAAGGGCACAACAATGAAATGCAATGATCACAAGGACACAACAACAAAATCCTAGATCTCCACTAAGCTCCACCAAGGATATGGAAATGAAATGCAAAGATCACAAGGGAATGACAATGAAATGTAGTGATTACAAGGGCATGACAATAAAATATCCACCAAAATTTAGAGCTCTCCGCCCTCTTTTGTGTGCAACTCTGCACAATCAACCAAAATAAATGGGGAATGACTTATGTAATTCTTTATTTTTTTGCTTATACTTACATGGGCATCGCAATTACATGCCAACATTGGTATTGCGATGAATTTGGGGATAATTGAAAAAACAAAACATGAAAATCACCCACAAATTGCCATTGCAATTTGATCCCAAATGTTGTAGTGGCATGCACTACAACATGACGATATTTTTTGATTTCACTTATGAAAAAAAACTTTTATTGTAATTTAAAAAAAAAATCAAATAACGTATATGGTGATAGGACATGGCAATGGAGGTGACGTATTTTTTCAAAATAAAAAATAAATTGTTCAAAGGGAGCACCAATTGTCCAATGCAGGTCCCCTATACCTTTGCGTCAATAGTGGTAGATGCCCTTTTCAAGTCAGGGAGGTGCAAGATGGAATCTTTGGCCAAACAAGACACCTCATTGCCTAAATCTCTATCCTATACTATCAAAATCTTGATCTTCCAACCAACTCTTTTCAATATTAGTAGAAGTTTCTTTTTTTTGTCTTAATGTGTTTGGATGTCACACCTCATGCGCCACATGTGCCCTCATTTTTGGTGGTAAACGTACACCCGCTTGCTAATTTCACTCAAGGATTGTTCTTAGTATAGTGGCAATGTATTTTATGGAGTTCCCTTGGGCCAACCAAAATATCTCCATCCTCAACCCTTTTTGGGTCATGCAATTTTTTGGGCTACGTTCTTTGTTTTTATTGCTGACAATACCTCCTTGAGCTAGGGTAACAAATGCTCTATTGTTTGAAATTTGTTTTGGATCTCAGCCAATAAAACCATTGCCACCTCCCCTCTAGTCAAACCATGTAGTGCTTGCTCCACCTTACACTCCCACATTATTTTTTTGAGTTGTTTCCAATTTAGAACAATGGTTTTCATTTTTAGAAGGCGGTTTCCAAATTTACAAGGTGTTTTCCAAGGATTTTGGTACTTTTTTGCTCTGGCTAGTGGTTTGTCCAATCTTTAGTAGTTAGGGAATGTTAAATGCTTTTGGCTTTACAAAGGTTATTTTGGCATGCACAAGGTAGTTTTTCTCATAGTGATGGTAATTTTTTTCACATAATTTTTTTCTAGCCACTGGGAATATTTTTTCACACTAGCTTTCTTTTCCTAGCTATCTAGTTATTTTTTCAGCGTGTTTTTACAATCAAGGAGTTTTTTTTTTGTTTTTTTGTGACCATCAATTAGTTATTAAATTTATTACTACCATTATGTGATGTCTGCTCCATGTCAATGCATGCACCATCAAACCTATTTTCCCTTTTGGTTTAGTTTGGACCTACCAACAATTTTTTTCTCATATCTTGGGCATACAAACTTCATTTTCTATAAACAAGATATGATTGGAAAGCTAGTTCCAAGCCTGGCATATTGGCATAGGTGTTTGTTAGTTTTGATGAATTGCTTATGATTTTTTTCAGATCAAATTTAGTGTTTAATTTTTGCACTCCAGGATACATATCTTGAGCATCTGAAATGTAATTTGGGAATTCTTTATATCATTTGAAAGGCCTTTATATGCTCTTTCCAATGATGCTAGTTATTTTTCTAGATTATGCTTTAGGTACATCATTTTTAAAATTTTTTTTTGCATTTTGTGTTATGGTGGATATCTTTATTATTTCAGGTATGGGGATCATTTCAATTTTTTTGAATGATTTATCTTGGGTTGTAGGTTTTGTTGTACCAACTTTCTATCTTTTATGGTCTTCATAGACATAGGTATTGTATGCATTTTTGTAAATAACTGAGATAAAGTGTCATATTTCATCTCTATTTTAATTTTAGTTGTTTTTGCCTTGTTTTTCCTTTCGATACAAGCAATGAATTCTAAGAGAACTCATACAACTTGAGGTATTCTTGGCATTTACCATATCTTGTGCCTTATTGTACATACACTACTTTGATTATGTGTCATGGGGGGTTGATGTCTTGCCCTTTTTTTTCATCTACCTTTTTCAAGTTTCCCTTCCATGACACTAGCCTCATGACATGTTTTCTCAACTAATCACCTTAGTAAACTATTATGTATTTACATGTTACTCTTGATTGTGGTTCCTTGACATACAATTCTCTTTGTCCATTTTTTCAATCATTTGTTATCTCGCCCTTGTCTGCATTAGGGGGTTTCTTCTATTGGTTGTTATGCTTCCTTGGTTTGATGGAGTGAGCTATGAATTCAATATTTGTTCCTATGTACTAGGCGGATGCAGTGGCTAGTTACCTATGCATTTTGGTGAGATGGATGATTTACCATATAAACACTTTTCTTTGCATTCCTATTTTGGTTGCACTTTGGAGGAAGATTTGGAAATTGGAAGAATACTGGTATTACATGTTTTCATTGTCATAAGGTTAGTCAATTAAGCATGTTAGAGTAATAAGATAGTTTCTTATTATCTCTAGTTTAGTTAAGCTAAACTTTAGGCATATAATGATTAATTCTTTTGTTAATTATTATAATGCAAGCTAGGTTAGTTACCTTTAAGCTTTTGATCTCCTTTATAAGGATGGGTGACTCTTTGTAGTTAACACATTTTGATTGAATAGAAACTCATCTTTTGCACATGAAAAATGTCTCATCTATTCTAGATTTGTGAATTCAAGCCTTCGTAGCTTTTCCACTCTCTTTCTATGACACATGTTTGCATAAAGTGATTGTTGGGAGATGTGAGTTCAGCTTTTGTCAACATAAAAAAAGTAGAGACTTTAGATATTGAGCATCATTACCCAATAATAGTTATACTAGATAAAATAGTAAGGTTGATATTGATGAGATACATAATCAGATGGGTAAGATATGGAAAAAGAAGACCAAAGAGAGTGGAACATCAAATCTATTAGTTAGAAATACCTCATCCAAAGGTTTGGGTGAACCCACTACCTCCAACTAATCAATAATAGAAGGTATGAGAATTTTATTAAACCTATAAATCTTACATCAATTCCTTATAATCTTGAAACAAAGTCCAAATCAAAATATTACAAGATGCATTAGGATAACTCATCAAACATTGTAGGATAGTATGGTTTGTAGGCTTGACCAAACATTGTTTTTGGTATTAGAATATTTTGAATAATTAAGAGGGTGGGGAGCAAAAAAAATTATCCAAGGTCTAGATATATCGATTGAACAAAAAATAATTTAAACAAGCTTTAGATCTTATCATTCCATTGCTTGGTCTCTACTATCAACTTTTAGTAACATTAACCGACTGTCAACTATCCTAAATATAACAAACTTGTAGAATGT
The DNA here is from genome assembly GCA_028749045.1 of Cupressus sempervirens. Classification (NCBI taxonomy): domain Eukaryota; kingdom Viridiplantae; phylum Streptophyta; class Pinopsida; order Cupressales; family Cupressaceae; genus Cupressus; species Cupressus sempervirens. Next base: position 141,878,447 of record CM053784.1, on the reverse strand, counting down.
AAACATTAATCAGTAAAGTACCATAAATAATATCCACACAAATTTGACAGTAGGATTTAACATAGAAACCCAATCTAGGTTAAAACACTAGCAACATGTCACTAGTTTTCACTCTTTCAAAGTGAGCTCTTTTAGGAGCCAACCCTTAAAAGGTTATAAAATACACTGTTAAATGTGACCTTGTTAAAGGATTTAATTACCATTTTAGGTGTGACCTTGTTAGACAACTTTAGAACATTCCATTAGAATGTCACCCTACTAAAGGTTTTACGTATGATTGTTAGGTGAACCTTGATTGAAGGATTTCAAATACTGTTTACAATGGTTAGAAAGTAATTGTGGATTTTGATCTATTAAGTAAAACTAACTTTGCATGTATAGATCTTAGTTCAACTCATAAACTGATTCATGGTCTGGCCTCCATTGTCATCTCAATCTTAGATTCACTCGGCAACCCTTCAAGTAATCACTCTTCACCTCTGTTAATCTTAGATTAGTTTTGACATGTGAGTGACAATATACTTAGTTCATTTACTTAGTTCATGTCAAACAAGTAATATGTACTGAGCATAAGTTGTTAAATAGTATATGTTGAGCAATTGATATTTAGTATGAGCTGAGTAAATAGTAAGTGCCAAGTCACTCAAGTACTAAGCAGATGGTATGTTTCAAGCTATTCAGATGCCAAGTGATTAGTGGATGCTAAGTCATTTAGAGGATGAGTTACAACATTGAAATTGCAGTTGATGTCAAGAATTAGGAACTTCAAGTGCCAAATTACATAGTTTTGACATGGATTTTTGTAATAGCACAAACTTGTATGTAAACCATTTTTGGGCTATCTTAAGGAATGTTTTACGATCTTTGATGATAATGATGAATGTTAATTATGAATCCCTATACATTACATGGATCCAATTACAAAAAGTGAAGGATTAAGAATAAATATGGGTGAATCACTACCATTAATTCATACCTAACCCTAAGTCACCTAGGTCTTATTATGAAGGAAAAACCCTAAATTTTTTAATGAATTCTTAAGGAGAATTGAAGAGAGTTTGCATGCACAAATAGAGAATTCATGGTGACTAAGTTGTTATGATTTGAGTTACATTGTAGAATCAGTTAGAGGAGAATAGAGGAAAGGAATTAGAAGATAACAAAGATACATCTTAGTAGAAAGGATCAAGTACACATCAAGATAGAGATGATCTAACATTAAGTAGTAGAGTGCTAACTGAAGGATCATTGTTGAGACATTCAAGTGAATCAGTTAAATCTCCAAATAGAGTAGTCTTGATAGGCTATTGTAAATCCTTTAATAGGGTGCTTACTTCATTGTAAGTTAAAGTCCTTTTACTAGGCACACTTTTAGTAGGGTTTTGAAATCCTTTAATAGGGTAAGATCTAACAATCTTGTAAGCCTTTAAAATGGTAGACCTTGCATAGGGTAGATCATGTTTCATGATCAAACATTGTAAGCTTCATATGATATACTTTATTATTACAATAGTGAAGATTTTTGGGTGTCATCGTCACCCCAGTTTTACCTTCTCCCTGGAGGGTTTCTGGGTAATCAAATATCTTGTGTCATACATGTGTTTAATTTTTTTAATTTCATGTTATGGATGTATATGCTTAATTTTCTATTTTAGTTTATATGCATACATTGTGAGATGGATGTGTGGTGAATAGTTTTTGAGGTTGAAAGTATTAAGTGTTAACTAAAGAGAAGGAAGGAAATTTCTATTGAAGAGAATGACACACAATACCAAGAGATTAACACTACTAAATTGTTTGTAGATGGAGAAAACAATGAATTTGATGCAACAATTGCAGATCTAATAGAAAATAATGGAACCCTAACTGAAGAGGTCAAAAATCTCAAGAGAGAACAAGAAGTCCAATCAGTATTACTATGTGAAGTGACCATGCAAAAGAAGAAAGTTGAAGAGGATAAATTCATGATTGAAGATGACAAAAGGATTTTCACCAATAGACTAGAAGATAAAAAATTAGAGGTAAGAAGGATTTCTATCATGCAATAGGAAACTTTGAGTCAAATGATGATTGCAGATCATGAACTGAATGCAAATAATATTGAGATCACAACACTAAAGTTTTAGAATGAACAACTAAGAAATAATCTAAAAAGAGAAAAAGAGTTTGTTGAAAGTTTCAAAAAACCTAGTGAAGCCATCAAGTACTTTGATCAATTGATGAGATGCCCTAGATCCAACAATGATACTTATGGATTGGGTTACACTAGTACTGAAGAAGGAGAATCATCCAAAAGTGGTGAAGAAAATAGTAACAAAGGCAAGAACTCCAAACCTACTTGTCATAATTATGGTAAGATAGGTCATGCTACTAATTTTTGTAGAAGTAACACTACAAATCATAATCCTAAGTAAAGTTCACGGGTCATTGCCACAAATGCAACAAAAAAGGACATTAGGCACATGAATGCAAAACCAAGACCATAAGCATACAAATATTTGAAGGATACTTCTATATCTTTCAAAAGTATGGACATAGAGAATATGATTGCATATCCAAGCCTAAATAGTCATCAAACAAGTAGACAAAGGTAAAGCATAATGACAACTCTTATAATTGGGACTATAATACTAGGTATAATTGTCACTATTTTCAAGAGTATGGACATGCTTTTAAAAAAATTATAAGAACACATTTTAGAAGTGACTACAAAAGATGGTTGAGTCAAACCACATGTTTTACCTATTTGAAGACTAGTCACATAAGTAGGAATTGTCCAACAAGGTCAAAGGCACCAAGCACTGAGTTCAACAAAGGCAAAGGAAAGGCACATGTTGAAAATTTTAGAGATGAGATGAACAAGACATGGAAGAGAAAGAAAGATTGTATCACATCAATTTCAAATGGGATCACGTCACCCAATGAGTTAGGTGATCACACCACCTTCAATCAAGCAATCAAGAGGTATATGTGAGAATGATATTTAGAAGATATACTATACATCAGTTCTAAGGATTTACTTTTGAAAAGATTATATTTGCATGAAGAAAGATGCAAAGTGTTGTTGAGAATCTCAAAGAAATCTTCAAGTTTTGTTAGTTTTCATGTTACTATCAAGCATGAAAAGTTTCACTATGGTTTCTAAGTGAAATGTTGGTTGATGCCAAGCTATCAAAGGTGATAGTGTTGATTGAGCTCATGGTGGTTTTTGAGTGAAAAAGAAACTTCATGGTAGCTGAGTGAGTTGAAATATTTATTAAAGTCAAGCTTACAGTTTTGTAAGCACTAAGCATTAAATACTAGGTTTTTAGGTCTATATGATCAATTTCTACTCATTTGACATCATTCAAATTTGAAGGAGAGCATGAAGAGTGAAAGGTTAATTGAAGAGATCATTCCAAGCATTTTTCTACCAGGATTTAATAGTCGCTCAATACCATCACAATATATTTACAAAGGTATTTATCATATTCCAAGCTACATAGTTTGAATTTTTGCAAACCCTAGTTTATATAATGGCATCTAGATCTTTAGCTCCTAAGGTTAAAGAGGGTAAAAATTTTTTAAATTTTTAATTGATAAGAAATGAGATCAGACAACCAAACTTTAGATCCATTCTTGATATTTCTTACAAGCAAGATCCATCTTGTGCATTATCAATGATACCCCCTCAAGTTTTGATAATTCAAGACGTAAGATGTTACTACACCTATAAGGTGTGTAGCATAGGAGACATGGAGATTAGGAAAAATGATCAAAAATTATGTGAAAATGGAGTAATGAAAGATGAATTCAAAATTGTAGAGAGAAAAGGGTTGACATGTTCCATAGATTTTCCCAATGTTTTCAAAACTGAATGGATAAAGATAGTTTTAAGTAGAATTTGTGATAACTCTATATGGTTGGATAATGGATCAATGAAAATAACAAAGAAAATTGTACATAAAATAATAGGTTATCCAACACTTTACAAACCTAAAACCATGAGGAGTGAATCTAAAAAGGTCATAGAGAAGAATACAGGGGCAGTGTGGAACAAATGAGGCATGACAATTAATACTATCTTAGATTGCCTAATTATTTTTATATTGAGGATTATAGCACATAAATTCTATCAATTCAATAGGATCAATAGTGTACCATGTATTTCTTTTGACATGGGGTATAAGATAGTTAAGAAGGATCATACGTATGACCTTGCTGAGTTGTAAATGCAATAGTTGTCAGAAAATCTAGGAGCAATAAGGAAGACCAAAAGTGCACAATGTAAATTTGGTTCAATTCTTGTATGTATATTATTTTATGTACACAATACATTCCCTACATTTGGTAAATTTTCCTAGAAAATGAACAAATTTATTGCAGTGTAGATAAGTGAATTTATTCAGCAACTTGGAAATAATTTTGAGTTAGTTATGACTAACTACTTTGAAGATTTCAAGAAATCAATGAAGAAAAGATGGAGGATACCAGTTTCACTAGTTGAGAAACATTTTAATGATATTTTCTTTCTATTTGACATTGATTTCACATATGTTCAAGATGTTGCTCCAAGGGTAAGGTGGTTAAGACCACTAGGCTATGAGTTCAATGTTGATGAAGTCTCTACAACAATCACAACATTACTTGTAGAAGATGTAGATGCTAAGGCTACTTCCTTTGGGAACCATGACATGGCTAAATCTAAGATAACAATGGATTTGAAGATTGAATCAGTAATAAAAAAGAAGAACAAGATTTTCAAGAAGATAAAGTAGAAATTTGGTGAAGAAGTAGATGAAGAAGAAGAAGAAGATGATGATGATGATGAAGAAGAAGAAGATGAAGAAGAAGAAGGAGAAGAAGATATACTTTTTCAAGCACCACTGGCCTTAACTCAAGGTCAAGTAGAAGAAATAGAAATTGAAGATGGTGTCAAGGAAGAAGAAGCTAGTGAAGTACATGAGAAAAAGAAGATCAAAGCTAAGACCCCAGTAATTAGTAAATCAAGGAAGGTTGGAAAACCTAAGACTACTATTCACACCACAAGAGAAAACACAAGAGATACTATAAAAAAGGATCAAGAAGAAGATAAGACAAAAGAGAAGCTAGGAAAGAGGAGGATCTTGAGAAGAGACCAAAGATAAATTACATAGCTCCAACTAAATTTGATGAAGAGAGGACTAAATTTGATGACAACAACCAATTTAAAGTGGTAAGTCACCATCCCTCCTCAGATTTAGACAATATATGTGAGAGCATAAGGAATAATGCTAATTTATCTGGCCTCACACATATTGAATTTGATAAACTTGGAAAAGTTGAGATGAACCAAGTAGAGGAGTCAGTATATGCCATGATGGAAACATTGAAACAAAATCCAATTGAGATTTCCAACTCTCTACCAAAGGAATTATTTGATAGAGTTGAGAAAAAGTGGCACTATAGTCTCAATATATAAAGACAAATCAAAGAGACTACACTTCCACAAGTGATGTTAGAGTTAGATAGTGGAAAAAATGGTAAAGGTAATAAAGAGGAATGTGGGAAAATTTGCACCAAAATATAGAGCATTCAAAATACTGCAAAATAATATTGAGGATGTTGTACAAAATACCATTTTGATTTTGAAATAATTATATGGTTTGACAACACACAAGGAAATAATGTAAGCATCTATTGAGGTAGGTGAGGACAAAGAAGAACAACAACAGGTAACTGAGGTGATCACAGTTGACACTAAGAAAATTACACAAGAGGAAGGCACTGAAACACATGAAGATACACAGGCACCAATTGAGGATGAGAAATAGATAGAACAAAGTGTACCAGATACACTAGTGCTAAGTGTCAATCCACAACATGAGGTGAACATAGAAAGTGATAATGTAAAGATTAACATTATTTCTAATATTTTCACTCAGAACATAAATCCCCTTATAGATGAAGACTTGAAGAAGATACTAGTAGAATCTATTACACAAGCTAAAATTTGTGAAAATCCTATACTGGTGAGTGTTGATGAGATTGAGAAGGTAGATCAAGTATTTGCAAGAGAGGAAGTACAAAAACAGGTGACATCTATAGCCCCTCCTCAATTCACCTTGATAGGACCTACATTACCCCTTGTGGTATATCAAGTAAGGAGACAACAACTTCTATTAGTACATTGGCACAAAGTAATCTAGTCCGATTCAATTTAAAGCAAAATGAAAATGATAAGGATGAGATAATTGAGAGCATAAAGATGAAACAAAAAATAATGAAGGAACACAAGTTCCACCAGGTCAGGTAGATACTCTTGTACTTACAACACAAGATCAAGGTGCAACTGAGAATGTAGATAAAGATAAGGATAAGATTGAAGAGATAGATTTAACTACCAAACCAAAGGAGAAACTAGCAATACAAACATTGGTAACTTTTCTAGCATCTACTACTCCTCCAAGTCAAGCTCTTCATAGGCTGCATATAGAAGCTATACCCCTACAATCATCAAGGTCAAATCCAAGAAAATCTAAGGTAGATGAAGTTGCATCATTTATTTATGTGAGCTTGGATGAAGTGATTGAGTTGCCCAAGTTTGATTTTTCAACCATGACTATTGAACAAATGAGCATACTCTAGGATGCTCTTGCAAAGAAGAAGAACCAAGAACTACTCAAATAGGAGCATAGGTAGAAACAAGCTTTGATAGATATCAAGGACATTTTTCTTGATGCATTTAGCCTTCTAGAACCAAAAGCAACAAAGTCAATCATAGAGCATCTAACCAGCTTAGTGGAGAAGATAAATGACATAGGCCTAAATTCAAATGTGAAATTACTTGAATGGTTTGAAAGAAAGTTTCAAAACAAGGTTGATGAAAAGATATCAAGCTCTATTGCACTATCATAGGTTGAGTTAGCAACCAAAATTGACAATGTCAAGAAGGTACTAGAGAACATTTTCTCTTTGCATACCAAATTGTGCAATCCAACACTCTTCACACAAGAAATCAAGAGACACATTCTAAGTTTAGAGAGTTATTTATAGTCATCTTGTATAACTTTGCCAAAATCTCTAGTCCTAAGTGAGAAATATTTAAAGAATCTCCTAAACTCCTAGAGTCAGTTAGTAGTATTACATACAGATGAAGAAAACATCAAGGCTAAACTGATCAATATCTAGTCTATTTTATCTTCACATATGGAGATATTGTACAAGGAACTAGCCTTGACTAAAACACTCATGAAGAAAGATCCACATATTTCTACTCATGAAGGCTTAGTTCACCTTTTTTCCAAGCTAGCCATCCAAACCAAATCATTAGAGGCCGCTTGTGGTAATTGGAATGTTGCTTTGAAAATTATGCTTGAGGTCCACAAATCATTTTTGGGAAAACACACTATAAGTGTATAACCCTTTGACATCAATCTCAAAAAGGGGGAGATATGATTGAGAGAGAATATTTTTGGGGGAGCTACTATTAGAGTTGACGGGAAAACAACTCAACAAGCTCAGGATGATATTTTGGCAATAGATACTTAGCTACATGGATGAATTCGAAGCATGAACACAAAGAGTTCTCAACAATCCAACATGTATTAATGAGAAAAAAAGTACAAGTATTGTGTTGTGTTGCAAAATGCAAGATATGAACATCCTTATAAAGGATTTCATCCCCACACCAAAGTGGTGTGATTCATCCACTCACAAGGTGGAGTGAGTCATCCACTCACAAGGTGGAATGAGTCATCCACTCACAAGGTGGAAGGAGTCATCCACTCATAGAGTGGACACATTTAATTATGCAACTTGGAATTATTAAATGTTGAGTACCAATTCACTATGCAGATAATGAAATCTTAAGAGGTAAAGGTGAAATAATCTTTTACTTTACGGTGAGGTAAAAGGTGGTAACACCTTTACTATGCAAGAGTTAAAGGTAATAAACCTTAACTCTAACACCCCCCCTTAAGATAAGCAATAGTGTAGCATAAAAAACTAAAAAGAAGACTTGGGTCCTAGAAAAAAAGGCCTGATTAGGTACCCAATCACAACCAAATATCTATAAAGTAGAGAAATAGAGAAAACCTCATGGGAAAAACTCTACTCCAAAAAGAGATAGTTGAAAAAAGCTAGTGAAGGACTGCAGAAGCCTCCAACTAGAGGATTGTGCCAAAAAATAGGAACAAAGACCGATCATGAAGAATGAAGAAGTTGAAAACTCTATAAAAAAAAAACTATTGATGTGAAGATCCTCCATGGCAATAAAACTTGACTAGGTAGAGAAGATTGTGATCTGTATGAGTGCTTTTTGATGATACTACTTGAATCTGGAGGCATGAAAAGGAAAACAACTGAACTCAAAGATACAAATGGAATAAAACACCAAAGCTTAAAGAGCTGATCAATAGGACATGGAAGGTAGCATCCAAAATATGAACAAAAAATAAAGTGTCCATATGGTAAGTGTTCCATCTCACTAGAGTGCATAGGTACCCAACCACTACAACCGCTTAGTACATAGGAACAAGTACTAAATACATGGCTCACTCCATTGAACCAAGGAAGCTTTAGAAACTAATAGTAAAATCCCCTCGATGCTAACAAGGGTGAGGTGACAGGCAACAAAGAAAGTGGGCCAATATGTCCTGCAAAAAAGAAGAACCAAGAACATCAAGAGTGAGGAAGAGGTACAAACACCTATAAAGGCATGTGCCATTAACACATCATGGGGTTAATGTCATGGAAGGGACACTTACTTGACAAAGGAATATGGCACTAAAAGGCAAACAACTATTCCCCCTATGGCACTTTATAAAGTAGTGCAAGTATAATATGTCAAAATGATGAGCAAGATCCTAAAATACTAGGAATAGCACTTTATCTCAGTGTGTTTGCATAAAAATGCTTACAAATGATATCAACAATGATCAAAGAGGGAAAATAGATAATACAATATATAATACAACCCAAAAGAAAAAATCCCATGCCATGAAAATGATCCTTGGACTTGGAACACCCAAGATATCCACCATAGTGCAAAAGAGCAAAAAACATGATAGAAAGAGCATGGGGCAAAATCTGAAGGAAATTATATCATTTTTGAAAAGATGACAAAACCAACATTCCAAATATATAACATTTAAAAAAAATAGAGATGGGATGCACAAGATATGCTTGCTGGAGTGAAAAATAGAACATCTAGCTTTAAATACCAAAATAGGCAACCAACCTACATCAAAACCAAAAAATTCATGCACCAAAATAATGGCCTCATAACTAGCTTTTCAGTGATATTTGATTTTTCAAAAATGAAGTTTGTATGCGTAAGATATGGCCAAAAACCAACAGCTACTCTAAAAGGGCCAAAAGGGCATACAAGAAGATTATGCAATGCTAACATCATGTTGATGTCAACAAGTCCTTGCCTTAAATTTGATGGACTTGGGGCTATTATAGCAAAAAAGGACTACCATATCAGTGCTAACATGGTAGTGCCACATGGCATGCTGATGTGGTAGTGGGGCTCAGTTGCTAATGTGGCACCCAAGGTGGCATTCTGATTATGCATGCAAGATCAATAACTCCTATATGGAATTTACACATGGCTAATGATGTGGCCTGAGCCATGTGTCATTGTGAGACCCACCAATGACATGGCCTAGGCCACTCTACCTAGTCCTTCTAAAGCTTTAGAGATCTCCAAACAAGAACAAGCTGTTACATATCCAAGGCTTTGATACCATGTAGAAGTTGGTGTACAAGATATATGCAAAACCCAACTTCATAGAAGCCACAATGATCACTTGCAATAAAAAAACCTGTTACATGGAAGATTTGATTAAAATATAATTTTGGAGATATTTGAATATAAAATTAATTTTTGAGGATAAATGCCCATTTTAATTTCTTTATAATTGAATTTTATGTATAAATTTTAAATGGGTTCAAATAGTTGATTAATTTGAATTTTTGATTTAAAATCAAATTTGATTGATTTATCCTCAATTCTTGAAAATACATATGATTTTAACCTTGAAACCCTTGCTAATTCAATGAAAAGCCTAGTTAAAAGCTCTAGTACCATGTTAGAGATGATGGAAAAACAACTCAACAAGCTTACGGTGATAATTTGACATCAGGTACTCAGCTATATGGATGAATCTAGAGCATGAACACAAAGAGTTCTCAACAATCTAAAATGTATTAATCAGAAAAAAATTACATGTATTGTGTTGTGTTGCAAAATGCAAGGTATGAACATACATATAAAGGATTTCACCCCCACACCAAAGTAGTGTGATTCATCCACTGACAAGGTGGAGTGACTCATCCACCCACAAGGTGGAATGAGTCATCCACTCACAAGTTGGAGTGACTCATCCACTCACAAGGTGGAAGGAGTCATCCACTCATAGAGCGGACACATTTAATAATGCAACTTGGCATTATTAAATGTTGAGTACCAATTCACTATTTAGATAGTGAAATATTATGAGGTAAAGGTGAAATAGCCTTTTACTTTACCATGAGATAAAAGGTGGTAACACCTTTACTATGTAAGAGTTAAAGGTTATAAACCTTAATTCTAACAGCTACCATTTTTTATAAAAGTTCAGCTATGACAAAAATAAAGTACACATATCAAATTATGCCCATCTACTCAGTAGGAGGAATTATTTTGGTGTAGATACAAAAAAACAAAATAAAATCAAGGGGAGTTATTGAATTTTGAGGTATGACTAATGAGTCATAAGCTTTTGCAAAATTTTGAGATTTTGAGTTTTGTATGTAAGTGGATATTATCTGAGTTATACTTAAAGGCTAAAGGCTATTCATACATGACCAAGTATTTTTCCACTCATGTCAAAGGGGGAAATCATTAATCTCAAATTAGTTTTGACATATGAGTGACAATATACTTAAGTCATTTACTTCGTTCATGCTAAACAAGTAACGCATGTCGAGCATAAGTTATCAGATAGTATATTTTGAAAAACAAATATTTAGTATGAGATAACTAGTAAGTGTCGAGTCACTCAAGTGTCAAGCAGATGGTACGTACCAAGATATTTAGAATGCCAAGTCATTTAAAGGTTGAGTTACAAAATTAAAGTTACAGTTGATGCCAAGCATCAGGAGCTTCAAGTGCCAAGTTACACAGTTTTGACATAGATGTTTGTAATGGCACAAACTTGTATGTAAACCATTGTTGGGCTGACTTAAGGACTGTTTTATGATCTTTGATGATAAGGATGAATCTTAATTGTGAATCCCTATGCATGACATGCATCCAATCAGAAAAAGGGAAGGATTAAGTGACAATATGGTGAATTACTACTGTTGATTTATACCTAACCCTAAGTCACCTAGGTCATCATATGGAGGACAAACCCTAAAAAATTTAATGAAGAGAGTTTGCATGTATAAATAGAGCATTCATGGTGACTAAGATGCTATGATTTGAGTTACATTGCAAAATTAGTTAGAGGAGAACATAGGAGGGGAATTAAAAGACAACAAAGGTACATTTAATAAAAAAGGATCAAGTACACATCAGGATAGAGATGATCTCTTAATCAAGAAACAAAGTGATAAGAAGGATCATTGCTGAAACATTATAATAGGTGAGTCAGTTAACAAATTAGTCTTGATAGGCTATTGTAAATCCTTTAACAGGGTGCTTACTTCATTGTAAGTTAAAGTCCTTTCACCAAACACACTTTTAGTAGGGTGTTGAAATCCTTTAACGGGGTAAGATCTAACAATCTTTTAAGCCTTTAACAAGGTAGACCTTTCACAAGGTTGATCATGTTTCTTGACCAAATATTGTAACCTTCATTGGATACACTTTATTATGATAGTAGTGAAGATTTGTGGGTGTCATCCCCACCCTAGTTTTACCTTCTCCTTGGAGGGTTTTTGGGTAAAAAAATATCTTGTGTTATACATGTGTTGAATGTTTTTACTTTCATGCTATGGATTTATATGCTTAATTTTCTATTTTAGTTTATATGCATAGATTGTGAGATGGATGTGTGGTGAATAGTTTTTGAGGTTGAAAGTATTAAGTGTTGATTCACCCCCCTCTCAGAGTTCACTTCGCTATTGTATTTCCAACAACCTCTTCTCAAATCATCTCAGCCTTCTTCTTAGATTCACTAGTCAATAACATCAACAACTACTCCAACTTTCAAAAAATTTGGAATAAATACTTGTTGCACATATTGAATGTTTTCCCTTGTCCCTCCTTAAATAGGTAATTCTAATCTTTTTCTACTTAAGCATCACCATAGATCTTGGGGTTTACGATTAGATCCATCATATACAATGTATTTAATTGGCATTTTGTTTTTCCTCTTCTTTTCTAGAAACTTCTCTTTGAATCCATTCCTAAAGCCATTTACCTAATCCTTTCCTAGCATTAAATGATCCAACTCATCGATCATTATCTTCAAAAAAAATTTTGTATTCCAAGAAATCAACTTAGTTGACTAGAAGTTATGATTTTTGATAAACTATTAAAATATTGTTCCTTGACCTATATTGCATTCTAGCACTCGGTCATCATTGGGTTACTCAGTACTACTAAATTTTTTTTCTCAACACATTGTTGGATAATGTTGTCCTTAATGTCACACAAATGTCATATCAGTTATTAGTCTCAGCTAACCAAGCTCAGCTATAGTGTCAACTAAGCTCACTTGGTCATCGAAGAAAATGAGGCAGATAGTGTCAACCGAGCTCACTCGATCATCGAAGAAAATGAAGCAGTCAGTATCAACCGAGCTCATTCGGTCATCAAAGAAAATGAGGAAGATAGTGTCAACCAAGCTCACTTGGTCATCGAAGAAAATGAAGTAGTCAGTATTAACCAAGCTTACTCGGTCATCAAAGAAAATAAGGAAAATAAGTGTTAACTGAGCTTACTCGGTCATCAAAGAAAATAAGGTAGACAAGTGTTAACTGAGCTCACTCGGTTATCGAAGAAAATGAGGTAGACAATGTTAACCGAGATCACTTGGTCAACAAAGGAATTTGGAAAAGACAGTTTCCACCGAGCTCACTCGATCATCTATGGAAACTCAGTACTTACCGAGTTCTCCTGGTGATTGAAGGGTTGTCACGGAGTTCACTGTATTAACCGAGCTCAGTCGATTAACACAGGAATTATTTTCTAAACAGTATTAACCGAGCAGGGTCGGCCAGTAAAGGGATTTGTTAGTTTGTAATTTTAATTATTTCTAGCCGACTATTGTATTTTTTTGATTATTGGTCAGTGATTTGAGCCGACTAAGATAATCTGAAAGGTATATATGGTCACTCAAGTTGTAAATCAAAAAAGAAGTGTGAAAAATTTATGAAGGTGCATTATAGTGTGAAATGAAAAGGCAAATGTTGAGAAAAGTCTGATGAAGGATCAGATGCATTAAAGGAGCTAAAAAGTTGTATTTGATCAGTAAGGATTCGGTCAAGAATAATAGAGATCTATAATCCACAAAGATAAGTTGCATATTATATCAGATCACTTCATTGTTGCTTTCAAACCATTGTAACAGTGAACTCAAAATCTCTTAACAGAGTTGGTTTAACAGCCATTCTATAAATCCTCTAACAAGGTGACAGTTTAGTTGAATTGTTCTAAAGACCTCTAGCAAGGCCACTCCTAACAGGGTGATTAAATCCTCTAACAGGGTCACACCTAACAGTGTGTTTTGTAACCTTTAACAGGGTTGGCTCCTAACAGGGCTCACTTCAGAAGAGTGAAAAATAGTAACTAGTTACATTGGTGGTTTTTCCCATATTGGGTTTCCACATTAAATCTGGTGTCTCTAGTGTTCATGATTGCTGAATTGTTTTTGGTTATCAGTTCTTAATAATAATAAGTATTTGCTGCATTATCAAGTTTTAGTAATTTGTAACTAAGATCAAGCTTTTAGACATCTAAGGGACTGTGAAATGTTTTTGTGGTAACTGATTCACCCCCTCCCCCTCTTAGTTACTCCATTCTCATTTCCAACAATTGGTATCAGAGCTTTTGGTGCTTGCAGGAAAAGATTTCAAGGTTCTAAGCCAAAGATCAAGATGTCTTACAAAAGAGAAATTCCAAAACTTAACAGAGATAACTTCTCAGCATGGCAAGGATTGATGAAACTTCATCTGGCTACTGTTGGTGATACTGGACTGAAATACCTTGAAGAAGAATATGAAGAACCTTCTGGCACATTGTCAGTTAATTATATTGTTGAAAAGAAGACTCACAACAATATGATGATAGACATAGCATTTGCTCTCAGCTATGAAGAATTTGATGACATTAAGGACTACAAAACTGCCTTTAACATGTGGAACAAGCTAAAAGAGATCTATGGAGGAGATGATAATGTGAGAAGAGCAAAAGAAGAAATTCTAAGAGGACAATTTGATCAAATGAGGATGAGAGAGGATGAAAACATTGCAAAGTATGTTGAAAGAGTTAAAGCATGTGTAAGTGCAATCAAGGCATCTAGAGGTGACATCAAAGGAGAAAAAGTTGTAAGCAAAGTTCTCAGAACCTTGCTTCCCATTTATGCAATCAGAGTCTCTGCAATTCAAGAAAGAAGGTGTGAGGCAAATCACAAGATAAATCTTGAGGCTATAGTCGAAAGACTAACTGCATTTGAACTAGATAACTTTGACAACTATGTTCCAGCCTCCAAAAACATTGAATCAGCATTTCAAGCCAAGCTCTCACTCAAAGAGAAAAACAAAAAGAAGATAGAATCACAGTCAGAAAGTGAAAATGAATCAAGCCAAAGTTTAGACAGTGATCTCGAAGTGATTGAAGCTCTACTAGCAAGGAAATATTCTAGAGGCAGAGGAAAATACAAAGGAAAAGTTCCTCTAATATGTTTTTCTTGTGATGAAATTAGTCATATTGCAGCAAGGTTCCCAAACAAGCAAAACAATGATGAAAAGAAAGATCACAAATGGAATGGAAAGAAAGACTTTAAATCATCCAAGAACAAAGGTAAGAAATCATGTTTCATGGCTGAAAATTCTAAGGATTCTGATAATAGTGAGGATGAAATTGTTTATATTGCTGTTAAAGATGACTCTGACAGTGATGACAAAGATAAAAAGGCTCTTATCTCTCATGTAAGTAAGAATGATACATGGATTATAGACAACGGTTGCTCACATCGTATGACTGGTGATAAAACTAAGTTTGATCAATTTGAAGACTATGATGGTGGCAGTGTAAGGTTTGATAATAATGAACCTCATTTCATAAAAGGAAGAGGAAGAATCTATCTATCCAAAGAACTTATATGTAATAATGCCTATTGGGTTGAAGGTCTCAAAAATAATTTGCTAAGTGTTGCACAGTTACTAAATACTGGATTCAAGGTGGAATTCATGCTTGGAAAGGCAAGACTGTTGAATGAGCAAGGAAAAATAATAGAATCTGGCACCCAAGCTAAAGGTAACTTGTTCTATCTAGAACTTGGTAAATGCTTATGTTTTATTGCTCAAATTGAAGAGAGTTGGTTATGGCATAAAAGGTTGTGTCATGTCAATTTTGATAATTTGGTAAAAATAAGCAAATTCAAGAAAGTAAGAGGCATTCCTAACATTAAGAAACCTGAGGTTGGTCTATGCAAGAATTGTCAGATTGGTAAAATGGGAAAGACTAGTTTTAAAGGTAAAAACTATCAGTCTGAAGATATATTAGAAATTGTGCATACTGATTTATGTGGACCCATTGGAATAGAAAGCTATACTGGAGAAAAGTTTTTCATTCTTTTTGTTGATGACTATTCAAGAATGATGACTGTCATGTATCTAAAGAATAAATTAGAAGCATTTGAGAAATTCAAATGGTATTTGGCAAGAGTAGAAAAAGAAATAGGGAAAAGGCTGAAATGTTTAAGGTTAGACAGAGGTGGTGAATTCATTTCACATGAATTCAATAACTTCTGCATTAAAAGAGGTATTAAAAGATAGGTTTCAACACGAGGAACTCCAGAACAAAATGGAATAGTTGAAAGAAGAAACAGATCCATTATGGATTATGCAAGAACCCTAATGATAGAAAAAAAATTGTTATCAAATACTGGAAGGAAGCCATCAACACTGCAGTTCATA
The DNA here is from genome assembly GCA_028749045.1 of Cupressus sempervirens. Classification (NCBI taxonomy): domain Eukaryota; kingdom Viridiplantae; phylum Streptophyta; class Pinopsida; order Cupressales; family Cupressaceae; genus Cupressus; species Cupressus sempervirens. The sequence continues at coordinate 141,862,352 of CM053784.1, read as the reverse complement.
CCTTAAATCAAGTACAGTTGAAGAAGGACTCATTCAAGACTCCCTATGAATTATGGTATGGCTACAAACCCAATGTAAGTTATTTGAAAGTATTTGGAAGCAAATGTTATATTTTGAAAGAATCTAGAAAAGGAAAATTTGATGTAAAAGGTGATGAAGGAATATTTTTGGGATATTCTTGCAAAAGCAAATCATATAGATGTTTAAATCTATCCACTCACAAAGTCATAGAAAGTGCACATGTGAAAGTTGATGAGTTTGCAGACAAATCAGAAGAAGAAAGCAAAAAGATACCTGAAGACTACAAGATATTTGTTTACATTGAACTAGATACTATACCAAGTATACTGTTCACTCAAGAATCCTCAATTCTTGAGTCTTTAGTAACCAAGTTGCAAATAGTTCAAACCGAGCCACAACAACATTCAGACACTACCGAGCAAGTATCTATCGAGTCTGAAGCAACCAAGCCAGAATAGCCTGAACATGAAATTGAAGCACAAGCAGATATCAATGAAACTCATTCAAGAGGTAAAGAACTTGTATTAGCTAAATATGTCAGAAGACACCATACACCAGATCAAATCATTGGAGACAAATCTGAAGGAACCCTGACAAGAAGTAAGTTGAAAAATACTTGTTTACTTGCTGATTTTGAACCTAGAAGTATTAAATATGCATTAGCAAATGATAGTTGGATTGAGGCAATGAATGAGGAAATAGAATAGATAGAGAAGAACAAGACATGGAATCTTGTACCCAAGCCTAAAGATAAGAATATAATTGGAACCAAGTGGGTATTCAGAAACAAGTTGACTGAAGATGGTAAGGTATCCAGAAACAAAGCTAGATTGGTATGCAAAGGATACTCTCAAGAAGAAGGCATAGATTATGGGAAAATTTTTGCTCCTATTGCAAGATTGGAAGGAGTCAGAACCTTACTTGCATATGCTGCTCACAAAGGATTCAAAGTTTATCAGATGGATGTCAAGTCAGCATTCTTCAATGGAATACTGGATGAAGAGGTTTACATTGAACAACCTGAAGGTTTTGTTGATCCAGATAAAAGGAACATGGTCTACAAATTACACAAGGCACTGTATGGTCTGAAACAAGCCCCTAGAGCATGGTATGAAAGATTGCATAACTGTCTTATTCAGATAGGTTTTCAAAGAACTAATGATAATAGTAGCTTGTATATAAAGGAAGGACTAGATAATAAGATTGTCTTGACAGAAATATTTGTAGATGATACTGTTTTCATAGGGAATGATGATCTTTGCAAAGAATTTTCAGAACAAATGAACAAGGAATTTGAAATGTCTATGTTTGGTGAAATAAAATTCTTTGTTGGTCTTCAGATTCAACAAAATAAGAATGGCATCTTCATTACTCAATCAAAATACATCAAGGAGATATTGAAAAAGTTTGGTATGGAGGACTATAAACCTGTTGGAACTCCTATGTGTACTGGATTGAAACTTACCAAAGATGATGAATGCAAAAAAGTAGATCAAACATTGTATAGATCTATGATTGGAAAGTTGCAGTATGTAGTTCATACCAAGCCAGATATTGCTCTTGCAGTTGGTATTGTTGCAAGATTTTCAGCAAAACCAAGAGAAACTCACCTAATGGCAATCAAGAGAATAATGAGATATTTGAAAGGAACTAAAGATTATGGACTATGGTACAAATTTGGAGGTAATTTGGATTTGAAATTTTTTACTGATGCTGATTGGGCAGGGAATCTTGATGACAGAAAAAGCACAAGTGGAGGAGCATTCTTTCTTGGAAAGAGATTGGTTTCTTGGACAAGCAAAAAGCAAAATTGTACATCCCAATCTACAGCAGAGGCAGAGTATGTTGTTGCAGCAATAAACTATTCCAACATTGTTTGGTTTAAGCAGTTATTACAAGGAATGAAGATGGAAATCAAAGAACCAGTTGTTATGTTCAGTGACAATACTAGTGCAATCAACATATCCAGGAATCTAGTGATGCATTCCAAGACCAAGCATATTGCAATCAAATATCATTTTGTCAGAGAATTGGTGCAAGACAAGGAGATCAGATTGGAATATGTTCACACAAAGGAAAAAATTGTTGATATATTCACAAAGCCCTTATCTAAGGATGCATTTTTGTATCTTAGAGGTAAGTTAGGGGTCATTCCCCTATCTGAAGTTCACTAAAATAAGTTTTAGTGATGCATCAACCCATATAAGATTGAAGGTCTATCTATTGATGTAGTTTAATCAGAAATCATTGCATATGAATCAGTATTAAAGGTACATTGCAATTCACTTTACTTCTATTATCTTTGGCATGTGTTGTCAAAGAGGGAGAGATCTACTGTCATATCCTTCTGAAATTTGTGAAATTTGAAAAATTTGCTATGAAGTTCCTTAAAAGAGGGAGACTATTAAAAGAGGGAGAAGTCTGTTATCTTGTTGGACTTATTTCAAAATTTCATTCTGTTATGACATGTTGTGTTGCCATCAATGCCAAAGAGGGAGATTGTTGGATAATGTTGTCCTTAATGTCACACAAATGTCATATCAGTTATTAGTCTTAGCTAACCAAGCTTAGCTACAGTGTCAATCAAGCTCACTCGATCATCGAAGAAAATAAGGCAGATAGTGTCAACCGAGCTCACTCAATCATCGAAGAAAATGAAGCAGTCAGTATTAGCCGAGCTCACTCAGTCATCAAAGAAAATGAGGCAGATAGTGTCAACCGAGCTCACTCGATCATCAAAGAAAATGAAGCAGTCAGTAATAACCGAGCTTACTTGGTCATCAAAGAAAATAAGGCAGACAAGTGTTAACCGAGCTTACTCGGTCATCAAAGAAAATAAGGCAGACAAGTGTTAACCGAGCTCACTCGGTTATCGAAGAAAATGAGGCAGACAGTGTTAACCGAGATCACTCGGTCAACAAAGGAATTTGGCAAAGACAGTTTCCATCGAGCTCACTTGGTCATCTATGGAAAGTTAGTATTTACCAAGTTCTCCTGGCGATTGAAGGGTTGTCACGGAGTTCATTGTATTAACTGAGCTTAGTCGGTTAACACAGGAATTATTTTCTAAACAGTATTAACCGAGCAGGGTCGGCCAGTAAAGGGATTTGTTAGTTTGTAATTTTAATTATTTCTAGCCGACTATTGTATTTGTTTGATTATTGGTCAGTGATTTGAGCCGACTAAGATAATCTGAAAGGTATATATGGTCACTCAAGTTGTAAATCAAAAAAGAAGTGTGAAAAAGTTATGAAGGTACATTATAGTGTGAAATGAAAAGGTGAATGTTGAGAAAAGTTTGATGAAGGATCAGATGCATTGAAGGAGCTGAAAAGTTGTATTTGATCAGTAAGGATTTGGTCAAGAATAACAGAGATCTGTAATCAGCAAAGATAAGTTGCATATTGTATCAGATCACTTCATTGTTGCTTTCTAACCATTGTAACAATGAACTCAAAATATCTTAACAGAGTTGGTTTAACAACCATTCTATAAATCCTCTAACAAGGTGACAGTTCAGTTGAATTGTTCTAAAGACCTCTAGCAAGGCCACTCCTAATAGGGTGATTAAATCCTGTAACAGGGTCACACCTAACAGTGTGTTTTGTAACCTTTAACAAGGTTGGCTCCTAACAGGGCTCACTTCAGAAGAGTGAAAAACAGTAACTAGTTACATTGGTGGTTTTTCCCATATTGGGTTTCCACGTTAAATCTGGTGTCTCTAGTGTTCATGATTGCTGAATTATTTTTGGATATCCGTTCTTAATAATAATTATTATTTGCTGCATTATCAAGTTTCAGTAATTTGTAACTAAGATCAAGCTTTTAGACATCTAAGGGATTGTGAAATGTTTTTGTGGTAACTGATTCACCCCCTCCCCCTCTCAGTTACTCCATTCTCATTTCCAACACACATACCCTATCACTCAATTGATATTAATTCTTGGTCAACACTATTTTATCTTGGCATGTTTTGGTGCTTAGTTGACTCTGGTATCACTTGAAATGTACTTCAAAGTCTTTTAACTTCTACTATGTTTTTTGGTCAAGCCTATGTATTTTATCTATCTTTGATCACACCTTCAAGACTTGAGCATTATTATCTTTTCCTTTTGCAACATGATTTAAACAATCACTTTATCTTGTTAAATTCCAACTAATGAAATTTCCCTTTATAGTTTCCTCTTCATAACACAACCTTTCCTCTAGATAATTTTGTTATGAACAACTTCAAATCCTCTTCATTAATCAAATAGATATGACATTTAGATCATAAAGAAAACTATCTCACCAATAAATTTAAAATCAATGACAACATAACAATTATTCCAATTGTAGTTTTCAACAATCTCCTACATTGGCATTGATGGCAACACCTCAAGTTAACATGCAATCCAAAAAATTTATGGTATCAAGTAACACCCTCAATGTATCAGATATTTATTAATGTACTTTTTAAAAATTCTGATTCTCATCTCTGTAACTCTAATATGTGTGAACTCCCTCTTAGGAATCTCTCCTTTTGTTTTGTAGCAACTTTCACTATCTCCCTCTATCATTTTGATCTCTTTGCTAGATATCCTTTCTTTCTTACTTACTTATGGTAACTCTTTGATAATCTCTCTCCCTTTGATGAAAATACCAAAGAAATTTCAACTCACACATCTTGCATGACTGATCCATCATTTTCTTCTTCTTCTTCACTACTACCTTAGGCAACTCCTAAAGTAGAACTATTTGCATCAATTTGTAAGAAATTTTGATCAACACATTTGATGCAAAGCACCATCTTTTCTTAAGTTGATATGTTTAGGGGTGTCACCCCTAGTTTATCTCTAGGATATTCATGAGAATATTTAGGTAAAGCATTAGGGAATATCACATACTCCAATTTCACTTCTTTGTCTTGAACTAGCTCTCTCAAGTAATGATACATGATATAAATGTACTTTGTTTTTGTGTGCATTACATGATTCTTTGATATGTTAATAGAACTAGTGTTATCACAAAGATAACCACTATATTAGTAATTTATTCTTTCATCCCTTTCAATAATTTCTTGATCCATATGATATTTAAATAATTCACTATTTTTGCCACATAGTCAACTTTAGTTGTTGATTGGGAAATGCAGTTTTGCTTCTTTCTTGGGCATGAAATGAATCTCTTTCCTAAAAGTAATGCACCCCCACTTCTTCTTCTTTTTCATCAAAGTTTCCTACCCAATTAGATGTTAATCTTAGATTGGTTTTGAGAAGGTAGTGTTAAAACACTTACTCATAATCTAGTAGAATTACATTGCAACCTGAGCACATAGTGTATGTCGAGTGATCAAAGTGAGTTGAGTAATCAGTGCAAGATGAGAGATCAAAGTATGTCGAGCATAAACTATCATCCAATACATGTTGAGCAATATGATAGTTAGTTCCAATAAGAATATACATTTTGAGTGATTTAGGTGTTGAGTAAATAGATAGTGTTGAGCTATTTGAAGCTGAGTGACAACATTAGGAGCATTATGAAGGTCGAGTGTCAGATTCTTTGGATGTCATATGAATAGTTTTTCATAGTTGTTTGTATGATACAAAATTCTATGTAAACCATTTTTAGGTTGACATAATCATATTTTATGATTATGAGAGATAAGTATGGAGGTATATTGTGAATCCCTATGTAGTACATGCAACCAATTAGAAAAAGGGAATCTTAAGGCAGCAATATGGATCAACCACAGTCATTGATTCTCACCTAATCTATCCCCACCAATGTTTATTTAAAAAGGAAAACCCTAAAGAGTTTTTAGAGTGTGTGGGAGATGAATGCTAAGAGAAGAGAGAGCATTCATGGTGGTTGAGATGGCTATGGAAAAGCTATGCATTGAAAAATTAGTTTGAGAACAAAGAATAGAAGTTAAAGGACAAAGAAGACATATCTGACTAGGAGGATCAAGGTTTAATAAGTAAAGAGAAGATTTGACATCAAGTAGGAAGGTGCTAATTGAAGGATCATGGTGTTGAATCATTTTAACAAGTGATATAGAGAAAATCTCTTAACTGATTAGTCCTAATAGGCTTTTGTAAATCTTGTAACCATGTGCTTGCTTTATTTTAAGTTCAAATTTTCTAACAAGGTGACACCTAACGGTCTTTGAAAGCCTTCTACAAGGAATACCTTTCATAGGGTAGGTCATAGATTATAATCAAACACATTGTAGCCATAATAGGCCACACTTTACAATTGTAGTAGTGAAGATTTCTAGGTGTCATCCCCACCCCAATTTTACCTTCGCATTGGAGGGTTTCCAGGTAACCAATTTACTATGTTATGTGTTATTTAATTATGCTATGGGTGTGATGCATGTTATGTTATTTCAATTTACATGTTAAGTTATGAGATGGATGTTGGTGATATGTTTTAGAGGCAAAAGTTTAAAGTGTTGATTCACACCACCTACCCCACCTGTGCCTCTCAAAACTTACTTTTCATTATTATTTCCAACAATTGGTATCAGAGCTTTGTTCTCTAGAAAGGAATTTTTTATAGCTTTGGAGGTAAGATCTTAAATATGGAAGTCTACAAGTTGGGAAACACTATTGAGAACAAGAAGATTAAAATATAACTTTCCCTACATCAACTCAAGAAGACAAGAGATGAACTGCAACATTCATTGAAAAGAAGAAAGGAACTAGCTATTCAACATAATAACACTCAATACCAAGAAGAAGACACTACTAGATTGTTTGAGTATGGAAACTCAAATGAATTTGATGTAGTAGTTGCAAATCTAATGGAAAAGAACAATGACCTAACTAAAGAGGTCAAAAATCTCAAAATAGAACAAGAAGTCCAATCATTATTTCTATGCAAGGTGACTGAATAGAAAAAGAAAGCTAAGGAAGACAAAGTCATGATTGAAGATAGGAAATGATACCAACTAACAAACTTGAAGAGAAGACATCATATTTGCAAAAGCTTGCTAACATGAAATTGGATACAATGAATCAATTAATGCTTGCAAAACATTAATTAAATGGAAAGGACATTGAGATGACAACCCTAAAGTTATAGAATGATCAACTTAGAAATAAACTAAGAGTAGAGAAGGAATTTATTGACAGATTCAACAAACCAAGAAAAGCCATCAAACACTTTGAGAAATTGATGAAATCTCCAAGACATAACAATGATATTGTTGGACTGGGATATACCAATACTAAGGAAGGAGAATCATCTAAAAGTAGTGAGAAAAGGAATAAAAAAGGTAAGAACTACAAACCTACTTGTCATAATTATGGAAAACTAGGTCATACAACAATTTTTTGTAGGAACAAAATTGTCAATTAGAACCACAAGAAAAATTATAGAGGACATTGCCACAACTATAACAAACAAGGACATCCGGAAAATGAATGTAAGACCAAGACCATGAGCACTCAAAAATTTGAAGGGTACTACTATAATTTTCATAAGTATGGGCATAAAGCATATGAATGTAGATCCAAGGCCAAGTGGACATCAAACAAGAAGATAAATGTACAACAAAATGGAAATTCCTGTGATTAGAATTAGAACACAAGGTATAATTGTCACTATTGTCAAGAATATGGACATGTTCCTAAGAATCACATTAGAACACATTTAAGAGGCAACTAAAATAGATGGTTGAGTGAAACTACATGCTTTAGTTGTCTCAAGACTAGTCATGTCAACATAAACTATCCAACTAGGTCACCAGTGCCAAGAAATGAAACCACTGAAGGAAAATAAAATGTCAATGTTGAGAAGGTAGTACATTATGCTTAGATTAGGTTACTTCATCCAATGGATTAGGCAATCACATCACCCCCAACTAGGAAATAAAAGGTATGTGTGGGATTGATATTTGAATAGTTATATTATGCATTAGTTCCAATAATCTAAGACCTAAAAAGATCATATACACATAAATTAAGATGTAATGTAGTGATTAGAACCTAGAGGAAATCTATACTTTTGTTGTTTTCTATGTTGGTGCCAAGCACAGAAGATTTCACTATTGTTGTCGAGCATGGTAGTAAGTGTTGAGCTCCCTATGTTGACCAAGCATGTTGAAAATCCTATGATAGTTGAGTTTACAATTGTGTAAGAACTAAGCATTTAATGTTGAATATGAAGGGTTAGTCAATTTTTGACTCATTTTCACTTATCAAAAGTTTGTAGAGCACACAAAGATTATGAAGGAGAATTTCAAAAGAAGATTCCAGTGTTTTTGAACTGAATTCAACTACTACTCAACATTATTGTTTAGATTTAAAAGGTACTTAGCTATTGCTAAGTTACATTGTTTTATTTCTCATAAACCCTAAGTAATCAAAATGGAAGCTATCTCTATTGCAAGTGTTAGAAAAGAGTGGAAAGAGGTTTTCAATGTTAACTTGATAAGTAATGATGTTAGACAACACACATTTTGTGCTATTCTCAAAATTGCATACAAAGGAGATTCATCTGGTGCATTATCTATGATACCATAAAAAAATTTCATGATCCAAGATGTTAGATGTTGTTATACTAGAAATATTAGAGAAGTAGGAGATATGGATATCAAAGATGCCTACAAAAAACCATGTGATAATGAATTCCTGAGGGAAGAGTATAAAATTGTTGAATGGAAAGGGTTAACACATGCCCTAGATTTTCAAAGACTGAATGGATTCAAACTGTTTTGAGCCACATACATGAAAATTATTATTGGTTGGAAGGTGGACCAATCAAGACCACAAAGAGGATTATAAATTGAGTATCAGGGTGATGGGAACACAACCCCAAGGACACTATAGACAAAATAGGAAAGGGAAAATTTTATTAGCTATGAAAATATGCTAGTACACTTAGTGGAGAGAAATAGACTCCAAAACATGCCCTATGGGCTTACAATAGCATAAATCTGGAGATAATTTCTTCTCCTAGTACCTTCTCTCAAACTCCACTCCAAACTACCTTTTACAATGCCAAAAATGTCCTTAAATAGACCCCAAAGGGTAAAGGATTAGGAATACATTCTAGAAAGTGCTAGTTGGCATCCACCAACCAAATAGAAGGCTCCAGAAGTCACATTAGAAGTCGGTGCAAAACTAGAAGAATCCAGAAACGGTAACCAAACTTTTGGGAGGCATAACTTTTGAATCGTAGCTCTGATTGATGAATTGTTTACATTTTTGAAAATCTCTCGAAGTGCTCTATAGCCCTATAATCTAGCTTCACTCATCCCCCATTTTTTGGCCCTATACGAGGTCATTTAATGCCCTCAACCTAACTTTGAAGCATTCTTAGGAGGTCTCCAGAAACTGAAAAACTGCGATAACTTTCAAACCGTGCAGCCTTTTGACCTGATTCTTTTTTTGGAATGTTCAAAATTACAATTTTAATCCTCCCTCCAATTTAAAATTTCTAATCTACCATAATTATGGTTCAATTACATAGTCCCATTTATTTAGCATTACACGTATCCCAAGGTGCTCAAATACTCTAACCTAGAACACTGATAGTGGAACTATGAGAGTTGGAACCTTTATTTGACCGAAATGGGTATCTAGAAATGAAAACACATGAAACAAAAATTATGTCTAGGTACATTTTTTTTGGGTGATATAGGATTACCCTTATACCTCTGGATGCTCCTGCATCAGACACCCAGGGTAGATTGAAAAGTCACCATGTCACTTTATGCATGGTAGAGGAAATGCCAAATGGGAAACCTCATCTGTTGATATCCAAGTTGAGTCCTCGATCGGTCAACCTTTCCACTTAACCAAATACTCTTCATACTAACTATTTCTGGTACTCTTACCCACATGATGATCTAGAATGTCTTCGATCTCCTCTTTCGTAGAAGTAGGAATTGGACATGGCTCTAACATCAACTCCTCATCTGCACCATCATCATGATACTCTGTTAAGTCTACAATGTTGAAGATAGGAGAAATATGAATTCCATCTAGCAACTCCACCTCATATGCATTTCTTGAGTCATGTTTTTTCAAAAAAATTTACTGGCCAAACTTTTTCATCTTTAGTTTGTTGTAAGTACCTACCAAAAATCTTTTCTTTCTTAAGTGTACCATGAATAGATCCCTCACTTGGAACTCCCTATGTCTTCTCCTTGAATCAGCCCTAGCTTTATACTCTTGATTCATCTTGACAATGTGTGCCTGGACCTCCTCATGTAGGCACTTGATATGTTCAGCAAACTCTTATGGTTCAGCACTTGTCCTCTCCCCTTGCTCCATCTTCCTCAATTCAGGTGCAGTCATTGGGCTACTTCCATATACAACTTGGAATGGTGATTTACCAATACTCCTATTTATAGAGTTATTGTAAGAAAATTTTGCTTTTGGTAGAATCAAATCCCATCCCTTGGGCTTATCCCCAACTAAACATCTCAGCAAATTGCCTAGACTTCTATTTACCACTTCTGTCTGGCCATCAGTCTATGGATGATGTGTGGAACTAAATTTCAAGTTTGTTCTCAACTTATTCCACAATTTTCTCCAGAAATACCCCACAAATTTAGTGTCTCTGTCAGAAACTATACTCTTTGGGAGGCCATGTGCCTTACAACCTCTTTGAAAAACAAGTATGCAATATGGATAGCATCATGAGTTTTATGGCATGGAATGAAATGTTCAATTTTGGAGAACCTATCAACCATGACAAATACTGAGTCATTACTCCTTTTTTTCCTAGGAAATCCAAGAACAAAATCCATAATTATGTCCTCCCATGGCTTTGAAGGAATAGGCAATGGCCGATAAATTCCAGTATTGTGACTAAATTCCTTGGCCACTTGACAAATCCGACAACTCTATACAAACTTCTTCACATCCTGTGAAATATGAGGCAAAAAATAATGTTCTCTAAGAATGGCAATGGTCTTATCTCGACCAAAATGTCCTACCATCCCTCCACTATGTTTCTCCTTAATCAAATTTTCCCTCATGGAAATCTTTGGAATACACAATTGACTTCCCTTGAACAACATACCATCCTGAATCAGCTAGTCTAACAACTTAGTTCTATCTACAACAATAGGTTGTTTACAAGCTTTCCATGCTTCAAAAGTTTTAGGATCCTCAGGGTACAGATTCTTGAGTTCTGCAAACCCAACTACTTCAACCTACATTACTGTAAGCAACAACTGTCTCCTACTTAATGCATCTACAACACTGTTAGATTTTTCACTTCTATGCTTCAACACAAATGTATAGCTTTGCAAGAACTCTACTCGCTTCATATGCCTTTAATTCAATTTACCTTGGCTATTTAGATACTTTAATGCCTGGTGATCAGTATATAAAACAAATTCCTTTGGCAATAAATAATGCCTCCATTTCTGGAAGGCCTAAACTATTGCATAGAACTCTTGATCATAAACATAATACTTCTTTTTCACGTCATTCAATTTTTCACTACAACATGCAATTGGCTTACCTTCTTGGCTAAATATAGCTCCAATAGCACTGCCACTAACATCACAATACACCTGGAACACCTTTCTAAAATTTGAAAGTGCCAACATAGGTTTTTCTATCACCTTCTTCTTCAGATTTTCAAAAATTTTTGCAGTTGCCACAATCTTTTCTATCCCCTCTTATTGTGTTTGTTAGGGGTGCACATATGCCACTAAAATTCTTAATGAACTTCTTGTAAAAACTAACCAAACCATGAAATGATCTCACCTTAGTAGTAGACCTTGGAGGAGGCCATTCCAAGATGGCTTTTGGCTTTTCTAGATCCATTTTAAGACCTTCAGGTGATATAACAAACCCCAAGTAAACTAACTCCCTTTTTGCAAAGATACACTTCTTCAGATTAATTAACAATTTTTCTTCCCTCAACCTTTGAAGGACACTATGAATATGCAATAAACTTTCTTCCAAAGTCTTGCTGAAAATTAAAATATCATCTAAATAGACAATAACAATTTTTCCCAAGAACTTCTTAAGTACCTCATTCATAAGCTGCATGAAGGTGCTTGGGGCATTCGTCAATCCAAAGGGCATGACTAGCCACTCATAAAGACCCTCCTTGGTCTTGAAGGTAGTTTTCCACTCATGTCCTTCTCGAACCCATATCTGGTGATAGCCACTCTTGAGATCTATCTTTGTGAAGTACTGAGCTCCACTCAAGCAGTCCATAAGATCATCCATTCTTGGCAAAGGAAACTGATACTTGATGGTTATCCTCTTTATAACTTGAGAGTCTGTACACATTCTCCATTCTCCATCCTTCTTTAGTCCTAGTACTGCAGGTACTGCACATGGACTCAGGTTCTCCCGAATCAAGCCCTTCCTCAATAGCTCCTGAACCTATCTGTTTAGCTGCTTAGTTTTAGTAGGAGTCAACCTGTGAGCAGCCTTGTTAGGAAAAATTACTCCTCTGATTAAATTTATTTGATGACTGATTTGCCTTATTGGTGGCAATCCTTTTGGAACATTATCAGAGATGATATCTCCAACCTCACCTAATAAATCTAAAACTTCAAGTGGTATTTCACTACTACCTTCCTTATCTTTTCTAGGAATAAAAGCATAGCATATACACTGATGCTTCATGCCATCTAAAAACTTTCTTCCATCAACAAGACATATCCTAGCACTGTTGCATACCTTTTCACCTTCTCTTACCATGAGCTTCAGTTTGTGGTGAACTCCATCCTTTGTTAGAGAGTAGGTGTTTGCATGACCTTCATGTACTGCATGCTTGTCAAACTGCCACATTCTTCCCAACAATAGATGATAGACATCCATTGGAATAATATCATAGAGAACTTCATTATGGTAACTCCCAATTTTGAACTTCACTAAACATTGTTCACTTACTAGGACCTTATGATCATCCTTCAGCCAAGCGATTCGATAGGGTTGGGGTTGTTTCTCCCTCTTGAGCTTCAGCTTAGAGACAATCTCTTCTAACACCATGTTGTCAGTGCTACCACCATCAATGATCACATCACAACATTTATTCTCACATTTGCACCTGGTACAAAATAGACTCCTCCTTTGTCCTGGTTCAATCTCACCACTTAGTAGGACCCTTTCATTTACTAAAGTCTCTCCTTTTTCTGCATCCTCTAAATGTGATGATTGTGCATCTTCATCCACATGAGCAACCCTAGCTTGGCCCTTAGGGAATTCAAAGGCACAATGACCTTTCTTATTGCAATGGAAATAGGTACCATGGAAACCTCCTCTTCTTGAAGCTTGTCCACATCCTCTACCTCTTCATCTTTAATCTCCAAAGTTTTAATCACGGGAGCGGTTGAAATCCTCATTCCTCTAGTTCCAGCTAGTACCCACATCTTCATTTTTCCTTTGCATCTCATTTCAACCTCCAGATGACCTATCACTACCCCTTCCTCCTTGACCACACCCTCTTTGTCTCCCTTCAAACTTTTTATTTAGCTTCTCTTCAACTCATAGGACAAACTCGTATGCCTCTTCAATGCTAGTCATTCTTACCAGATTTAATTCCTCCTGGATGCTAGGTCGTAACCCACTGATATAATGAGTAACCTTCTCCTTATTTTCTTCTACATGCCCTACTCTAATCATAAGTTGATAAAAATCCTTTGTATATTCCTGGACTAATTTTTTTGCTTGCTTTAACACATGCATCTTCTTAAACAAATCAAGCTCATAGTCAACATGAATGAACTGCTTCTTTAGTTTGTCCACCATGCGATCCCACCTTGTGATCTTCTCCTTTCCTCTTCTATTTCTTTTCAATTGAACCTCTTGCCACCAAATTTTTCCATGGCATTTCAGTTTGGCCTTTGCAAACTTAACCCTATCTAGATCGTTGATATCCTCATACTCAAAGTACTCTTCTAGTTCATTAATCCAGTCAATCAACTCATCTAGTTTCACATTTCTTAAAAATACACCCACATCAATCGTAGGTCTTTTCTCAAACTTAGTAATGGACCTAAAAAGCCTCTCCTCTACTTGATAAAAAACTTCTCCTTCAAGTTCCCCTTCTGGTCCAATTTCTTATTCTTCTTTGTCATCCTCACTTTCATCACCTGCAGTAACATTTGTTCCTCTACGGAGCTCCTCCTGCAATGCTTAAACCTGCCTTTATAGGGGTTTAACCTCTTTAGGATTAATAGCTCCAGCCCTTCCACCAGGCTCTCTTCATGGAGGCATCTTCTTAATTCAAACCCACAACCACACAGTCTTGGTGCAAACTACCTCATAGTCGGCACTCTGTCTACACACTCAGGAAAACCCGCTCTAATACCACTTAACGGAAACACAACCCCAAGGACACTATGGACACAATAGGAAAGGAAAAATTTTATTAACTATAAAAATATTCTAGTACACTTAGTGCAGAGAAACAGACTCCAAAACATGACCTATGGGCTTACAATAGCATAAATCTAGAGATAATTTCATCTCCCAGTACCTTCTCTCAAACTCCACTTTGAGCTTCCTTTTACAATGCCAAATATGTCCTTAAATAGACCCCAAAGGGTTAAGGATTAGGAATACATTCTAGAAAGTGCTAGTTGGCATCCACCAACCAAATAGAAGGCTCCAAAAATTGGGTTAGAAGTCAGAGCAAAACTAGAAGAATCTAGAAACGGTAATCGAACTTCTGGGAAGCATAACTTTTGAATCGTAGCTCCGATTGATGAACCATTTACATTTTTGGAAAGCTCTCAAAGTGCTCTATAGCTGTATGGACCAGCTTCACTCTTCCCTCTTTTTTTGACCCTATACAAGGTCATTTAATGACCTCAACCTAACTTTGAAGCTTTCTGAGGAGGTCTCCAAAAATCAAAAAACTGCGATAACTTTCAAACCGTGCAGCCTTTTGACCTAATTCTTTTTCTAGAATGTTCAAAATTACAATTTTAATCCTCCCTTCAATTTATACCTTCTAATCTACCATAATTATGGTTCAATTACATAGTCCTATTTTTTTAGCATTTACACGTATCCTAAGGTGCTCAAATACTCTAACCTAGAACACTGATAGTGGAACTGTGAGAGTTGGAACCTTTATTTGATCCAAATGGGTATCCAAAAATGAAACCACATGAAATAGAAACTATGTCTAGGTACATTTTTTTTTTTGGGTGATACAAGATTGCCCTTATACCTCTAGATGCTTGTGCATCAGACACCCAGGGTAGATTGAAAAGTGACCATGTCACTTTATGGATGGTAGAGGAAATCCCAAATGGGAAACCACAGCTATTGATATCCAAGTTGAGTCCTCGATTGGTTAGCCCTTCCATTTAACCAAATACTCTTCATACTGCCTATTTATGGTACTCCTGCCCACACGATGATCTAGAATGTCTTCGATCTCTTCCTTCTCAGAAGCAAAAATTGGACATGGCTCTAACATCAACTCCTCATTTGCACCATCATCATGATACTCTGTTAAGTTTGCAATGTTGAAGATAGGAGAAATATGAATTCCATCTAGCAACTCCACCTCATATGCATTTCCTAAGTCATGTTTCTTCAGAATTTTGCAGGGGCCAAATTTTTTCATCTTCAACTTGTTTCTTAGATCCCCCACTTGGAACTCCTTATGTCTTCTCCTTTGATTAGCCCTAGCTTTATACTCTTTATACTCTTGATTCATCTTGATAAGGTGTCCCTGGACCTCCTCATGTAGGCACTTGATATGTTCAACAAACTCTTCTACTTCAGCACTTGTCCTCTCCCCTTGCTCCATCTTCCTCAATTCTGGTGCAGTCCTTGGGCTATTTCTATATACAATTTAGAATGGTGATTTACCGGTACTCCTATTTATAGAGTTATTGTAAGCAAATTTTTCTTGTGGTAGAATCAAATCCCATCCCTTGGGCTTATCCCTAACTAAACATCTTAGCAAATTGCCCAGACTTCTATTTACCATTTCTGTCTAGGCGTCAGTCTATGGATGATGTGTGGAACTAAATTTCAAGTCTATTCTCAACTTCTTCCACAATGTTCTCCAAAAATATCCCACAAATTTAGTAACTCTATCAAAAACTATACTCTTTGGGAGGCCATGTAGTCTTACCACCTCTCTAAAAAACAAGTCTACAATATGGAAAACATCATGAGTTTTATGGCATGGAATGAAATGTGCCATTTTCAAGAACCTATCAACCACCACAAATATTGAGTCATTACCCCTTTGTTTCCTCGAAAATCCAAGAACAAAATCCATACTTATGTCCTCGCATGGCTTTTGTGGAACAGACAATGGCTAATAAAGTCCAGTATTGTGACTAAATCCCTTGGCCACTTAACAAATCTGACAACTCTGTACAAACTTCTTCACATCCTGTGAAATGTGAGGCCAAAAATAATGTTCTCTAAGAAAGCCAATGGTCTTATCTCAACCAAAATGTCTTGCCATCCCTCCACTGTGTTTCTCCTTAATCAGATTTTCCCTCATGGAACTCCTTGGAATACACAATTGACTGCCCTTGAACAACATACCATCCTAAATCAGATAGTCTAACCACTTAGTTTTATCTACAACAATAGGTTCTTTACAAGCTTTCCATGCTTAAGAAAAATTAGGATCCTCAGGGTATAGATTCTTGAGTTCAACAAACCCAACTACTTCAACCTGCATTATTGTAATCAATAACTGTCTCCTACTTAATGCATCTGCAACCCTGTTAGATTTTCCACTTCTATGCTTCAACACAAATGTATAGCTCTGCAAGAATTCTACCCACTTCATATGCCTCTGATTCAATTTACCTTGGCTATTTAGATACTGTAATGCTTGGTGATCAGTATATAAAACAAATTCCTTTGGCAATAAATAATGCCTCCACTTCTTTAAGGCCTGAACTATTGTATAGAACTCTTGATCATAAATAGAATACTTCTTTTTTGTGTCATTTAATTTTTCACTAAAATATGCAATAGGCTTACCTTCTTGGCTCAATGCAACTCCAATAACACTGCCACTAGCATCACAATCCACCTGGAACACCTTTCTAAGCTTTGGAAGTGCCAATATAGGTGGTTCTATCACCTTCTTGTTCAGCAGTTAAAAACTTATCGCAGTTGCCACAGTCCATTTGAACTCTTTTCTATCCCCTGTTATTGTGCCAGTCAAGGGTTTACATATGCCACTAAAATTCTTAATGAACTTCCTGTAAAAACTAACTAGACCATGAGATGATCTCACCTTAGTAGCAGACCTTGGAGTAGGCCATTCCAAGATGGCTTGTACCTTTTCTAGATCCATTTTAAGACCTTCAGTTGATATAACAAACCCCAAGTAAACTAACTCCCTTTTTGCAAATATACACTTCTTCAGATTAATTAATAGTTTTTCTTCCCTCAACCTTTCAAGGACACTATGAATATGCAATAAATGTTCTTCCAAAGTCTTTCTAAA
This sequence comes from Cupressus sempervirens, assembly GCA_028749045.1. Lineage (NCBI taxonomy): Eukaryota > Viridiplantae > Streptophyta > Pinopsida > Cupressales > Cupressaceae > Cupressus > Cupressus sempervirens. The sequence continues at coordinate 141,844,925 of CM053784.1, read as the reverse complement.
AATTAAAATATCATCTAAATAGACAATAACAATTTTTCCCAAGAACTTCTTAAGTACCTCATTCATAAGCTGCATGAAGGTGCTTGGGGCGTTCGTCAATCCAAAGGGCCTGACTAGTCACTCATAAACTTCTCAAATCTATATCTAGTGATAGCCACTCTTGAGATCTATCTTTGTGAAGTACTGAGCTCCACTCAAGTAGTCCATAAGATCATCCATTCTTGGCAAAGGAAATTGATACTTGATGGTTATCCTCTTTATAGCTCGAGAGTTTGTGCACATTCTCCATTCTCCATCCTTCTTTGGTGCTAGTAGTGCAGGTACTACACATGGACTCAGGCTCTCTCGAATCAAACCCTTCCTCAATAGCTCCTGAACCTATCTATTTAGCTCCTTGATTTTAGTAGGAGTCATCCTGTGAGCAGCCTTGTTAGGCAAACTAGCTCTTGGGATTAAATCTATCGGATGACTGATTTTCCTTACTGGTGGCAATCCTTCTAGAACATTATCAGAGATGATATCTCCAAACTGACCTAATAAATTTGAAACTTCAAGTGGTATTTCACTACTACCTTCCTTATCTTTTCTAGGAATCAAAGCATAGCAAATACGCTGATGCATCATGCCATCTAAAAACTTTCTTCCATCAACAAGACAGATCCTAGCACTGTTGCATACCTTTTCACCTTCTTTTACCATGGGCTTCAGTTTGTGGCAAACTCTATCTTTTGTTATAGAGTAGGTGTTTGCATGACCATCATGTACTGCATGCCTATCAAACTACCATGGTCTTCCCAACAATAGATGACAGACATCCATTGGAATAATATCACAAAGAACTTCATCATGGTAACTCCCAATTTTGAACTTCACTAAACATTGTTCACTTACCAAGACCTTATGATCATCCTTCACCCAAGTGATTCGATAGGGCTGGGGGTGTTTCTCCCTCTTGAGCGTCATCTTAGAGACCATCTCTTCTGATACCATGTTGTCAGTGCTACCACCATCAATGATCACATCACAACATTTATTTTCACATTTGCACCTAGTATGAAATAGACTCCTCCTTTGTCCTGGTTCAATCTCACCACTTAGTAGGACCCTTTCATTTACTAAAGTCTCTCCTCTTTCTTCATCCTCTGAATGTGATGACTATGCATCCTCATCCACATGAGCAACCCTAGCTTGGCCCTCTGCTCTCCTATCTATTCTTCCTTGTCATTGAGGGCATTCAATGACACGATGACCTTGCTCATTGCAATGGAAATAGGTACCATAGAAACCTCCTCTTCCTAAACCTTGTCAACATCCTCTACCTCTTCCTCTCTAATCTCCAAAGTTTTGATCACTGGAGCGGTTGAAATCCCCATTCCTCTAATTCTAGCTAGTATCCACATCTTCATTTTTTCTTTGGGTCTCATTTTGACCTCCAGATGACCTACCACTGCCCCTTCCTCCTTGACTATGCCCTCTTTGTCTCCCTTCAAAAATTTTATTTAGCTTCTCTTCAACTCATAGGGCAAACTGGTATGCCTCTTCAATGCTAGTCATTCTTATTAGACTTAATTCCTCTTGGATACTAGGTCGTAACCCACTGATATAATGAGAAACCTTCTCCTTATTTTCTTCTACATGCCCTACTCTAATCAAAAGTTGTTAAAACTCCTCTATATATTCTTGGACTAATTTTCCTACTTGCTTTAACCCATGCATCTTCTTAAACAAATCAAGCTCATAGTCAATAGGAATGAACTATTTCTATAGTTTGTCTACCATGCGATCCCACCTTGTGATCTTCTCCTTTCCTCTTCCATTTCTTTCCAATTGAACCTCTTGCCACCAAATTTTTCCATGGCCTTTTAGTTTGGCCTTTGCAAACTTAACCCTATCTGGATCCCTGATATCCTCATACTCAAAGTACTCTTCCAGTTCATTAATCTAGTTGATCAACTCATCTAGTTTTAGATTTCTTGAAAATACACCCACATCAATTGTAGGTCTTTTCCCAAACTTAGTAATGGACCTAAAAAGCCTCTCCTTTGCTTAATTTAGAACTTCCCCTTCAACTTCCCCTTCTGGTCCAATTTCTTATTCTTCATTGTTGTCCTCACTTTCGTCACCTGCAGTAACATTTGTTCCTCTACGGAGCTCCTCCTGCAATGCTTGAACCTGCCTTTGGAAAGCTCTAATCTCCTCAATATTAATTGCTCCAGCCCTTCCACCACACTCTCTTTAGGGAGTCATCTTCTTAATTCAAACCCACAACCACACAGTCCTGGTGCAAACTGCCTCACAGTCGGCGCTCTGTCTACATAGTCAGGAAAACCCTTTGTGATACCACTTGATAAGAACACAACCCCAAGGACACTATGGACACAATAGGAAAGGGAAAATTTTATTAACTATGAAAATATGCCAGTACACTTAGTGGAGAGAAATAGACTCCAAAACATGCCCTATGGGCTTACAATAGTATAAATCTAGAGATAATTTCTTCTTCCAGTACTTTCTCTCAAACCCCACTCTGAACTGCCTTTTCTAATGCCAAAAATATCCTTAAATAGACCCCAAAGGGTTAAGGATTATGAATAAATTATAGAAAGTGCTAGTTGGCATCCATTGACCAAATAGAAAGCTCCAGAAGTCGCGTTAGAAGTCGGTGCAAAACTAGAAGAATCTAGAAATGGTAATCAAACTTTCGAGAGGCATAACTTTTGAACTGTAGCTCTGATTGACGAACTATTTACGTTTTCAAAAAGCTCTCAAAGAAATCTATAGCTCTATGGACTATCTTTGCTCATCCCCCATTTTTTGGCCCTATACAAGGTCATTTAATGCCCTGAACCTAACTTTGAAGCATTCTTAGGAGGTCTCTAGAAACTAAAAAATTGCAATAACTTTCAAACCGTGCAACCTTTTGACCTGATTCTTTTTATGGAATGTTCAAAATTAAAATTTTAATCCTCCCTTCAATTTAAACCTTCTAATCTACCATAATTATGGTTCAACTACATAGTCCTTTTTTTTGGCATGTACACATATCCCAAGGTGCTCAAATACTCTAACCTAGAACACTGATAGTGGAACTATGAGAGTTGGAACCTTTATTTGACCCAAATGGGTATCCAAAAATGAAAACACATGAAATAGAAACTATGTCTAGGTACATTTTTTTTTGGGTGATACAGGATTTCCCTTATACCTCTGGATGCTCCTACATCACAGGGCACCCTACCCTAGACTAACCTAAGAGTATGAGAAGTGATGCAAAGAAAACTATTGAAAAGAATACATGCATAGTGTGGAATAAGAGAGGGATGTCTATTGACACTATATTAGATCCCTTAGCTACCTTTGTAGTGAGAGTGATAGCTCACAAGTTCTTTTAGTCTAGTTGAATGAATAGTGTTTCATGTATGGCTATAGATTTGGGTTACAAGATAGTAAAGAGAGACCATTCCCATGGCCTTGTTGAGTTACAACTGCAACATCTATCAGAAAACTTGGAGGCCATTAGGAAAGCTAAAAGTGCATCATAAAAGTTTGGTTCTTTACTTATTTGCATATTCTTTTATATCCAAAAAACCTTACCCACCTTTGGTCAAGTTTCTTGGAAGAACAACAAGTCAATTGCACAACTAATTTTAGAATTTATTGATCATCTTGGAGATAACTTTGAGTTAGTGATGACTAGTTGTTTTTAGGATTTCAAGAAATCCATGAAGTAGATATTTTAGATTCCTGTATCCTTGGTGGAAAAACATTATGATGATGTGTATTTGCTAGTGGATGTAGACCACACATATGTGCAAGTAGCAATACTTAGGTTCAGATGATTGAAACCACTGCCATATGAGATCAATGTGGATGAAGCCTGTACAACAAAAAAAACCTTACTAGAAGAAGATTCTAACAAGAGTCAAACCTCATTTGGAAACTATGAGGAAGCAAAATCTAGGACAATAATTGATTTGAAGACAACTACAATGATTAGAAAGAAGAACAAATTGGTAAAAAAGATGAAAGAGAGATTTGGTGAAGCTGGTGAAGAAGATGATGATGATGATGATGAAGAGGAAGAACAAGGCCAAGCTCCATTAGAATTAACACAAGGCTTAGGTGAAGATCAAGGCAAAGATGTAGAAGTTACTAAGACAGAAGAAGCCAAGGAAGCACCTAAAGGTAAGACTAAGAAGAAGAAAGCTAAGGAGCAGATAGTGGAGAAAATAGAGAAGCTTATGAAGAAGCCACAATAGAAGCTAGCTATACCTATAACTAGGTCAAGCACAAGGGAAATCATTATTAAGGCTAAAAAACTAACGAAGCCTAAAGATAATAGAGAGGCTAACACAACAACACTGAGTGAGCCTGCTAAGAAGATCTATAAAAGATTCAGGAAGAAGCAAACACCTTAGAAGGATTCAAATGAGGAGAAGACAAAGTTAGATGAATTGAGTCAATATAAGGTGGTAAGCCACAATCCCTCTTTTGATATTGATAATTTGTGTGAAAACATCACTACAAATGCAAATTTATCTAGTTTCACACATGAAGATTTAGATAAGTTAGGAAAAGTTGAGGAGGCCATATATGACATGATGGCTACATTCTAATCAACTCCTCTTGAAATTTCTAACTCTTTACCCAAAAGTCTATATAACAAAGTTGATTAGAAATGGCAATATAGCTTGCAAACTAAGAGACAAGTCAGGGAAACAACATTAGTTCAAGTTATGCTAGAATTAGATAAAAGGAAGATTGTTAAAGCTATGAATAAGAACAAAAGTAAATTTTTACCAAAATAGAGATTTCTATATCTTGAAGAAGAATATAGAAGATATTGTTAACAAAAGTACATCAATTTAGAAATCAATCTATGGGTTATTCACTCAACAATCACAAAAAAAGTTAGCAAGAAATGCAAGAACTTGAGAAGAATGTGGAAGGAGAGAAAGAAAAGGATGAAAACCTAGTTAAGGAAGCTAATGTGGTAGGTACTAAATATCCAATAGAGGAAGCTATAGATAAAGATGAGCAGTAGGATGTATAGGATGTACAAGTGTTGCATGTGAGTCCTCCACACAAAGATAAAGAGAGTCAATAGAACTTGATTATTATTATCAAAGATGTTCTTGATAATTCAACACATAATACGAATCCTTTGACTAAAGATGACTTGAAGAAAACCCTAAAGGATTCTACCAATGCAACAATGATATGGAAAAATCCTATATTTCTTAGAGTTGATGAATTTCAAAAGGAAAAACTTGTATCTGCAGGGGAGAGACCAAAAGACACATCAAATGTGCCCCCACCATCTATAGAGGTGAATGTAAAGGAATCACAATATCAAATTATAAACAATGAACAATAAGATTTTACACAACTAACACCATCCAAAATGCCCATAGTTGTATTTTAGATGAAAGAGTTAGAAGCACAACATGTAGATACATCAGTAGAAAACCTAAAATGTTTAGGTTGATCAATAGTGGTAGCTATTCAAAAGGATGGAACTAAAGTTCACACAGGTCAAGAAAAAAGTCTTGTACATATACCATCACAATAGGGTGAAGTACAAAAGAGAGATGGGAGACCTAAAGAGTTGGATTTGACTACTGAACCTAAGGAAAAAATTGCTATTAAGTCACTAGTCACATTGCCAATTTCTACATTTCCTCTTAGTAATCACACTCTTCAACAACCACGTACATAGAAAACACCACTACAAATATCAAGGTTGAGCACTAGTACACCTAAGAGTGTTGAAGTTACATCAGTTAAGGATGTAAGACTAGATGAAGTGATTGAGCTCCCAAAGTTTGATTTAAACACAATCACTATTGAGGAAATGAGTATTCTATAGGAAGCTCTTCAAAGGAAAAAGTAGTTAGAAATATTGAGGAGGGAATACAAGAAAAATAAATTCTTACATGTCATTAAAGACATATACTTTGATGCCTTTAGCCTCACACAATTAAATGAAAATAAGCCTATCATAGAGAAACCTGTCACTATTGTGGACAAGATAAAGGATGAAGACCTAGATTCTAATGTGAAATTATTAGAATGGTAAAAAAGAAAGCTTCATACCTAGATATTGGAAAAGATATCTAGTGATATTTAACTTAGATAGGTTGATCTAGCAACTAATATGGAAAGTGTGAAGATATCTTCTTTCTATACACTAAGTTATGCAATGTTGAATCATTCACACAAGAGACCCACAAGGCTATTGACTAACTACAAGGAGATCTACAACTCATAGGTAGTACTATTAAGCTATCTCCTAGTCAAAGTCAAATACATTTATAGAGATTATTGACTACTTAGAGTAGGCTTGTCAAGCTGCAAGAACAAGATGCTAATATTAGATCTATTGTGATCAACATCCAGTCAATGCTAACTCATCACATGGAAGTGTTGAATAAGATACTAGCCTATGTAGAAACTTTGATGAAGTAAGATTCTCATCTTTCAACACATGATGGCTTAGTTGATCTTGCTTCTCAGCTAGACATACAATTTTAATCTCTAGAGGTGGCATGCAATAACTAGGATGCAACTTTGAAGATAATCATGGAGCTTCACAAGCCATTTTTAGACAAATACATAGTAAGTGTACAACCCAAATAACATAAGTGTCAAAAAGGGGGATTAATAAATTTTGAAAGGAAAATATTTTTCAAGGTAGATATTTACTCAGTAGGAGTATTAGAGAAGAAAATAGAAATGAATCATTTACTCAGGGGGAGTAATGAAGTATGGGAGAAACAACAATTTTGCAAAATTTTGAAATTTTGAAGTTTTGTATATGAGCGAAGTAACAAATAATATATTTTCTAAATTATGCATAATGTATGAATGTATATGCCATTTCAAAAAAAATTTCCCACTCATGCCAAAGGGGGAGATTGTTAATCTCAGATTGGTTTTGACAATGTAGTGATAAAACACTTAGTCATAATCTAGCAGAATTACAATGCAAGTTGAGCACAATGTGTATAAAGCTAAGTAATCATTGTGAGTTGAGTGATCAAAGCATGTGGAGCATAAAATTATAGCCAATACATACTAAGGAATATGGATAATTAGTGTTAAGAAGACTATACATGCTGAGTGATTCAGGTGAAGAGTAAATAGATAGTGCTGAGCTATTTAGGAGTTGAGTTACAATATTAGGAACATAGTGAAGGCTAAGCATCAGAGTCTTTGGATGTCATTTGAAAATTTTTTTGAATAACTTTTTGTAATGGCACAAAATTATATGCCCACTATTTTTGGGAGGACATAATCAATTTTACAATTATGAGGTATATTGTGAATCCCTATATAGTACATGCAATAAATTAGAAAAAGGGAAGCTTAAGGCAACAATATGTATCAAGAATAGTTGTTGACTCTTACCTAATCCATCCCCACCAATGTTTATTTAACAAGGAACAACCTAAAGAATTTTTAGAGTGTGCAAGAGATGAATGCTAAAAGAAAATAGAGCATTCATGGTGGCTGAGATGGCTATTGCAGAGCTATGCATTGAAAAATCAGTTTGAGAAGAACATAGTATATAAGTGAAAGGACATAGAAGACATATCTAATCAAGAATATCAAGGTTTAATCAGTAAAGAGAAGATCTAACAACAAGAAAAAAAGTACTAACCAAAGGATCATGGTGCTGAATAATTCTAACAAGTGATACAGACAAAATCTCTTAATTGAGTAGTCCTAACAAGCTTTTGTAAATCTCTTAACCAAGTTCTTGATTTATTTTAAGTTCAAATCCTCTAACAAGGAAGATCATAGATTATGATCAAACACATTGTAGCCATAATAGGCCACACTTTACGACTGCAATAGTGAAGATTTATGGGTGTCATCCCCACCCTAGTTTTACCTTCTCATTAGAGGGTTTCTGGGTAACCAGTTTACTATGTTATGTGTTATTTACTTTATGTTATGGATGTGATACATGTTATGTTATTTTAGTTTACATGTTAAGTTATGAGATGGATGTTGGTGATATGTTTTAGAGGAAAAAGTTTAAAGTGTTTGTTCACCCCCATTCCCCACCCCCCAAATTAGAACTTACTTTCCCATTGCTATATCCAACATTAGAATCAGTAAATACCTTCAATTCAAATCTATCATTCTTATTGTAATACAATTGATAGTCTTATGTTCCTTTCAGATATCTCAATATCATTTTCCTTGTTATCATATGATTTTCCTAGGGACTTGCAGAAAACCTTGCAACTATCCCAACTGCTAATGCAATATCAAGTCTACTATGAACAACATATTGAAGTTTTCCAATCATTTATTTGTATTGTGTCTGGTTCACATTAGTAGAATGATCATTCCTAGACAATTTGTGTTTGGTAACCATAGGTGTAGTAGGATGCATATTCTAGATTTGATTGTGTGCCATGTTTTTGCATCAACATTTCGGATCACACTCAGTGATCCATCATTAGGATGAGAAGAGATAGAGTAGAAAAATGATTAGTTGCAGACCAATAAGAAAAAAAATAGGGTATGGGGAGGAAAGGGGCACAAAGATCAAGGCATCAATATTAACAAAGATAAATAAAGTGGCAAGTATGAATGAAAATGATGATGAAGGAAAAAAGGATATTAACCATGTAGAAGGAACAAAACTAAACAAGAGAACAAAGGTGGTGGCAACATTAGTAAACTTGGTGAAAGTAGTAATGCAACCAGAGTAATCATGATGTAAATGTGTATGTGTACATGCATAAATATGTATGTATGTGTGTGTGTATGCATGTATGCATGTATGTATGTAAGTAAATGCACACATATATATAACAATGTAAAACTAAGTGAAATCACACACACACACACACACACACACACACACACACACACACACAATAATATATATCTAAGAATAAGTTTAAATATGTATATATATACATATATGTTTGTGTGTGTGTGTGTGTGTGTGTGTGTGTGTGTGTGTGTGTGTGTGTGTGTGTGCACGCGTGTGTATGAATATATGTAAGTATATATCTATGTATCTACATGTATATATGCATAAGATTATACACAAATATAACTTAACCAAGCCAAAAAAAAAAAAAAAAAAAACCATTGGACAAGGATAAAGTGAAAATGACCTAGATGGACACATCTATCTCGATGTGGATGGCGATGAATAGATCAATACATTAAGAATGAATAAACAAAAATAAAAAGTTGGAGAGGGAAATCTACCTAACAATAAAATAGGGGTCACCATGAAAAAGAAAAAACTACAAGAGAGCTCGGACACAAGGGGTTTCGAGAAGAAGGAACAAGTTAATAAATGAATGGATTGAATAATTGATTTAAAAATAAAATAAAAAATAATAATGATGATAATAATGAAAATAATAATAATAGAAAAATGAATAAAAATAAAATGGATACAAATATTTATATATAGGTATAACATATATACACAATAATAGCAATAATGAGAGAGGAGTAAAAAGTTTTGGAAAAGAATGAAATTAAAAGATAAAATTACAAAGAAAATAAAAGTAAAAAGGAAGCAGGAGGTACAATGGAAAATAAAAAAATATAAATGTGTATATGTATGCATGTGTGTGTGTGTGTGTGTGTGTGTGTGTGTGTGTGTGTGTGTGTGTTGGAGAGTTAGATATCCTCCATTATATTAGTGTATGTATACATATATTTATGTATATATGAATGTAGGATATCTGACTCTAAGTATATAAATATATAAATAAATATGCATTATAAAAAATAAAAGAAAATAATAAATTAATAAATATACAAAAGAAATAATAATATATATAAAATTTCCTTTATAAATAAATAATTAAAAAAATAATAATAAAAGAGAAGAGAGGGGTAAAGAGTTGAATGAAAATTGAAATAAAAATAAAAAGCACAAAATCAATAATGAAGCAAAAAGTAAACAGGAGAGTGTAAAAAATATATATGTAAATGTATAATATATATATAAGTAAATGTATGTAAATGTATATAAGTATATAAGTGTGTGTGTGTGTGTGTGGAAAAAGAATATATATATATATATATATATATATATATATATATATATATATATGAAAAAGAATGCAAATATGAATGTGAAGAAAAAAGGAAGTATGCACATGTACCTCATCTACCAATGCAACCTTGCTAATAATAAAAAGGAAGCAAAAAAAAAAAAGAAACAAAAACCAAACATAAAAGTGGGAGCAAGAAAAAGAGGTGCCAAGGTGGGGTGATGGGGGGGAGGGAGGGTAGGAAGGAAGAAAAGAGAGGGGCTATCTTATCTTAGCTAAAAGAGGATGCCACGAAGCACTAATGTGCCAACCAGCATTACAATTCAGGTTGGATGGATGGTTGTGTATTCCAATTGCTTCCCTAAGCTTCCTTTTGGATATGTATACATATACATATTTATATTTTTTTATTCTCCATTGTACCTCCTGCTTCCTTTTTACTTTTATTTTATTTTTAATTTTATCTTTTAATTTCATTCTTTTCCAAAACTTTTTACTCCTCTTCATTATTACTATTATTGTATATATATGTTGTACCTATATATAAATATTCGTATCCATTTTATTTTTATTCATTTTTTTGTTATTATTATTATCATTATTATTTTATTTTTATTTTTAAATCAATTATTCAATCTATTCATTTATTAACTTGTTCCTTCTTCTCGAAACCCCTTGTGTTTGAGCTCTCTTGTAATTTTTTCTTTTTAGTGGTGACCCCCTATTTTATCGTTAGACAGATTTCCCTCTCTGGATTTTTATTCTATACTTTTTGTTTTTTCATTCTTAATGTATTGATCTATTCATCGCTGTCCACATCAAGATAGATATGTCCATCCAGGTCATTTTCTCTTTATCCCTATCCTATGGGTTTTTTTTGGCTCAGTTAAGTTCTATTTGTTATAATCTTATGCATATATACATATAGATACATAGGTATATACTTATATATATATATGCATATACACACACACACACGTAAACTTTCACTTAGTTTTACATTGTTATACATACATACATACATACATATACATATACATATACATACATATATACATGTACATACATACATACATACGTACATACATACATACATACATACATATACATATACATATACATACATATATACATGTACATACATACATACATACATACATACATACATACATACATACATACATACATACATACATACATACATACATACATACATACATACATATATATATATATATATATATATATATATATATATATATATATATTTGTATACACACACATACACATACACATACACATTTACATCATGATTACTCTGGTTGTATTATTACTTTCACCAAGTTTATTAATGTTGCCACTACTTTTTTGCTCTTATTTAGTTTTGTTCCTTCTACATGGTTAATATCCTTTTTTTCTTCATCGTCATTTTCATTCATACTTGCCACTTTCTTTATCTTTGTTGATTTTGATGTCTTGATCTTTGTGCCCCTTTTCTTCCCACACCCTAATTTTGTTCTTATTGGTCCACAACTAATCATTTTTCTCCTCTAGCTCTTCTCATCCTAATGATGGATCACCAAGTGTGATCCAAAATGTTGATGCAAAAATATGGCACACAATCAAATCTAGAATATGAATCCTACTACAAATGATTGTGGAAATTTGTTCAAGTTAACCATAGGTGTACTAATTGGTCTTGAATCTTCCACCCACAAAGTTTTTAATATCTCCTTGATATATTTGCATTGAGTATTGAAGATACCTTACTTCATTTTATATACTTGCAAGCCAACAAAGAATTCGATCTCCCCAAAGATTGAAATTTCAAATTCCTTCTTCATTTCATCAGCAAATGATTTCCATAATGCTTCCTTGCCTCCAAATATGATATCATCGACAAAATTTTTAGATAGAAATACTTCATTGTTCTTACCAATCTTCAAGTAAAGATTATTGTTATCATTTTTTCTTGCAAAACCAATCTTCACCAAGTAGTTATGTAGTCATTCATACCATGCTCTAAGGGCTTCTTTCAAATATTATAAAGCTTTGTGCATCTTACGCACCATATTTTTCTTGCTAGGATCCACAAATCCTTCAGGTTGTTCTATGCATACTTATTCTTCAAGTGCAGATTTGATATCCATTTGACATATCTTACATAATTTACAAGTAGAATATTTAATCACTATTATAACTCCTTCTAGTCTTGCTATGGGGAAATATTTCCCCATAGTCAACACCTTCTTCTTGTGCATATCATTTGCATACTAGTCTAGCCTTATTCCTTGTGACCTCACCATTTTCATTCAACTTGTTCCTAAATACCCACTTTCTTCCAATAACATTTTTGTCTTTAGGTCTGGGTACTAGTGCTCATTTTTTATTCTTTTCAATTGGGTCAATTTCTTCACTCATTTCGTGTATCCAATCCTCATTCTACAAACTGTCGTTCATAGATTTGGGCTCAAATTCACAAAGTAAGCATGTATCACTTTTAAGTCTTTTTCTTGTCATAACACTAGATTCTTTGTCTTTAACAATTTTCTTTGTGCATGATGTCTTCTCAATTTTTTTGCTAACATGAGCTCTTTTCTTATTTGTTCTTCAACAAGTACATCTTAAAAAATGATTTCAAGCTCATTATCTCTCTCTTGTTCAAGTTCAAGTTCATTTTTTCCATGCTTGACATTGCCTTCCTAATGTTTGGCTTCCCCAATTTGTGATTCAATATTGTTTCCCTATTTACCTGCACCCATAGTCTACTACTTGGCAACTGGTTGTTGTAACTCAACATTTTTAGTTTGCTAAGGATCTTCATCTTTGTTTTCTTGTTTAGGTGGGGTGCTAGGAGATCTATCATTCACCTATATGAATGAATTGTAGTCTTTCCATTTTGTCTTACATTCAACTTTATTATTTTCTATATATTCATTAACTTTGACATTTGCACTCTCCACAACATTGTTAGTGTTAGACTTCAAACACTTATAAGCTTTTCTCTTAGTGGAATAACCTAGGAATATGCCTTCATCACTTTTAGCATCAAGTTTTCCATTTCTATTATCTTTAAGTATGTAACATTTTGATTTGAAAACTTTAAAATACTTAAGATTTGGTGCATATACATACCACAATTCAAAAGGTGTAGTATTTGTACCTTTCTTGACTTGTACTCTATTCAGAGTTTAAATAGTTGTACTTACAACTTTTCTCCGATATTTTTGTGTGAGGCCTCACTCTAGCCCATCATAGCATAGCATAGTAGTTTATTTATATTTAAGATATTTTATGTTTTTGAGACCTTGTTATACTTTAGGCTTATTGGGACATTTATTTAGACTATTGGATACCATGTGATTATTACTATATGATGCTTATTTATGATGATTAGGACTTTTTATGATGTCGATTATTAAATTATATTCATGCTTCTAATTGCTTAGTCTATTGATAAATAATCATGTTCTACAATAAATGTCAGTGGAATTATATCATGTTTACTTGATAATGCACTTTTGTTTAGAATTGGAAAAATGTTATTTGAAATTCAATTGAGAAATATTTTATGTTTAATCCGGCTATGAATATAGAATTCATATAGGATTTATATATGCATATGATTTATTATATTGGACTATTGATATGTGGTTTGAGTGTGTAGGCAATAACCATGGTAAAATGGAGAACAAGGACTATACCTTTGTATTAACTAAGAATGCCAAAGATAGATCTAATGAAGAGATCTTAACCTCATTGTTAAGTATTTTACTTTGTGAATGTAATGTGAATGAGTGTTTTAGAGTAGATTCATTTTGTGGAAATTGACCTACCACTTGTAATGTTAAGTGTATAATTTATAGTGTCACTTGGCACTTGTGTTGTTATGTGTATAAGTGGCAAGACAGGTTTAGATATTGGCAAAAGACATCCAACCTTATTTCTAACCAATTAGGAACATTTAAGTTATATTCCCTTGCATATAATTATCATATGAAGGCTTTAATTAGATTAAATTTGGATTTCAAGTTTAGGGTGACTTTAGAGGGCTTTATTAGAATCCTAAGGTTTTCTTTTGGTAAAATTAAGTTACCTACATGTTAGTACTCTATGTTAGGGCTGTAATTTTGACTTTAGTTTAGTTTAGTTTCTTATTAAAGGGGAATTTGAAAATGCAATTTTCATTCACCCACTCTTTAGTTTTAGAGATTTTCTAGATAGGAGATTTGATCAAGGAAGGATAGAGGACTCTTCTCACATTGGTTCATTTTCCATAACTTGGAGAAAGGTTGGAACTTTTTCCATGTTTTTGGAATTATGTATTGCATTTTTTTCTGATTAAAAGTTGTGTAAATTTTGCTATAGTTGCATATGTGTATTTTTCATTTTCCATGGTGTATTGTTGGGTGTGGATGAATTTGTATTGGCCTTCAACTAAAGGCATTAGTTGGGTCTTTCCCCTGAGTGTAGAGTCTCTTTGTAATGATCCCATCTTTTGGCCTTTACGTTCTCCAAAGTCTAAGTGGAGGATAAGAAGAAATTAAATTAATTTCTTATAAAGTCATTCAATTAAAATTAAAATGTGACTTTGTATTTAATTAATTTAATTATTAATTACAAGGGAGTAGCTTCTAGGGTATGTATTAATTATTGGAAGGACGAAAGCCTCTTGTGATTTAATTAATGATTGCCATAGGGAGAAATTTCTAGAGAACACATTAATTATTGGAAGGAGGAAGCTTCTAGCTCTTGCAATTAATTAATGTTTTAGTTCTTTCTAGAAGGATGAAGAAAAGGATAAATAGGGCTGAAAGTCTCATTGTTGATCATCAAATTATTGTATCAGATGATTATGACTTGCATTTGATAAGAGCTTGGATGTGTGAATCACACTCCTTTTTTGGCAATAGAGGACGTTCATTCCTTGTTGTAACATTCTAGACATCATTCCCTTAGGGTTTGGCCTTTGGAATACATCTCTTTGTACTTGATTGCAACATTCTCAGCATTAATATAATTTCAGCCTTGGTTCAGCTTTTGGGCATTCCTAGGTGTCCATTATAGTGGTATCAGAGCCATAAGTCCTCCATCCTGTGGAGATCTTAAGCATTTAATCCAGTCATACAGACATAGAGGAGACATTCTTTGAACAAGACAACAACACGGGTGATCGAGATGATAGAAATACCAGTTCCGACCAAGAAAATGTAATATTTAGATTACTAGGTACATTAGAGAAGGGGTGACATATGCAACAAGAGTAGAATAGGATGCAACAAGAGAAGAATAGGTGAATGGATATGATGTTGCAACTTATGGCTAAAAAGATGGGCATCAACATTAATGATTTGTATGTTGCTCCAGAGCATAAGGTAGTTGATTCTTCAGATGGGATCGAGACACCACCGGGCTATGTTGTTGGTGATAGTTAGGAGTCCACATATGAATCTTTGTCAAAGGATGGCGATGCAACAATAATGGGATTAGGAGAATGTGAGGATACTGTCATATCAGCAGCCACTTCTGTGTTAATTGAACCATCCAACAAGGAGTTTAGTAGTATGCATGCAGTTGTAGATGTGTGCTTTGATGATAGTACACCTGTTATTGCTAATGAGGTGAGTGATATAGTGACAGATTCATATTATACTATCGATCAAAAAAGTGTTGATGTTCACTTCTATGATAGTACTATGTTCAACATGGATGCCACATTGTCTTATGACAATTTGATATTTGCGGTTGATATTGATCACTCTCCTGAGTGGAGTTGGGCTTTGTTTTCACCATCTATAAAGATTCAGTTTTGTGTTGCAGCAGTTGGGAAGAAGAGATTTCATAGATCTTCTATGGAGTTTCCTTCTAGTGACATTCTAATTTCTACATCGTTAGCACAAGTTTTGGGAGCTAGGCTGCAGAACATGTGGTTGGTCCTAATGATGTTCATTTTTAGTTTGTTTAACTTCCATATGGATATCACATATTGGGATCCGAGTGGAGGTTGGAGTCCATTATGTTACTTAATCGCTTGAGGACAAGCAATTTCAAGGAGGGCGGATTTGTAATGATCCCATCTTTTGGCCTTCATGTTCTCCAAAGTCTAAGTGGAGGATAAGAATAAATTAAATTAATTTCTTATAAAGTCATTCAATTAAAATTAAAAGGTGACTTTGTATTTAATTAATTTAATTACTAATTCCAAGGGAGTAGCTTCTAGGGTATGTATTAATTATTGGAAGGATGAAAGCCTCTCGTGATTTAATTAATGACTGCCACAGGGAGAAATTTCTAGAGAACACATTAATTATTGGAAGGAGGAAGCTTCTAGCTCTTGCAATTAATTAATGTTTTAGTTCCTTCTAGAAGGATGAAGAAAAGGATAAATAGGGCTGAAAGTTTCATTGCTGATCATCAAATTATTGTATTAGATGATTATGACTTGCATTTGATAAGAGCTTGGATGTGTGAATCAAACTCCTTTTTTGGCAATAGAGGACGTTCATTCTCTGTTGTAACATTCTAGATGTCATTCCCTTAGGGTTTGGCCTTTGGAATACATCTCTTTTTACTTGATTGCAACATTCTCAGCATTAATATAATTTTAGCCTTGGTTCAACTTTTGGGCATTCCTAGGTGTCCATTACACTGGTCTCAGAGCCACAAGTCCTCCATCCTGTGGAGATCTTAAGCATTTAATCCAGTCATACAGACATAGAGGAGACATTCTTTGAACAAGACAATAGCATGGGTGACCGAGATGATAGAAATACTAGTTCCAACCAAGAAAATGTAATATTTAGATTACTAGGTACATTAGAGAAGGGGTGACGTATGCAACAAGATCAGAATAGGATGCAATAGGAGTAGAATAGGCGAATGGATATGATGTTGCAACTTATGGCTAAAAAGATGGGCATCAACATTGACGATTTGTATGTTGCTCCAGAGCATAAGGTAGTTGATTCTTCAGATGGGATCAAGACACCACTGGGCTATGTTGTTGGTGATAGTTAGGAGTCCACATATGAAGCTTTGTCAAAGGATGGCGATGCAACAATAATGGGATTAGGAGAATGTGAGGATACTGTCATATCAGCAGCCACTTCTATGTTAATTGAACCATCCAACAAGGAGTTTAGTAGTATGCATGCAGTTGTAGATGTGTGCTTTGATGATAGTACACCTGTTATTTCTAATGAGGTGAGTGATATAGTGATAGATTCATATTATACTATCGATCAAAAAAGTGTTGATGTTCACTTCTATGATAGTACTATGTTCAACATGGATGCCACATTGTCTTATGACAATTTGATATTTGCGGTTGATATTGATCACTCTCCTGAGTGGAGTTGGGCTTTGTTTTCACCATCTATAAAGATTCAGTTTTGTGTTGCAGCAATTGGGAAGAAGAGATTTCATAGATCTTCTATGGAGTTGCCTTCTAGTGACATTCTAATTTCTACATCGTTAGCACAAGTTTTGGGGGCTAGGCTGCAGAACATGTGGTTGGTCCTGATGATGCTGATTTGTAGTTGGTTTAATGTCCACAAGGATGTTGCATACTACTTCAATTGGGATTCGGGTGGAGGTTGAAGTTCATTGTTTTGCTGAATTGCTTGAGGACAAGCAATTTCAAGGAGGGCGGATTTGTAATGATCCCATCTTTTGGCCTTTATGTTCTCCAAAGTCTAAGTGGAGGATAAGAAGAAATTAAATTAATTTCTTATAAATTCATTCAATTAAAATTAAAATGTGACTTTGTATTTAATTAATTTAATTATTAATTACAAGGGAGTAGCTTCTAGGGTATGTATTAATTATTGGAAGGACGGAAGCCTCTCGTGATTTAATTAATGATTGCCACAGGGAGAAATTTCTAGAGAACACATTAATTATTGGAAGGAGGAAGCTTCTAGCTCTTGCAATTAATTAATGTTTTAGTTCTTTCTAGAATGATGAAGAAAAGGATAAATAGGGCTGAAAGTCTCATTGCTGATCATCAAATTATTGTATTAGATGATTATGACTTGCATTTGATAAGAGCTTGGATGTGTGAATCATACTCCTTTTTTGGAAATAGAGGACGTTCATTCTCTGTTGTAACATTCTAGACGTCATTCCCTTAGGGTTTGGCCTTTGGAATACATCTCTTTGTACTTGATTGCAACATTCTCAACATTAATATAATTTCAGCCTTGGTTCAGCTTTTGGGCGAATTTGTAATGATCCCATCTTTTGGCCTTCACATTCTCCAAAGTGTAAGTGGAGGATAAGAAGAAATTAAATTAATTTCTTATAAAGTCATTCAATTTAAAGGTGACTTTGTATTTAATTAATTTAATTATTAATTACAAGGGAGCAGCTTCTAGGGTATGTATTAATTATTGGAAGGACAGAAGCTTCTCGTCATTTAATTAATTAATGCTAGGGAGGGATTTCTAGAGAATGCATTAATTATTGGAAGGAGGAAGCTTCTAGCTCTTGCAATTAATTAATGTTTTAGTTCCTTCCAGAAGGATGAAGAATAGGATAAATAGGGCTGAAAGTCTCATTGCTGATTATGGGATTATTGTATCGGATGATTATGACTTGCATTTGATAAGAGCTTGGATGTGTGAATCACACTCTTTTTTTGGCAATAGAGGACGTTCATTCTCTGTTGTAACATTCTAGATGTCATTCCCTTAGGGTTTGGCCTTTGGAATACATCTCTTTGTACTTGATTGCAACATTTTTAGAATTAATATAATTTCAGCAGTTGGTTCAGCTTTTGGGACATTCAGGGGTGCCCATTACAGTGGTATCAGAGCTATAAGTCCTGCCATCCTGTGGAGATCATATTGATAGCTGGATAAAGATGTATATTAGTCCAGATCAAGATGTGATGCTCAGCCAGTTATTGGGTACACTAGAGAAGAGGCAACGTATGCAACAAGAGCAGAATAGGCGACTGGATATGATGTTGCAGCTTATGGCTAGACAGATGGGCATCAACATTGATGATTTGTATGTTTCTCCAGAGTAGAAAGTAGTCAATTTCTCAGGTGGGATCGAGACACGTATAGAGCCAGCCAGCTATGATGTTGGTGATGTGGGCATTTCGACAGAGTCAGTAGAGACATGCATGCAAAGTCAAGAGACCACATATGAAGCCTTGTCAAGGGATGATGACATAGCAATAGTGGAATTAGGAGAATGCGAGGATACTATCATATCAGCAGCCACTTCTATGTCAGTTGAAGCATCCAATAAGGAGTTTAATGGTATAAATGCAATGATTGATGTATTTTCTAATGAAGCCACAGATGTTAATGATTATGAGTTTTCATCAACTACAAATTCAGTTCAATTTTCTATTACAATAGTTAATGTTGTTCTTATGTCCATATATTTCGATGCGGCAACACCTATTGTTGATACAGTTAGCATGAGTACAGATGGTTCACCTACAACTACATCTTTTTCAATGCATGATGGTGATAATATGCATTCCAGTGCAATATATATTATGTGGATGAATAAAGGGAAAAAGATGTTTCATAGATCTTCTATGAAGTTGCCTTATGATGACATTCTGACTTCATCAGCACAAGTTTTGAATGCTAGGCTGCAAGGGTTGGTCCTGATGATGCGGGTTCACAGTTGGTTTAACTTCCATATGGATATCACATATTGGGATCCAGGTGGAGGTTGGAGTCCATTATGTTACTTAATTGCTTGAGGACAAGCAATTTCAAGGAGGGCGGATTTGTAATGATCCCATCTTTTGGCCTTCACGTTCTCCGAAGTCTAAGTGGAGGATAAGAAAAAATTAAATTAATTTCTTATAAAGTCATTAAATAAATTAAAATTAAAAGGTGGCTTTATATTTAATTAATTTAATTAATTATTGTATTACAAAGGAGATGCGTCTAGAGTGTGTATTAATTATTGGAAAGGATGGAAGCCTCTCGATTTAATTAATTATTTACAGGAAGGATTTTTTAGGGTATGCATTAATTATTGGAAGGAGGAAGCTTCTAGCCCTTGCAATTAATTAATGTTTTAGTTCCTTCCAGAAGGATGAAGAAAAGGATAAATAGGGCTGAAAGTCTCATTGTTGAGCATCGGATTATCGTATCGGATGGTGATGACTTGCATTTGATAAGAGCTTGGATGTGTGAATCACACTCCCTTCTTTTGGTTTTAGAGGATGTGCATTATCTGTTGTAACATTCTAGATGTCATTCCCTTAGGGTTTGGCCTTTGGAATACATCTCTTTGTACTTGATTGCAGCATTTTTAGAATTAATATAATTTCAGTAGTTGGTTCAGCTTTTGGGACATTCAGGGGTGCCCATTATAGATCTAGATCCCAATTGAAGTAGTATGTGATATCCATATAGACATTAAACAAATTGCAAATGAACATCATTAAGATCAACCACATGTCCTGCAAATTAGCTCCCAAAACTTGTGCTAAAGATGTATAAGTCTAAATGTCACTAGAAGGCGGCTCCATAGAAGATCTATGAAATCTCTTCTTCCCAACTGCTGCAACACAAAACTGAATATTTGTAGATGGTGAAAACAAAGCCCAAATCCACTCAGGAGAGTGATCAATATCAACTGCAAACATCAAATTATCATAAGACAATGTGGCATCCATGTTGAACATAGTACTATTGCAGAAGTGAACATCAATACTTTGTTGATCGATAGTATAATATGACTCTGTCACTATATCACTCACCTCATTAGCAATAATAGTTGTACTATCATCAAAGCACACATCTACAGCTGCATGCATACTGCTAAACTCCTTGTTGGATGGTTCAACTGACATAGAAGTGGCTGCTGATATGATAGTATCCTTGCATTCTTCTAATCCCACATCGATGGACTCCATATCACCAGCATCATAGCTAGGTGGCTCTACATGTGTCTCAATCCCACCTGAGGAAACAACTTCTTTTTGCACTGGAGCAACATACAGATTGTCAATATTGATGCCCATCTCTCTAGCCATAAGCTGCAACATCATATCCATTCGCCTATTATGCTCCTGTTGCATCCGTTGCCCCTCCTCTAATGAACTAAGTAACCTAAGCATTGCATTTTCTTGATCTTGACTGGTATACATTTTGTCAAACTCTTTTCCCTTTATCTCGCTATTCAAAATTTCCTATAAGAACTTCATAGGATGGCATGACTAATAGCTCTGATACCACTGTAATGGACACCCCTGAATGTCCCAAAAGCTGAACCAACTGCTGAAATTATATTAATTCTAAAAATGCTGCAATCAAGTACAAAGAGATGTATTCCAAAGGCCAAACCCTAAGGGAATGACGTCTAGAATGTTACAATAGAGAATGAACATCCTCTATTGCCAAAAAAGAGTGTGATTCACACATCCAAGCTCTTATCAAATGCAAGTCATAATCATCTGATACAATAATCCCATGCTAAACAATGAGACTCTCACCCCTATTTATCCTATTCCTTCACCCTTCTAGAAAGAACTAAAACATTAATTAATTGTAAGTGCTAGAAGCTTCCCCCTTCCAATAATTAATGCACTCTCTAGAAACTCCTCTTTTGCAATAATTAATTGTGCTTCTAGAATGAGTTGTATGTACCAATACCTTGTTATGCACCTTGGGGGTGATAAGGGGAGAATTCTTGTGATAGTTTGTATTTATTTTATATGCCTTGTGAAAGTAAATTTGAGTTCTTGTATTTGGATTCTCCTCAAGGTTTTATGCACACCTTCACCTATTCTATTGGTTGTTATGGTAACCTATTGTATAAGCTCAAAAATGCTGTTAAATGTTGTATCATGCCATTATTATTTTATGCTTTTGTTCTTGATTGTTACTTGGTTGGGTTAGGTTCTCCAAGCTTGGTGAGTGGTCTCATAGAGGCCTAGGTTGGGAGGTGAGCTCTCCATGGTTTTCAATTTTGTTTTCTATAGGTTTCCAAATGGATTTGTGTTGAAGAAAATCTTAGAAGATTTTATTTTCTATTGGAGATTTCAAGATGGTTTATTATGAATATTTGTAAATATTGTATTGTAAAAGATCATGTGTAGATCTTCATTTATGTAATTTTGATTTGTTGTAAAGATCCAATTATGATTTTAATATTTGAAGAGATATTTCAATGTTGTGAATACATTTCACTTTAAGTATTTCCTTCAATATGATTAAAATTAATTTAAATTTGTAGCAATAATCTATTAATGATTTGATACAATTTCTTAAAGTGTTTCAAAAATTAAAATTGAATAGTATGTGTGTGCGTATGTGTCTTGTCCAAAATTTTGGCATGACATTTTGTGACACATTTATCTCCATAATCAATGTTCTAGTACAATCCATGATTGATCTATTTCTCCTTTCAACTATTCCATTTTGAGAAGGGGTCCTAGGTTCTTACATCTATATTTTGATTTCCCTATCATTGCAAAATATGTTAAATTCATTGGAAATGAACTCACCACCTCTGTCATATCTCAAGAACTTCAAACTCTTCCCTATCTCCTTTTCAACTTTGGCCAAATACCACTTAAATAGCTAAAAAACATCAAATTTTTCTTTAAGAAACATCGCAGTCATCATTCTAGAGTATTCATCAACAAATAAAATGATATATGTGTCTCCACAATAGCCTTGAAAACCAATAGGTTCACATATGTCAATATGAACTAATTCCAAAATATCACAATTCCAAAATGTCATCAGATGAATTTGTCTTTCTCTTGAAGCTAGACTTTTTTATTTTTCCCAATTGACATTGTTTGCACATAGCATTATTAGGTCTCTTAATTTTGGAAAACCTCTTACTCTTTTCATTTTACTAATACTAACCAAATCATCAAAATTTACATGACATAACCTCCTATGCCATAACCAAATATCTTCATGTTGTACAAACAAACATGTCTCATCAAATAAATCTAGATAAAATAAGCTACATCTTGTTTGTTACCACTTCCAATCAGTTTACCATCAACATCAAATATTTTGGCCTTTATGTGATGGAATTCAACTCTATAACCTATTTTTTTAACTGTGACATCCTCAAAATACTATAGTTAAGTCCTTCAAACCAATACATTTTGTCACACTTGATCTTATCAATCAATTGTATTGATCATTTACCTTTCACAAGACATGAAACATCATTACCAAATTTAACACAACTACCTTTGTATGGTCCAATGTTCTCTAAAGTCATGTGATTTGAACAAACACTATCAATTATTCATCTATCACTTTTATTCACATAAGAGATTAAATTTGCTTTCTCATCTTCATCAAAATCTTCTTTCATAGTAACATAGAATACTTCTTCATCATTACTTTTAGAATCACCAATCATGTGATTTGAACAACCACTATCAATGATTCATCTATCCCTTTTATTCACATAAGAGATTAAGGCAGTTTTCTTATCTTCATTAGAATCTTCTTTCATAATAAAAGAGATTACTTCTTCATCATTACTTTTAGATTCAGTATTAGTCTCTTCTTCCAAAATGTAACAAGATTTCTTAACTTTGTCTTTATAGTCCTTGTTCTTCATGCTATCTCAGTCATCTATTCTTCCTTTGTACTTGATTTCCTTTCTCTCATATTTTTCTTCTCTGTTAAGACATCTTGCAGTAGTATGACCAACTTTGTTAAATGAAAAACATATTATAGGAAGTCTAACTTTGTATTTTCATTTGCCTCTTCCAAGTCTTCTAGCCATTAGTGCCTCAAGTTCATCAAGTTCATCATCAAAAGTATCATTATTACTTTTCACATGTTTTTCTTTTTCCTTTTTTGCTAGGAATTAATTATGATTAAAAATCATATTCAACAGTAGCAAAAGTATAATTATCAAAATTAGACATCTCAAAAGTACTAGGCCTACTAATTGCACCTTCCAAAGTTAGGTTGTTACCTGGTGTACATCTTAATTCTTGTATCATAGAAACCCTAATAGCATAAATGGGAAGTAGAGTTCTCAATACCTTGTTGATTACTATTTCATCCTCAATATTTTCATTAGCACCTCAAATGGCATTAACAACTTTTTTGATTGTTACATAGTACTAAACTATGTTCTCACCTTTTGTCATTCTCATTTCATCAAAATTTCCTCTCAAACTATCTAATTTGGGTCTCAAGACATTATTATATCCTCCATATATGGTATTTAGTTTATACCACATTTCCTTTATATTCTTGCATTCTTTTATGTCATCAAACTTAACATAGCTTAGGGTTTAAGAAATCTCCAACATTACCTGATTGTGTTGTTGCTTTTCTTTTATTTGTTGAGTAGTGAGAGGGATTGTTGTTATATTCACATATGCATTGTCTAAAACCTATAGTGAAACATCACCAATACAAGCTCTATGTAGCCTCATCAACATTTTTCATGCAAGAAAATTCTCTTTGTTCAACTTTGGTACCTCCTTTTTGTAAAACATGATCTTTAGCTTTGAGTACTTTCAAACCTCTCTTTGATACCAATTGTTATAATATTTAGAATAAATTGTGGTGATGGGGGGTTGCAGGGGGTGGGGGGTGAATTAGTTATCCAAGGTCTAGATGTACCAATTGAACATGTTATCTCTAAAAGTTACCCCTCAACTAAATTCTATAATTTAGTCACTTCGAGTGACATGGAAACACTCCTAGGTAGTAATATGTACCAGGGTTAGGAGTCAATCTTTGGGTTATAGGCTGCTTCCTTATGATATTTCACCTATTTACTTCTTTAGACACAAAATTAAAATTGAGTAGAAAATTGATGGAAGGATTTCTTGAAAGTAAATGCTAAAAAGTAAAATGGGGTGGTACACCAAATATTAAGATGAAGATATTACATCCCTAACATGATGAAACACTTCTAAACAATTGAGGTGAGCACAATTTTGACCTCAAGAAAACTCATACATGAATAATTCACAAGAAGGAAGCTCTTCAAACTAGATGCTAAGGGGAATGCTAACATTCACAATTAACTATTTGAGATAAAATATAATTTCATGACTTGCAACTTGTATAAACATTCCGAAACTTCACTTGGAGCTAAAATTGAGACAAGACCTAGGAATTTAGAATAAATCACAAAAGCTATATTAGATCAATAATATAAGAAAAAGAAGACACAAGAAAGGCTTCTGAATTGGTCCTTTATTTAGGGTTCAAAGGTAGCTTCACAAAATTCATCAAGACTAACTGTAAAGTGATTTGCAAAAAAAAGCATGAAGGATTCATAAAAATCTTGACAACACTATTTTTGCATAAAAACTTTAGATTCCAACCCCTTTTCCACATCTTGGAAATCCTTATAAAGATAAAGACTACAACAAGCTTCAGATGGGAGGGCACATGTCAAAAGACTATTGGAAGAATACATAGATATCTCTAGAAGGTTACATTTACACTTTACCATTTTTGTATTTGTGTAAAACCAAGAAGGTGGCAATGAAATTTTCTAGGTAGTACTTGTTGTAAGAGTCCTTTAACTGAATTTGTTGCTTTTGTTGCCTTTAATCATGAAATTCTTCTAATTGCATAAGCTAATAGGGCCATGACATCTTCAACTGCTCCTACCACATCTATTTCTTCTTTGGGGCTATTTGAAATATATGATCCCTTCTTTAAATCTTCGCTCTACTTTATCTAGGATCAAATCATCATATTTCCTTATTCTAGCTTTGCAACTTGAACCTATTATTTTCTGCCACCTTTGGTCAAACTCCTAACTGATTACCTATTGATGTCCATGTACACAACAATTGAAATTTTGTTGAAACCTTTTAATTCCCAATCTCAAGATGTCATGATCTCAAGATATACTAAAGAAGAAGCCCTTCACATCATCTTTAGAGGGAAGCATTGGCTTTACTATCTTACAATAGTTAGAAATTAACCTTTTGTCATAGCATTGCAAACCTTGGAAATGGATTCTACAAACATCTGATATCTCAATTTCCATGACATTAGAACATTCCTTTTATCTTCTTACCATCCTATAATCATGGTTTACACTCCTTTGGCATAGCATCTTCTCATCTTCATTTGCACTATGATCTCACAATTGTAGCTAGCTAACCATTGGCATAACTTTGGTAGTCAATATTCCAAACCTTCATGATCTTATGATCATGTCCTTTTTGTGCCCTCAGGCCTCTCCGGCTCTGGCTTTATGATCTTATGATAAATATGAAACCTTACGATGTTGTGACTAGTGTATCATCTTATTCCTCAACTTTCTACCTTGAGATCTCTTGACATACTGCATATCGTAAGATTGTAGCCCCATTTCCTTATTGTGACATTTCAACTTCAGCATTTGGCCTTCTCCATCTCATGACATTGTAAGATCGTAGCCCCTTTTCTACCTTCATTCCATCTTACAGAATACCTCCATCTCGTAGCATTGTAAGGTTGAATTAATACATGTACATATTCCTTCACTTATGCTCTTGGTACCAGCTTGCCTTATCACTTTGAAATTTACAATCTTATGATCATCCTCTATCATACCATCAAACCCCTTCCATTTTAGCCATAAAATCTTATGATCACTTAGCCCATCGTAGCTTTGGAAGTCCTTTTTGGAAATCTCTATGATGTCACAACCACCCTTTGTTGTAAGATTAGGACCTGACATATTACCTTTTCTTCTTTTATCCTTATGATCCTACGATCAACTTATCCTCATATGGTTAAGGGTCTCTATTTTTGCTCTCACAATCTCACAACACACTATGTATCATAAAATTAGAACTTGAATACTTTATCTTGACATCTTAGCTTCGATACTTTATCTATTTGATCTTATGACTAGCATGATCTTATGATCCTACAACCCCATAATGAAGCACACATCTCAAGCCCTTTTCCTTGGCTTTATGAT
The DNA here is from genome assembly GCA_028749045.1 of Cupressus sempervirens. Taxonomy (NCBI): domain Eukaryota; kingdom Viridiplantae; phylum Streptophyta; class Pinopsida; order Cupressales; family Cupressaceae; genus Cupressus; species Cupressus sempervirens. The sequence continues at coordinate 141,817,971 of CM053784.1, read as the reverse complement.
CTTATGACTATTGTAAGATCATAGCCCATTCCTTTTTGGATACTTTCCTTTATCAATCAATACTCCACTAAAATTTGAAACTCATGATGCTATAATGATAGGAACTCATAAGACTAGGCCCACACAAACATGTGTCTGAAGCTCGCTTCCCCACTTTAGTTAAAACTCGAGTATCTTCAAAATTTGGGAAAGTGATGATGCTAGATCCTCATCTGATCAATGGTTTCCAAACAACTACAAACCCTTTGAATAGTCAAAACCTTTGACCAATTAGAGCATGCCACCTAGTCAAACTCTTCTAACACATTTCACCAACCTATGATCTTATGATTGCATGATGGCATGATCATGCCTTAGCATAGCTTTGGGAGCCTAGGAAATTATTATTGAGATCTTAGGATCTACCCTTTGTCACAGTATTGGAACCCCTTGAAATAGCTGCACTTTTCCATCCTTACAATCCTATGATCTCGATATTATGACCACTCTTTCAGTCCTTCATATCTTTGAAACCTCTAGCATCTCACCTAATGATCTCACAAACAATAGTTTACCATCTAGTCATAGCTCCATGAACTGCTTCATATGGTCACCCATATCTATGATGTTACAAAAATACTATCTATAATAAAATTGAGAGATCTAGAAATTAACCACATGATCCTTGGATGCATCCCTTCTCACAAGGTCATAACCCTCAACCCTTCTAGATCTCATAATTGCCACTTTGTTGGAACATATTTCTCTGAAAGATTGACCCCTTTGATCTCACAATCACCTCATTGTCATAACATTGGAACTTCACCTTTAAAAATTACACTCACAATGGTATGACAACTGAGTTTGATTGAGTTGTGTTTAAATTTCATAGGATTGCAACTTAAACCCTTGAATTTTATCGATAGAGTATATCAATTGAATTTATTAGCCCTCATTCAATGAAATATTCCTTTGACAACTAAAATTTAGCCCTCTGTCTGATCATGTGAAGCCATGATGCTACAAATAGATCCTAGTCACCCAATTGCTATAGTTAAGACCTTAACACCATTTCAAACCGTGACCATGCGACAAACAAAAACCTTAACATTTTCACAACCTTGCATTCCATTTCATTGACCATTTGGTTTAAGTTGCAACAATGTGACCTTGGATATTAACTGCTATGTATGACTATGTTGCACCAATGCTATTATTTTGAGGATTAATCCATAACTGCTTGTGATCATGTGAACATGAATCTATCGCAAGATGGTGACTTAATTTTTTAATGAAGCTTGAAGTAAAGCACAAGACATGCAAACTCAAAGAGTTATAAAGCTTGGGGATATAAGAGATAAATCATGATTAATCCTTTTATGTATCCCTCTCAAGCATACATGGCATTTAATGAGTCAAATATAAGAATGTGAATTATGTTACCACCCTTAGAGGAAAAGAGACTGGTCAACTTTTCTACCCATTTTTGCATAGTGAAAAAAAATTGTAATAGTTTTGGTGACTTCTAATGAATGGTTGCTTGTTAGATATTGAACCAGTAGCCTTACACAATTCATTGGGCACAGAGTTACTTTACCTATGATAATGGGTTTCAAAACTAGTTGTTCATTCTTAAGTATATATAGTTGGGTCATGTATGGCTATAAAATGGCCAAGAAATGAGGATGCCCTTATGATAGTAGGTATGCAACATAATTTTCTTGCCTAGACTCCTGGAACTTAGGAACTTTATTGAAAGTAGGAAAAATGAAACTAAACAAACCTATGTTAGAACAACACTTAGGAAAAATGAAAGTAGGAAAGATATATACAAGAAAGAAATAGGTAGATCATACCTCAAAGAAAAGCTTGAGGTGGATCCCATTCATAGGGATTAACAAAACTTCCCCCTCCATAGTTGATAGCTTGTAGGCATTATGTTCTTTACATTCTAAAATCATGAATGGAACAATCCACATGTGATCAAACTTGTTATGGTGGCCTAGTCTACTTTTTAAAACATCCCAGTGTAGAACCAGGCCTCCTTCTTTAAAAAATCTGAGCTTCGATTTCTTGTCAAACAACTACTTGGTCTGGATCTGTTGGAATTTCATTGTTTGTAATGATTTATTCCTCTCTTCTTTGAGCTCTAGTAACTTAGCATACCTCAGCTTTAATGGATCATCTTCTTCAAAAAGCATCAGATTATTAGCCACCTCTAACAAAGGGAACTCTATGGAAATAGGTAGGTCATACCTCAAAGCAAAGCTTGAGATGGATCCCATTCACAAGGATTGGAAAAAAATCCCCCTCCATAGTTGATAGCTTGTAGGTATTGTGTTCTTTACATTCTGAAATCATGAATGGCAAAGTCCACATGTGATCAAACTTGTTATGGTGGCCTAGTCTACTTTTTAAAAACATCCCAGTGTAGAACCAAGCCTCCTTCTTTAAAAACTCTGAGCTTGGATTTCTTGTCAAACACCTACTTGGTCTAGATCTTCTGGCATTCCATTGTTTGTAATGATTTATTCCTCTCTTCTTTGAGCTCTAGTAACTTATCATACCTCAGCTTCAGTGGATCATCTTCTTCAAAAAGCATCAGATTATTAGCCACCTCTAATAAAGGGAACTCTATGGAAATAGGCAACTTGGCTTGTTTTCCATATACCAGAACATCAGATGAATTGTCAAGAATCTATTTAGGAGTAATCCTATCAAGCCATAAGGCTGATCTCAACCTGGAATGCCAATCATGTTTGTTGTGTGCTAAAGTCCTTTTCAAAATTCTTAGAAAGTTCTTATTCGTACTCTCAGCTAGACCATTGCCTTGCGGATAATAGTTTGATGAAGTATTGAGGTATACTCCATTTTTCAAGGCCCATTCATTTATCCTTGTCCCCACAAATGCCAAGGCATTATCAAATATAATGGAGTCAAGAACTCAAAATTTCCAAATCAAATCATCATAGAAACTTTTAAAAATAAATTCATTGGCCTCCTTCAGAGCTATTGCTTCTATCTAGCACATGAAATAGTAATAGTCAAGATCCATTTGTGGCTTGTACTAGAGTTTGAATTTATAGGCCCCACAAAATCTATACCCCATTTCAAAAATTGTTGGTCAATTAGAATAGAATGTAGAGGCAAGGGTGTCAACCTTTCCTTTCCCAAAAAATATAGACATTTCTTGCATTTTCTTGCCTAGGCATGAGCATCCTTGAATAGGTTGGGCAAATAATATCCAGCCCTCATAATTTTATAGGTTGTTCTCTTTGGAGAAAAGTGACAAACTACATCATTAATCTACTCTAAAAACTTACCAGTATGGTTATTATCAATACACCTGAGGAGGACTCCATTCATATATTTTCTAAATAAGAGACCATACACTAATATGTAAGGTACTGATTGCAACCTAAAATACCTTCACTTGGCTTTGTCAAGTAATGGAGGACATTTTCTAGTTTGCAAAAAATGAACCATTTTGTTAGGGAACATCTTGATTAGCTAGGACAATCTCTACTATGTCATATGTGATCTGAGCCTTCTCATTAGCTAACTACTCACATGAACCCTTCCCTCTGACAAGATTGCTCACCTGAATATCTACATCATATTTCATGATTGGAGTTATCCAATTGACCCTTTTCTCATTGAGGTCCTTTTTTAACAAAAATTCTTTCATGTTAGAATGAGCTACCATAAGATGAATCTTACTATTAGACACCAAACGTCTGAACTTTTTTAGGCTTTTTACCACAACAAATACATGTTTCTCAATGAAATTGTATCTTTGTTCATATTCTTCTAAACCCTTACTGAAGAAAACAACATGTTATTCTAAACCTTGGTCATTTTGTTGAACCAACACTACAAAAATTGTAGAAATACTACCATATGCATATAGTGTGAAGTCTTCTAAAAAGCTAGGATTTGCCAAAGTAGGAGGAGTTGATAATTCTTCTTTTATTGCCTCAAAGCTACATTTGGCTTCTTTTGACCAACTAAAAACAATTTTCTTCTTAAGCATTGAGGTCAGTGGCTTTAGTAAGTTAGCAATATTTGGAATGAAACATCTTACAAATTTTATTCTCCTAATGAAACATTGCAATCCCTTCTTATGATGTGGCAAAGGAAACTCCAAAATGGTTGCAACCCTTTTAGGATCAATAGCGAATCCTTGCTTAGATACAAAATATCCCAATAATTTTCCTTCATGGACAACAAATACACAATTCTATGGATTAAGAGATATGCCAAATTCTCTACACCTTTCCAAGATTTTCCTAAGATGTTCAATGTGATCTACACAATGCTTGGAGAAAAGTGTGATATCATCTAGATAGATGAACATAATTTTTATATCAAATTACTAAAATCCATCTCCATGGCATTTTGAAAATTTTCCTATGCATTAGACAAGCCAAAATCCATCATTTTGTATGCCATGGTACCCCACTTCATGGTGAATGCAGATTTTAATTTGTCTTCCTCCTTAATTAAAACTTGATTATAGCTAGAATATTCATCAAGAAGTGAAAACCTCTTAGAATTTGAAACATATTGGATTATTTGTTCCATAGATGGCAAGGGGTGATAATCCTTCAATGACACTCTATTGAGGTCTCTAAAATCAACACATAATTTCAACTCCCCATTCCTTTTTCTAACAAGAACTAGATTTGACACCCAATTGGTGTGTTTGATATGGAATATTATTTCACTCTTAATGAGCTTAAAGACCTCCTTTTTCATTAAGGGTTTTAATTTTGGGTTGACTAACCTTTGATTTTGCCTTATGGGTTTGGAATTGGATTCTAACTCAATAGTATGTTGGGAAAGGCATGGATCAAAGCCCTTAAGATCTACATATCCCTAAATAAAAACATCATTGAACTCTCAAAAAATATGGATGTAAGATTGTCTTTTTCAATTGGTATTGCCTTACCAAATTTTAAATTATTTCCCTCTTCAATCTCAAGATCTTCATAGTGATGTTGTTGAACCACTAAGCTAGTTTTGTTCTTCTTGACTTGGTCATCAGTGTTAAAGATAGACTCTAGAGTAACCAACCCCTTGGGAAGTTTATTGGAACTTAGTTGTATAATCTGATCACCATATTGTTCTTTCACTTTGTGTTGATTGAAGGCTAAATGCATGTCCTCTTTAAGTAGAAAATTCAAAATTTGTTTATCACTGTCAAAAATTTTCCAATTAACATCAGTTTTAGGTATAGAGGATCTAACTACAACTTTGATATGATTTTGTACATTTTCTTTGCTAATATCTTCAACTGTATTGAATTGTGCTCCTACACCAACTAGTCTATCAACATGATAATTTAATCTTCTAGGAATAGAAACTATGTTAAAAGCATCAATGTCCTCAATTAGATCCCAAACTCTTTGTTTGTAGTCTTTTAACTTGTCATTTTTGGTCATGTGCAACCCTCTCACTTGGTTGAAAACCAACTCACTATCTCTAGATAATTTTATGCATTTGACAATTCTCATTCTAGCCTATTTCAATCCTTGAATTAACCCTTCATATTTACTTCTATTGTTTATGCATGCAAAACTGAAATAAAAGGTCGCATAATATTTTTCCTCAATAGATGAGAGTAACATTGTTCCCCCACCTAAGCCATTCTTACTCCTAGAGCCATCAAAGTATAACTCCCAAACCTCACTTTACTACTCAAGATGATCAGTTATATCTTTGACAAGGTTTGGCATTACTAATACAGCTTCTTGGAAGACATAATTTTCTAGACCAGCCTTTATAATATCTTCAATGGTAACATCATTGGTCTTCTTTATTGAGATATTTTATATTCCCCACTCTTCTAGCAAGACATCAGGGATACCATCAACTTGAGTATTTCTATCTTGGGCAACAAGGTCTTCCTCTTGATCAAGTGCAATACAATTGGCATTTATCACACTGGGTTACAAGGGTCATGTGGTCTTTTGCGAGTAACTCAAACTTGATTGTTACTTTGGTTCCATATCTGATACTAAATAGCATGTTTAACCAATCTGCACATAAATAGCCTCCTATCTTGGCTGTAAATTCTCTTGACAAGCAAAGGGTAAAATATGGAGACAAATCTATCACGAAGATGTCTTGGGGAATAGAAAAAGAAGGACATGCATGGAGTGTTAAACTTGCATTATTTATGAGACATAGTGTGTTAACACATGAACCATCTAGCTAGACTACACCTTTCTCTAAGCACTTATACTTTAAACATAGTTGGTATGTTATCTTCTTGGGAATAGCAAAGCTTGTGGCCTAATGTCTACCATGAAATTGTGAACCAAATTGTTTCTAATAACCAATGAAACATAAAATAGTGGGGATTTTACATCTTTACCTTGGACATGATTATCTTTCTTGCTGCTATCTTGAGAAAAAACTTCTTGATTTGTGAATACAACCCTAGTAGACTCATTAGTAGCTTGATTTGGAATATATGATGCCAAGGATTCCTTCAACAAGTCATCTTGTCCTAGAATAGCTAGATAATCCCACATAGACATGGTGATTCTCATTCTTTTCATGTTTTCCACAATATTAAATGGCATAGTAGCATGCACCTTTGCTTTGACTTTAGGGACAGTATGATGTACTTGTTATTGTGACTGCTCTTGATTGGAAACAAGATGACTTCTTTGTTACTCTTTCTATCCATGAAGAGAGGGTATCCTTTTATTTGAAACATCTTTACTTGTCCCTACATCACTATCTACAACTCTTTTCTTAGATCTAGTGTAGACACCACTTGTGGCACTAGCTTTATTCACACAACAATTTTCTTCTTTTTATTAGTTCATGAATGTAGCATCCATGGGAGGAACCTCTAAATGCCTCTTAGCATCAAGATCTGATGTAGGTTGTGCATTAGAAGCACCTTGAAACATTAGGGCTTGATTCATCACTCCATTGGAGCATGTAGCCTGATTGTGTTGCTAATTACAAGGGTAACACCAGTCATAGTCTGCTGCTAGGTTATTTTGAGAAGGGACAATATCTTTGATAGTATTTGGAGGAGGAGTAGTATTCAAAAGATTAGGGTTATAAGGCCTAAAAGGTCTCTAGTTATAATTCTACCTATTAGGTGGATATTGACCTTGAAACTGCTACTGGGCAAGTTGATTTGAAATTTGATTCTGAGAGTAGGATGGCTGCCTAGCTCAAGGTTGCTACTTCTTAATATTTACCAACTCATTGGAAAAGTTTTGCATGAGGCTTCTTATCTCTTTTGGGCCATCTCTTAGCTCTTGTAGTTCTGATGAAGGGCCAGCAACTATGATTTCTTTGCTTGGAATATCCAATAATGGGTTAAAAGGTGGTACAACTAGAGGTGTATTGGGCTTGATATATGGACATATGGGCATTAGAGGGATAGGGGAAATCTTACCTACTTGAATAAGACTATTCTCAACTCTTATAGAAATGTCATAATCTTGTGGTAATGAATAAGGCACCATATATTGTATCATAATAGAGATATCACTATTTTGACTTCTTAAATAATATACAAAACCATGCTCTTCTAAAGGCCTTACTTGAATTTTTATTCTACTCCATTTTCTTTGAAATTTATAGTTGAAATCCATCATCTAGTTATGAGGAGCTCGTTTGATGGTTGTGAACTACTCGAAAAGAGACAAAAATTTTGACTCATCTTCAAAATTCCTTATTAAGATGTCTCCCAATGCATCCCAAGAATTGATTGAACCCATAGCAAGGCTTCAAAACTATTTTAGAGCTTTTCCTTTGAATAAGGTTGCAAGTAGCTTTAGAGCAACATCTTCCTCTGTGACATGATGCACATTGCATAATGTTGCAACATCTTTGATATGCTAAAATGTTATTGTCTAGCCTTCTCCAATGAAGTCTAGTAAACTCTTCAAAGTAACCAGAGGAATATCATGATTTTGAGAAAAAAGTAGTCGAATCCCTTGATTGAAAAGGATGAAATAAAATTGCCTTGTCATTGGTGTTTGAAAATTTCTTCTCCTCGAAACAATGATTTTCTTTGCAATAATGACAGAACTTTTTGGTGGAGGATTAGATCTAGCACTTCTCATATGAATGAGGGTATCCTAGATTTTTTCAGCTATTATACCTCTCCTCTTAGGTGGGGATAGCACTTTGTATCTAAAACATCTAGAACTACTTCTTTTCTGCACTCTTCTCATAAATTATATGCACTAATCTTTCTTTCCATAGTTAGAGTCACCAGATGTGTATATTCTTTACCTCTAAGTAGGTTGATTAACTATTGTACACACCAAAAATAGTAAGAAAATATGGAGAAAAGACTTAAAACACTTTTCTCAACTCCCACTAGATGTGCTAGAATTGTTATCTCTAAAACTTATGCCTCGACTGAATTCTACAATTCAATCACTTCAAGTAACATGGAAACACTCTTAGGTAGTGTAAAGTAACAAGGTTAGGAGTGAATCTCCAAGTTATAGGCTGGTTCCTTATGATGTTTCACCTATTTACTTCTTCAGGCACAAAATCAAACTTGAGAGGGAAACAGATAGAAGGATTGCTTGAAAGTAAATAATGGAAATTAAAATGGGGTGATACACCGAATATTAAGATGAAGATATTACTAGCCTGACATGATGAAACACTTTTGAACAATTGAGATGAGCAAAATTTTAACCTTAGGAGAACTCATACATAAATAATTCATAATAAGGAAGCACTTCAGACAAGATGCTAAGGGGAATGCTAACATTGACAATTAACTATTTGAAATAAACTACAATTTCATGACTTGCAACCTGTATAAACATTCCAAAACTTCACCTGCAATTAAAACTAATACAAGACTTACAGATTCAAAAATATCACAAAACCTATATCAAATTAGTAATTTAAGCAATAGAAGACACAAGAAGGGCTCTTGAACTATTCCTTCATTTAAGCTTCAAAGGTAGCTTCACAACATTCATCAAGACTGATTGTAAAGTGATTTCTACAAAAAGCATGAAGGATTCATTAAAATCTCGAAAACACTATTTTTGCATAAAAACATTAGATTCCAATCCCTTTTCCACATCTTGGAAATCCTTATAAAGAGAAGGATTTCAACAAGCTTCAAATGGGAGGGCAAACATCAAAAGTCTAGAGGAAGAATATAGAGATATCTCTAGAAAGTTACATTTACATTATACCATTTATGTATTCAAGTAAAACTAGGAAGGTGGCTATGAAATTCACCAGGTGGTACTTGCTATAGGATTCCTTTAACCAATTATGTTGCTTTTATTTCTTTCAATAATGGAATTCTTCTAATTGCATTAACTGATAGGGCCTTGAAATCTTCAATTGCTCCTACCATGTCCATTTCTTCTTTGGGGTTGCTTGAAACATCTAATCCCTTTTTTTAATCTCTACTCTACTTTATCCAGGATCAAGACTTCATATTTCTTTGTTCTAGCTCTGCAACTTGAACCTATTGTTTTTTGCCATCTTTGGTCAATCTCCTAATTAAATACCTAGTGAGGTCTACATACACAACATTTGAAATTTTTTTGAACCTTTTTTACTCCTAATCTCATGATGTCACGATCTCACGATATATTGGAGAACAAGCCCTTTGCATCATCTTTAGAGGGAAGCATTGACTTTACTATCTTATGATTGTCATAAATTAATCTTTAATCATAGCATCATAATCCTTGGAAATTTCTTCTATGACCATATAATATCTTAGTTACTGTAACATCAGAACATTCATTTTAACTTCTTACGATCCTATGATCACAGTTTGCACTCCTCTAGTGTAGCATCTTAACTCATCTTCATTTTCTCTGCAATCTCAAGATCATGGATAGCTGACCATTGGCATAACTTTGACAGTCAACATTCCACACCTTCATGATCTTACAATCATGTCCTTGCCATGCCTTCGTGCCTCTCCTACTCTAGCTTTATGATCTTACAATCAAGATGAAACCTTACAATGTCACCACCACACAATTATACAACCATTGTATCATCTTATTCCTCAACTTTCTACCTTGAGATCTCTTGACATACTACATATCATAAGATCATAGCCCCATTTCCTTATCATTACATCTTAGATTCAACATTTGGCCTTCTTAATCTCACAACATTGTAAGATCATAGCCCCTTTTCTACCTTTGTTCAATCTTATGAAATGCCTCCATCTTCTAACATTGTAAGGTTGAATTAACACATGCATTAATTTGAAATTGACAATCTTACAATCATGCTCTGTTGTGCCATCAAACACCTTCTATTCTAGCCATGTGATCTTACAATTGCTTAGCCCATTGTAGCTTCAAGTGTCTTACTAGGGAATCTCTACGATGTCATGACCACCTTTTTTTGTAAGATCAGGACCCAACATATTACCTTTGCATCTTTTATCCTTAAAATCCTACAATTGTCATATCCTTGGATGGTTGCAAGTCTCTCTTTCTACCTTCATGATCCCATGACACACTGTGTATCATAATATTGAAACTTGGAATCTTTATTGTGACATCTCAACTTTACTACTTTCTCCATCCAATTTTATGAATAGCACGATCTTAGGACCATATGATCCTATGATGAAGCATAGCATCTCAAGACCTTTTCCTTGGCTTTACAATCTTATGACTATTGTAAGATTGTAACTCATTCCTTTTCAGCTAAAAGACATTGAATGAATCATACTTGCCTGTATCAATCAATACTCCTTTGAAAGTTGAAACTTGGAATGCTATGACAACAGGAACTCATAAGATTGGGCCTACCTAGACATGTGTCCAAATCTCACTTCTCCACTTCAGTTAAACCCTTAGCATCTTCAAAATCTGAGAAGACAACCCCAGATCCTCATCTAATCAATGACTGCCAAATAACTAGAAACCTTTTGAATAGTCAAAACCTTTTATCAATCAGAGCATGCGACCTGGTCTAACTCTTCTGACATATTTCACCAACCTACAATCTTCTGATTGCATGATGGCACAATCACACCTTAGTGTAGCTTTGGGAGTGCAAGAAATTATTATTGAGATCTTACAATCTACCCTTTGTCATAGAATTAGAACCCCTTTAAATAGCTGCACTTTTCCATCCTTACAATCCTATGATTGCTTGATGCTACAACCATCCTTTTAGTCCTTTGTATCTTTAAAACCTCTACCATCTCACTTGATGATCTCATGAACAATAGTTTATCATTTTGTCATGGGTCCATGAATTACTTCATATCATCACTCATCTCTATGATGTTATGACAATATTGATTATTGTAACATCAAGAGATCCAAAAATCAACCACATGATCCTCCGTTGCATCCATTTTTGTAAGGTTTTAACCCTCATCCCTTCTACAATCTCACAATTGACACTTTGTTAGAATATCTTTAGCTAAAAGATTGACCCCTATGATCTCATGATTGCCTCATTGTTGTATCAGAACTCCACCTCTAAAAATTATACTCACAATGTTATGACATCTTGGTTTGATTGAGTTATGTTTGACTTTCGTAGGGTCACAAGTTAAACCCTTGAATTTTATTGATAGATTATATCGATTAAATTTATTATCCCTCATTTGATGAAATATTCCTTTAAAAACTTTACTTTATCCCTCCATGTGATCATGCAAAGCCATAATGCTATGAATAGTTCCCAGTCACCCAATCACTACAGTTAAGACCTTAACACCATTTCAAACTGTGCCCACGTGAAAAGTAAAAAACCTTAACCTTTTCACAACCTTTCATTCAATTTTAAGCATCTATAATCCATATCAAAAAATCCATCAAAGCCACCCTTATTCCATGGCCCCATCTGATACTTATCAACCATTTAGAGCACCAAGTCTAGGGGCACCACTAATCCAACCCCTCTATTCTCAGTGGAAAGAAATGAAGAATGCTCTCAAAATAATCAAAGAAGGAAATGAACCTAAAACTCACCAGTTTGAGAGTGTTTTTCCTTATCCATTTGATAGAGCCATCAAAATGATCCCCTTTCCCAAACACTTTGAAATTCCCAAATTTGATAAATTTAGAGGGAAAGGATATCCTATCACCCATGTCAAAGATTTCTATATGCATTGTGAAGAAGTGGCTTACAATGATGTTTTCCTCATGTGCTTATTTCCAAATAGCTTAGGAGGCCATGACCTTAAATGGTTTTATAGAATCTCATATGGAACAACAAGTACATTTTCTCAGCTATCAAAGACCTTTGTGGCCCAATATGTCCACTTAGTAGAGATTGAGTTACTTGTGATAGATATAGTTCACACCAAATAGAAAGGAGGAGAAATCCTTGCTAATTATCTACAAATATGGAAAACTCTCACTACCAGAATCTCTTGCACCCTTCATGAGTGACATCTTGTCAAAATATTCATTAACAAAACTCATCCAAGTCTTTCTCACCACATGATCATGAATTGCCTTCAAACTTACAAAGACATCAAAGAAAAAGGCATGATCCTTGAGCAAGGACTCATCAAAGATGGTGTGATCAAAATTTACAAAGAGAGCAACCAAGACCGAACACACTCTAATAAAAAACCTTGGTATTAGAACCAAAAAAATAATATAGTGATAGATGGTGCCACTGATACTTGGCACATCAACATAGTTGGTGCTACACAAAAATCATCTTACTAACAAAGTGCTAATCTTCCATAAAAATTCTAGCAAAATCCGCAAAAACACTACTGGCCTAACACACCAACTCCTCATTTTCAAAGGCCTACAAACTAAACCAACACCATCAATATTGCCACTAGGAAGAAGCCAAAATTCCCCAAGCCATCTAGGATATAAACTCCCTTAGGTGAACCTCTTGATGTCACCTTTGAGAGGTTGGCCAAAGATAATCTTATTTTCTACCCACCAACATAACAGAATGAGAAAACCCAATCAAAAGGATCTTGGTACAAGGCCAATGAGTATTGTAAATTCTATTGTGTGAAAGGTCATACAACCCTTTAATGCATGCAATTAAAAGATGATGTGTAAGACCTCATAGACCAAAAAGAAATCACAGTGGGGGCACAGACATCCCCAAATGTAGGTTTACAAATCTACCAAAATGCCTTCAATTCACACAATTAGAACACAAGCAAGGCTCCATTGCAAAACAATACTATCAACAACACCAACAAAAAGAATAATGCCCAAACCAAGCAAGGTGATAAAAGAAATACATCCCAAGACTACACCTTAGCCTACCTTGACTATGGAAACCTCATTAGTTGTGTGTCTCAAAACAAGCCTTCTATAAATGTCATCAACATCCAAGGCCCAAAAATTGAATGTGTTGTTACCACTAGAATAACAACATTCAACATAGCAGGGCCTCTAGTACCTACTCCATCCAAAGCATAGTATAATATCCTTGAACACCTTGGGAACATGTCTTCCCAAATATCCATCTTAGATCTCCTAAGCACTAGTCCTATCTACAAAGAAATCCTTGATAGTGCGCTCCATGAATCCCATGTCCCTACAGATATCAATGCCATAGAGTTTTGTAACTTGGTAGGACACCTATCTACTCCATGTTCTCTATCCTTCAAAACCACTAACATCCCAGAAGTTGAGCCCAATCATATCCTTCCACTTCACATCACCATCATGGTCTCCAACTTTGGTGTCAAAAGGGTCATCATAGATAATGTGTCAACCCTCGATATCTACACTTTAAAATTCATAAAACAAGAAGGATATACCAAGGTTGATATTATAAATGAGGTCATCACCATCAAAGCCTATGACAATCTAAAAGGAACTATAGAAGGGACTATCCTATTTCCTATCAGAGTTGGGCCAGCCACTCAAGAGACAATTTTCCATGTAGTTGATCTTAACTTGCTATTTAACATCCTCCTCAATCACCCATGGACCTATGCCATGAAGGATGTCCCATCCACATATCATCAATGAATCAAATTTTTAGATCATGGAACTAAGATAATTATACACGCTAATCCAGAACCCTTTACTTATTGCAATGCAATTGAAGCTTCATCTCACAATCATTTCCCTAGAATAGAAATTGGTAACACAATTGCCAGCTCTTCCAAGACGTGCCATGGTCTAGACACCATCCTTGTCTCCACACTTTCCACCATTAAGATTAACTACAAGGGCTATGGATAATATAGCTTATTAGATGAATTTTTTGTGGGTGCTTTTCTTTTAAACCCACATACTTATGGGTACCCTACCTCCCGACAAGAAAAGTAAAACTCACCTCCTCTACAAAATCAATTTGGCCCAACAAGCTTTGTATCTAATGGAATTCTTTATGGTCAAGAATCAGCTCTAGATATTAATACTTGGTTGTTTAGAGAACCACCTCCAAAAAGTCAAGAGTTACTTGAATACTTTATTCAAAAATATCCCCAATCACACAAGCTAGTTACTAAAAAATGGGATTATCAAGGAGCTGGTCTAGGAAAGGAAGAAGCAGACATCAAACATTTGGTAGAGGCATACACAGAATCCAAGAAGAAAGGCCTTGGCTTTGAACAAGCCACAACTGGGGGCACTAGTAGACATATACATGCCTTCCTAAATATCCAAAATAAACTCATAGAAATTAAAGACATCCCTGAGGAAGTAGAAAATAGAGCCTACAATGATATTCTCACCAATGAAATTTCACTTAGAGACTTTGTACTCTGCAAACTATCTATCCATCTCATTGACCTACCACTCACTCACCTAGAACTCATCAATTGGGGTCAACCAAGCATATTACATGTTGATGAATTCCCAACAAAAGAGACACTCTTAAGATTCATGGGAGCTGAAACACCACACAAGTAACCAAAACCACCATCATCATATGTGTGCACAATCAATACAAAAGGGTATTTTTTAGAAACCACACACTCTAGCTATAAAAATGAGAAAATCAGAGAACAAAAGAACTCCAACAAAGCATCACCAAGTAGTGATTTCATTCAACAAATGAATATGAGGACTCTCTCTTGCCACCACTAGATTTTAGACCAGAGGCATCTTCTATCTTAGTTGAAGAATTAAGGCCTATCAATATCAATTTGATAGAACCTCCCTGAATCACTTATATAGTGGCTTCCTTACCATGAGAACAAGCAAGCCTACTTATAAAAGTACTCTGGGAGAACATTGGTAGATTTCAATGGTCTTGCCAAGACATGTTGGGATTGGATCCCAAGCTAGTTGTTCACCATCTTGCGGTAGATCCCCAAATCAAACCAGCTGGACAAAAGCTTCACAAGATGCATCCAAAGGTAGCTTTATTGGTCAAAGTAGAATTAGAGAAAATGTTAGAAGCAAAAGTCATCTGCCTTATTGACTATTCAGAGTAGATTTCCAACTTGGTACCCATCACCAAACTTTTCCATTGATATTAGAATCTATACTAACTTCAGAGACCTTAACAAAGCTTGTCTAAGGGATGACTTTCCTTTGCAAAATATAGATATGATAGTCGATCTCATAGCTCGGCATGAAATCTTGTCACTCATGGATGGATTTTCAGGGTATAACCATATCTTGATAGCATAAGAAGATCAACATAAAATTGCATTTACAACCCCTTAGGGAACCTTTTGCTATAACATGATGCCTTTTGGTCTAAAGAATGTAGGGGCAACATATCAAAGAGCAATGACAGCTATCTTCAATGATCTCATCCACAAAATTCTTGAGGACTATGTGGATGATATACTTGTCAAATCTCATAAACTCATGGATCACCTCTCTAACTTAGAAATAGTATTTGATAGATTCACCAAATATCATGTAATGCTTAACCCAAAGAAATTTGTCTTTGGTGTTACATCTAGCAAGCTATTAGGCTTTATTGCATCAAGGTGTGGTATTGAAATTGACCCTCAAAAGGTCAAGGCCATTATGGATAAGCCTCCTCCCATGAAATTGAAGTAGCTTCGCACTCTTCAAGGAAAGCTACAATTTGTGAGAAGGTTCATCTCACAATTAGCTAATAAGTGCCAACCTTTTAGACATTTCCTAAAAAAGGATCAATGTTTTAAATGGAAGCTAACTTGTCAACTTAGTTTTGACAAGATCAAGCAATATCTAGCTCATTTTCCCATCTTCGTACCACTAGTTCCTAGGTGCCCTTTGATATTATACATCTTAGTGACACCAATAGCCTTAGGGGTACTCCTAGCACAACATGAGGATCAGGGAAGAGAAAGAGCCATCTACTATATTAGTAGAATATTGGTTGGTTATGAGCTTAACTACATGCTTATGGAAAAGGCTTGTCTTGTAGTTGTCTTTTCTACTCAAAAGCTTTGCCAGTATATGTTGGGTCATACAATTCACCTTATATGAAAGATTGATCCTTTGAAATATATGCTTTCAAAGATAGAACTCTCAAGCCACCTAGATAAATGGGTCATCCTCCTAAGTGAATTCAACATCCAACATGTCAATAGGAAAGCAATGAAGGGCCAAGCTATAGCTGATCATTTAACAGATGCACTGGTAATCGATGCATATCCACTAGTTAGGGAGTTTCCTAATGAACACATATGTTTGATTGAAGAACAATCTTTCTGGCAAATTTACTTTGTTGGTTCATACACATCCCATGGATCTAGAGTAGGTATACTACTAGTCACACCTCAAGGTGACTATATCCCAAGGCATTCAAACTTCAGTATCCTACCACCAATAATATAGAAGAGTATGAAGCCCTTGTAGTAGGGCTCAAAATAGCAATTGAGTGGAATATTATAGAATTACAAGTCTTTGGAGACTCTCAAATTATCATCAAACAAGTCCTTTATGAATATCAAACCAAGGATGATAAGCTTCTAGTATAAAAAGAACTAGTTGATCAACTAGCACAACACTTCACCAAGATCTAGTTCACTCGAGTACCCAAGCTTCAGAATAAGGCAATAGATGCAATGGACACTATTAGCTCACTCTTAGAAATTCATCAAGAAACTTTACAACATGAATTAGGTCGAGCAGCTATATCAGCATGCATATGAGAATGATGACTCAACATGTATATGTGTCTTGGTTGGTCGTCAATCCCCTTGGTACCATGAAATTCATGCTTATCTAAAAGATGGTATCATATGCCCCCACCTTACATGAACCCAATGCCAAAACCTCATTCAAAGAGAAACCCACTATGTTATCATAGCCAACACCCTATATCGTCAAGGTTATCATAATACTCTCTCTAGGTGGTTAGACTAAAATAAGGTTGCAATGGCATTGAAAGAAGTACATTTTGGACTCTATGTGGTGCCCATATAGGTGGCATTGTCCTAGCACAAAAAATCCTTAAAGTATGATATTATTGGCCTAACATTGAGGAAGACTCTTGTAATTTTTTGAAAAGATGTCTCCCATGTTAGCAACATGAAAACCTCATCCACTCTCCAGTGTAGGATCTTTAGCCTATTGCACCACCTTGGCCATTTGCATGTTGGGGTTTTGATCTTGTTGGCACTATTACACCTTTATCATCCAAAGGTCACAAATGGATCATTATGACCATGGGCTACTTTACTAAGTGGGTTGAAGTAGTACCCCTTGTTATAGCCGTGGGAGTTTAAGTCACTAAGTTCATCCTTTACCATATCATTTGCCACTTTGGCATCCCATCTCCCATTTTCAAAGACCATGGAGGATATTTTGAAAATCTAAATATGGAATAATTTTGTACCTCCCTCCACATCCATCATCACTTCTCTAGCCCCTATTTTCGACAAGGTAACAATCAAGTAGAGGCAACTAACAAAACTCTCCTCCAAATCCTAGACAAAGTTTTTAATGATTATGACCACGATTGGCACTTTCAAATTAATCTTGCCCTTTGGGCTTATCATACTTCATATCACACATCCACAAGAACAACCCCATACTCCCTAGTCTATGGAGACAAAGTAGTATTACCCATTAAGGTTGAACTCTCATCCTTGCACATCTCTTTGCAAGGTCAAATCTTAGATGATGACTACAAAGTCGCTCGACTCACTTAGCTAGATCTTCTAGATGAAAAGAGGCAATAGGCCTATGGTCACCTTACTATCTACCCAAATCACCTCAAGCATAATTTTAACAAGAAATTCCATCTTAGATAGTTCCAAGTTGGTGGCATGGTCCTTAAAGAGAACATGAATGTCCAAGCAAATAGAGAAAAGAAAGGCAAGTTTGAGCCTACATGGCTTGGTCCTTATGTTGTTATTGCATCTTTTGGCTCGAGTGTCTATCAGTTATCCACACTTGAAGGTGAATTCTTGAATGACCACACCAACATCATTCACCTCAACAAGTTCTATGCTTGAACATCCTTAGTATAACCTATCAGAATATTATAATAAATTTTAAAAAATAAATAAATAAAAACCCAAAAAAAAATAAAAAGAAAAATAAGTGTCCAATGGTGAAAACTTGGCAATTCAAGCACCTTGTGTACTACATGGACTAGTCCATTATCTATCTTCCACCCACCCATCCCCCATCATCCATCTCACATCGACCATCTCCGCATGTTCCTTTAATGTTCTTGTACCATAACTTGTACCATATCTTGTACCATGGCTTGTAATTATCTTGTACATATCTTATACATATATTGTACCCTATCTTTGTATCATATCCATCTTGCACATTTCACCTCCCTATACATAGATCATGTATCATATCATTCGCTATCACCTTATCCTAAGTTTTTCCCATCCCCACTTCACTTTCACTTTAACTTACATTTTTCACAAACCATCACACTTTCCCATAATATCCAACACCTAGCTATGAATGCATCACCCATCCTGTACACAAAGAAACTCCAAACACACCATCACATAAACTATCCTATCATACCGAGCTTTTGTATACATCAAGTTTCTTGTAAATATCTTGATCCATTGCTTGTACATCCCCTTACATCCATCTTTAGCATAGCTTCCATTGTACATATCTCTACCTTTCATCTCAATTCATCCCTGGTCACATATCTTCCCATCTCTTGGTCAGCTACTACAATGCATTCTTAGCAAAATCCCTTGTCATGAAACTATTGTCCTTAAACTAGTTCTTCTTGCAATAAGATCTCCCATCATCATCATCAGTAGGTGGTCATTGATAGGTCCTTGAAGGATATAGCTTTCCTCATGTCCAACCTTGGTCCGTCAGTATCCTAGTCCTCCCCATCTCTTTGGCAAAAGGTTCTCTTTTTTGTTGATTTAAACTTTCCTTCAACTTGGATTTTTTCTTTTGGTTCTTGAGATATCTTTTCCACACAATTTGGTTGTCTCCTCCCCAAGGTTGCCATGATCATTCATATCATGGTGTACTAGAAATGGAACAATTTTAGAGAAAGTTCTTGATGAAATCTTTCATCTTTTCTTTTTCTGCTTGTGGCTTACTCAATATTGTTCCACTCTGCTTCCTCTGGGTTTCATATGTGATGTTGGGGAAATCCTTGCATGTTTGTTTCAAGTCAGTCCTCTGGAAGGTTTTTGCAAAGGCCTTAATGTTCATAGTAACCTTGGTATCTTCAACATTCCTATATCAAACTAAGTGCTCAACTACATGGTGGTACTTCATTCTGGAGTACCCACCAGCTCAAGGTTTAATGGATTCCATTTTTCATTTCCCATCCAAATCCCACAACTTTTGCATCCCAATCCTATACGAAACCACCAATCATGACTTTTTACATCCAATTTCCAATCCTCCTCAATCATCACTCATAGTTTTAGGATCCAAAATCATAGTCTTAGGGACCAATCAAATCACCCAACAATCTTCCACCAATCATAGTTTTAGGGATCCATCAACCATCCTCTCTCAATAGTTTCTCCTCCACCATCATCTTAGGATCTCCTTTGCATTAGTTCACTCATCTCCATCTTCCATATTCCACTACCAAGGGTTCAATTTTACCATGCCAATTATCCCTTCATCCACCAACTTGAAAGCTTAATCATTTCTTCTCCTTTTTCCCTTGTGTCCCTTTTATCATCCTCCCATAGTGCAAGTCTGAGCTAATTAACCTCTTCTCTTAACCAACCTACATCATCTCGCTCATCACAGATTCTTGTACTTATCAAGAAATTGTTGACCCTTATCTTCTCTCCCTACCACCTTCTTGAGGGAGCATCACATAGTCTAGTCTCTCTTCTTTCTATTTGAGATTGGGGCAACCCTATTGCTAAAACTCTTCCTCATGTCATCTATCTTAAAACTTGTTTGAAAAAGTGTTGTTCCAACACTATCTCAAAGAGGGACAAAATGTAGACACCTAAATCTGATTACACTAATTTATTAATCCTATTTAGTCTTCTTCTAAGGCATCATTAATTGAACATTCACTATTTATTTAATTCTTTGTCATCCCATAGCTAATTAAATCATTTAATCTGGTATAGCCCAATTGATAAAAACCAATGATCAACCAATAATCAAATTATCAATTAATCTTTTTCTCCTATCTAATTCCCAAATCCCATTTATTAAATAAATCAATTTAATAAATAAAATCCCCAACCCTCTAAAAATCCTAATCATATCTTAAATCCTCCATTAGTCTAATCCACCCCATCCACCCATACTAATTAAGGGCTCATTTTTTAGCTAGAATTTGGTTGGAATAGGAATGTAGAATTGGAATTAATTTTCAATTCTTTGTTTGGTGTGTCAAAGTAGAATTGAGAATAAGAATTTATTTTTAATTCTTTATTTGGTGCATCAAATTGGAATTGGGAATTAGAATTTGCATTCCCAATTTGGACCCAAAATGAGCATGTGTCCATTCTAAAAAATACTTTTTATTGGAATATCTATTCCTATTCTTATTTTAACCTTTTCTTATTTGATAAATTTTGAAGTCTGATACACTCTATTTCCCTATTCAATTTTGAAATCCATCCCACTCCATTGCCTATTTGACCTTGAATCTACCTCATGAATCAGATCTTTCAAACCCACTATACTCTCAAGAAAAACCAGAGAATTATAATTTCAAATCTTGTTATTATTATTAGTGGTTTTTGTGATTGTAGTGAGCAACTCTAAAAATCTAAGTCAAAATTTGAAGGAAGCAAATGTAGTGAGAGTGTGATTGTACAAAATCATGTCTATCGTAGTTACTTGCAAACTTTTCCTCGTGACTCTTCTTCATCTCCAATTTTGTAGACCACTATGTTGCTTCTTCTTAAGTAGACAAGTCATTCTTTATTCTTTATTTTTGGTGTCATTTTATTAAATCATTATGATATTTCACATATTCTCATTTTACAATAGTAAAATAGAGATGTGCTATAGGAAATAGAGATGTGCATTCAATTTCTGTTAGTGTGGAGTTTATCAAGGAAATTTTTTGGTGAGGTTGCGAGCAATAGTGAGAAGCATAATTAGATGCTGACTTTGAATGTGTTTAATGGTTTAGCTATTGCGGAGGCACTGTTGTTCTTGGTGGAGATGAGCTACTTGCAATGGAAATTGAAGGTGCAAAAGCTTCTGGTCTAAGTGAAAGACGAGTTTGGATTTGACAATAAATTGGAGGGTGCACTTCGATGATTTTTCAATGACATGTACTCTTTGTCAATCGAGGGTAGTATTTTTGATGGTCTAAAAATTTATTTGGTCTGCTTTAGCATTAATTTTCCATTCTTCATGTTCTGGTTTCATCACCATTTTCCCCTTCCAAATCATATGATTACATAGGTTTTGTAAAACCAAACAAAATTTAGAATAACAAATCCTATTCCTATTCCTATCTCTATTCCTATTCCTATTCTCAGTTATTTTTTTTTAGTTCCTATTCTTCAATTGTATTCATAATCCTATTACCTATTCCTATTCTTAGTTTCCTATTCCTACAACCAAATGGACCCTAAGCTTATCCACCTAATTAACCATCCCTTAGTTTTCATCTACTTCCCATCCTAATCTAATCCTAATTCCCTCCCTAATCATTTGCACAATCTTAAGCAAGGATAAGACTTCCTAAGCCAAGAAGAGTAAACAATCTCATCCTTACCCTCACCCTCAAGCATTATGACTCTTACACAACCATTAAAAGATATTAAAAAGAATTTATGAACATTTATGAAGCCCTTATCTCTTGAGCCTCTTTTGTTGACTATTCATCTTGCCCTTCCATCCATCCAATCACACTCTAACATGTGTCACCTCCTAATTGGCTCCAAACAAGCACAATCCATGTGCTTCCTTTTAGTACATCCTAGCCCTCCATAAGCTTTTACCAATCCTTGCATCTTGGTCATTCATACCTCTACCCTTTGTCCTGTAAATTGAACCCTGTCCTCTCACAAAATAAGCAATCTTTCATGTAAACTCATAATGCTATTTTGAGAACCAATTATTCACTTTTGAGAGTAATTTCATATCCAATTCATCCATCCACTTCTAAAATCCATCACCCTCTATTGAAGAATCTTGAGCTTATTGAGCATACATCCAAACCCACTAGACTCATCTAAAGAACAAGAAGACCTCTTGGAAGAGTCCTTCAATGGCTCATATTTCCAATTTGGGGGTCCTCTTAGTCTATCACTATATGTTAGATTAGTTTCAAGTTTGTGAATGTTAGTTTAATATGTTAATGTTCTTAGCACACTAGATTCTCATCCAATACAATAACTAGGGTAAGATGGCTAAAAGAACTTCCCTATGAAGTAACCATAGATGAAACTTATGCAACAATTATTGCATTACTATTTGAAGAAGTAGACAAGAATACTCAAACCTTTGAGGAGGCTAAGGCAAGGATCAAGAAAAAACTTGCAAACATCAAAAGTGGATAGAAAGAAAAACAAGATAATCAAGAGATTGATTGAGCAATTTGGTGAAGAAGGTGAAAAGGATGATGATGGAAAGGAAAAGAAAGGTCTAGGACCTCTACTCCTCACCCAAGGCCAAAATGGAGAAGAAGAACAAGAAGGCAAGGGGAAAGAACTTGCTACTGCCAAGCTAGCAAAGAAAAAAAAGGCCACTATGAAAAGGAAAAAGGTCATTTATCCTACTCCACAAAAGATGCCACTCCCTAATTGAGCTAGAATACGAGTGGTTATTGCTAAAGCCGATTCTCCATAAATAAAAGTATATGAAAAGAAAACTAAGGTTAGCCCTGTTGGTATACCTCGACTGAGTGGTACACATAAAAGAAACTGACTTCATCTTTAGAAGGATACTGATGATGAAGAAATTGAGTTAGATGACCCTAGCCATTTCAAAGTGGTTAACACAAATCACAGGTAGACATTCTCTATGATAGTTTAGAAATAATGTTGATTATCTGATTTGAAGAAATTTCATTTTGAAAAATTGTTAAGGGAAGATAAGATGGAAATAGAAGAGGCCATATACTACATGTTATGGACATTTTTTTTCTATTCAGATAGTTTAAAAACATTTATAAGTATAATAGAGAGTCTAGAATAAAATAACTTGATCACACCCCAAATTGCACATACAGTTACAAAAATTTTGTGGGGTGATATCAAAACTTATAAGTACGATAGAGTCATAGATTTATAGAAATTTTTAAAAAAATTGTTACATATATTGAATAAGAAAAATTTAAAATTGTACTAGCTGACTAATTCCAACCATCATTGTGGTTGTCTTGATCATACTGAACCACTAGAACTTCATTAGGAGTCTGTGTCTCATCAACAGTTACCTCTTCATGGCTGGTAGCACTGTATCCCTAAGACCCATTGATTACATTTTTCATATCTTCTACCTCAGAAGGAGCTATAAAAATCTAATATTTAGTAATATAATTGTTGATTGCACTTTGTCTTTATTAATCATCAGACTGCCCTCTCACATTAGGACCATGAAATCACTCCTAGAATTGTGTAAAACAAAAGCAACCTGTGACATAATGAAAATTGGTGAGTTTAAAATTAAACTTAGTAAGTACCCTTCTCTCATCTTGAAAGATTTCTTTATTCTTGTCCTTCCAAAGAGTCCATAAAATCTCAATTAAAAAAGAAAACCAAAAGGTGTTATGTTTAGAATCAAATTTCTCCACATATCTCGCAAGAATTTCACTCTAGGTGATACTATCTTCATAGTTCCAAAGACTAGGGGAGCCAAGAAAAATAGACCACAACTTATGGGCATACACACATTCAAAGAATAAATGTTCAAAAGACTTAGTCACATTACACAAATTGCAAGACACAAGTGAGAGACCAATAGAGGAAAGAACTTGACCAACAGCCAACTTTTTTAACAAAAGCAACCATTTAAAAAAAATCTTTTTAGGTTCAGCTTTACCTTTCCAAAAATAATAAAAAAAGAAAGACCAATTAGAAAAGGGATTAATCTACCCCCAATATTGGATCATTCTAGCAATGAGAGAGGAATCATTCTTCATGCAAAGATACAGCCCTTTAGTAGTGGTATCTTTCAACAGATTTCCATCTAACCATTTAACTTTACCATGAAAAGCATTTGAATCAATAATATCACAAGAGCTATTGAAATTAATGGCTTTCTTAATAAGGTGTAGGTCTTTTTCTTAGAACATTCTATGGACATTTAAGAAAGTCCCTAGGGAAATTATAGTAAAACTTCCTAGGAGACTTAGTATCTCCATAGATCAAAGGTGGATAGGTTGCCTAGTCAATGAGAGGCAAATGAGGTAAGCCACATTGGCTCAACTCTTTACCAATTTAAAACCTGAAGAGGTAAAGAGAAATGTAGAGAGTTATAGAAACAAATTAAATCCAAAGGCTAGATCTTTTAAAATCCTCCAAGGAAAATATGATGAACTAGCCTAGTAGACTAAAAAAAATGGAAAATCATTTTTGGACTAAGTACAAAGTCATCTACTCAAGATGAGGATAAGACTAAAGAGAAGGTTGAGCCACATAATATGGTTGGTGAAGTTTCTAAGACACAACAAAAAGGACAACAAATTGAAGAAAAAGTTGTCAAAATATCAAATGATGTAGAGATGAAAGAGGTAGAGAAAGGACCTAAAGAAATTAGTAAGGCCCCTAATAGTCCTCCCGTCATAGTTGAGGATGTCATTGATACTGATGAGCCTACAATGGAAAGACACCTAACTAATGAAGATCTAATGAAAATTGCATCAGAAGTAGCTAAGGATTCATTACTCCTAGGAAGTCCTATACTGATATAGATACAAGACTCACCAATAGCTGCCAAGGTACAACAAACTCCTTCCTCATAACATCAACTTGGTATGCCTCCCATGCCCCCGATTAATATAGAGACCCCTATGGCTACACAAGAGAATATCTTATCTTCACCAACCCCTCTGCATACACTCTCCACATTAACTATTCAAGATAATGTGCAAGGGGGAGCAATTCAAGAAATAGAAAAAGAAGAGGGAGAGCAGAATGAGCAGATAGAGTTTGAGGCAATGGTGGGAAACAAGAAAGTGGAACAAGAGTTGGTAGAAGAGAATGAAGAGGAAAAAGAAGAAAGAAAATAAGATGAAAAGGAACCTGAGAAGACAGAGGCATAGCAAGTACAATAGGATAAGGAAAATGAACAATAACTTTCTGTAGTCACAAATGATATACTTGAAAGGAACAAGTGGTCATGCAGACTTTGGTCTCACTTCCCCATCTATCACCCTTTGTCATTCCTGCAAGGCCAAGGAAGAACACTTTTGTATACACATTGAGCACAAGCTCAGAAGGAGGTGCCAAGGAAATAAAAGAGGAAATTGACCTTGATGAGGTCATTGAAATAGCAAAGTTTGATTTAGAAAAACTTATCTTAGAGAAAATACAAATTATGCAAAGCATCCTCTAAAGAAAAACAAGGTAGGAACAACTAAGGAAAGAGAAGAGACAAATGGATGTCCATGACATCAAAGTCATATTTGTAGAAGCATTTGATATAAGTGATGTCAATGATAATCGGACTATTGTAGAACAATTGGTCCATATCATTGATAAAGTCAACACAGAGGACATAGAGGCCAACTCATAGTTAATGGATTGGTCATCAAGGAGATACCACACCAAGGTGCTCACAAAGATCTCAGATGAGATAGTAGTAAGGTATGTTGAACTAGCAAAAGTGGTCACTAGTGTGAAGATAGTATTGGAAAAAATTCACAAGATATTTACCAAATTGTGTGATGCTAGTTTATTCATTGAAGAAACCCAACATAGCATCATGAGGCTCCATGCTGAAATCAAAGCCTCTAGAAAAACCATAACAACAACCAAGGGAGACACAAGGTTACATTTTTAGAACCTTATTTCCTCATAGAACAAGTTTGTTGAGTTACAATTCAGGGAGACTAAAATAAGAGCAACACTAGCTAGCATTCAGGCAATGTTGATTCCTCTAATGGAAGTTCTGAAAAATGAACTCTCCATAGAAAAAGCCCTGATGCAACAAGATGCACATATTTCAATAAATGAAGGGTTAGCGAATCTAGCTACAAAGTTGGATATACAGATACATTCATTGGAGATAGCCAACAACAATTGGAATGCCAAGACAACTACTATTGTATAGTTGTATTAACCATTCCTTAATAAATACTCACCGAGTTTACCTACCCAATGACATTAAGTATCAAAAATGGGGATATCACAACATTTTTTTAATAAATACATTAAGTTGTAAATATAAAGGTTAAATAAGAATGTTGAAAGATACATCTACTCAAGGAAAGTAAAGTGTACAGATTACATATAGAGAGGATAGCATGCAAAATGTTAGCCATTTTTGCCCTTTGGCTGTAAAATCCTAACCAGTTCATCTCCTTGCAGTTCCTTTGGGTTTACCACTCAAAAAATCCCATAAACCCTAGCATATGCAAAAGGCCCTAATATTACCCCCTTACGTTCTAATTTCATATTACCTTTTAGGGTGGGCTAAATATTTTTTCCAAACTTTGCCTCGAGCTTAATTTTTCCCAAGGTTTCACCTTCATGTGCCATATTCCTTTTAAGTCATGAAAGTGTGACCAACCTCTTATTTGTCTATCGCTTCTATAGTGTTGGCTTCCCACATAGCAATGAGAAGAGTCATTCCATAGGCCTCTAATCTTTCGGCTAGGTGGGGAAGCATAGTGGCATAAAGGCAAAATATAAAGCTTCCCCACTCATACAAAAGACCACCACGGTTGACAATTAACCACAAAGCATATGGTCATGGGTGATTAAGGCCTAACCACTAGAAGACATGAGATCTTACGATCAGCCTTAATTGTGGAGGTGTAAAGGAGATATTAAAAGGTGGCAAAGACTTGTTAACCACTGATGCCCTGGCTATTTTCATGCAACTTGATTTGTTCGCCCATGCATTCTGCCACCTTCATGCTGGCAACTTGTTCTCAGTGGCCAATATTGATTGCGGAAGAGAGCAATTTTTAAGGTTTCTGCACCTGATTTGTATGAAGTGGCATTCTTTGAGTTGGCCACCTTCTGAGTTACTCAGCATTGATGACTGCCACTATCTCCTATCATTGATATACAATTAGGTAAAATGATGAATTTACATGCAAAGATTAGACCTTCTCTACATTGATGAGGATGGCTGGGTAGATGGATTTCTAGGGTTTCTATTCTAGAGTTTTCTTGACATATCTAGGTTGTGCTTGAGCCTATAAAAGGCAGATTGTAATCCCTTCCAAAGGGTTGATAATTCTTTGATTCATTTGCACTGTCTCACTTTGGAAATGTAATCTCTCTTATTGTCTTGTATGAGTGAAATTCATATTTTGCCTTCTTTAGCCATTAATACATGTGTATTCTTTACCTTATATTGAAATCTTGTCTTCTTTAAGTTCTATGTTGTGCTTGTTCACTTAGATCATTGTATAGTGAAGTCTCTTCCTTATAGTCTTCTCTATGATGTTGGTATGCATATTATCATAAGGAACAGTAGGTTGGGGTTGTGCCTATTGAATTATATTGATGCTAGGTGCATGTATAGAGGAGTCAGTATCAAATAGCTATTTGGTGTATCACTCTCTTTTATTTTTTCAGCAGTTACGTTAGATCCTTCTTCCCTTTCCCTTTTGAGAGAGTAGTTAGATGCATTCTAATAGCAAGGAAGCCATCCTTCTCCAAAGATTCAGTCTCATAGTTCAAGTTCCACAGCTTGGAGGTTTTTTCCATGTTTCACAATGTGCAAACTTTTGTGATAGCAGGACTCATATGTACTGAATATGTTTATCAAACTTCTAACAGGGTCAAGCCTTTTGCAAGGGACATTAATATTAGTACAATATCTTGTGGGTCTCATCCCCACAAGGATTTTCCCTCTGATCAAGGGTTTCCCTAGTTAACATATCTTGTTTCACTGTATATGTTTATCTTTCATGATTTCAATTTATATTGCTCACATGATTAAGTTGGATTAAAGTTTCTTATTTGATTCAATAGTTGGATAACTGACTCAGCCCCCTTCTTCTCAATTATATTGTGGACATTATATTTTAATAGTATTATGGCTGATCACTCATATCATATAGCTCTTGACTATCCATAGATGATTATACTGAATGTGCTTGATGATTTTGTAAAATACCTTAATTTCACATTATAGGGCTTTGTGCAACAACATGTATCTGTAAACTTTTTCAACACTCCAAATAGCTATCAAATCTCCTCAATTCACTCAAGTCTTCACACAAATTAATGATGTTTGCAAATCAATTAACTATTCTTAAATCCTTATGATTTGTACTTTTCATTGAATGCATATCTATCAAAAATTCAAAAATATTGTCTTTGTCTGCCAGTAAGGTTATTTTGTGCATATCCTCTTATTGTGATCATAACAAGTCATGCACACTCAACTATAGTCTTCTTTGACTGTCTAGTGTACACTCCTAACTGCACAACTTTACATATTCTCTCTAACATCAATTTTCATTAACTAGCACATTTTCTCTTCTATAAATGCTTAATTTAGGTAGGATGAGTCACAAACAATATGTGACTTTAATGTCTTATCAAGTGCATTAAAATATATTTCTTCTAGAACTTTATGAGAATTTCTAGATTCTTTAGCCTTAACAAATGTTTCCTTGAAATTTGTTATTCATTCTTTCATTTCTTCCTTTTGATTATCATAATTTCTTCTATTGTTCCTTCTGTAATTCTGATTTATATTCAGGTTCCTTCTGTCCATTCGATAGAATCTTGTTGTGTGTCCAAATTTATTACATAATTGATATATGGGTACATTCCTTCTTTGATCTCCATCATTCTGATTATAATGTGCTTTGCAATTCCTTGCAATATGTCCAAGATTGTTACATTTGTAGCAAACAATATGTCTTCTTTCTCCACTATCATTGTTGTGTGGTCTTTTTCTTCTACCTGTAGGGTTAGTATTCCTAAACATTTTACTATTTTTATTATCATTATTAAATTTAGGTTTCTTAAAATTTACTAAATTATGTCCATAACAATGACAATTATGACAATACAACATTGAAATAGGTTTAAAAGACTTACCTATGCAATCATTCATAGTATGTCTAACTTCGTCACATGTAAAGCATATATCATTAGATTCCTTTCTTCTTTCTTTAGGTGTTTCAACTTGATTAGAATCTTTGGTTTTCTTAGAATGAATAACATTCTCTTTCTCTTTAGGCACATTAATGGATTGACTAGATTCAATCTTGTTTAGATCTAGTTCCTTTCTTTTGACAAATTTCTTAGTTGATTGACCAAGAAGATATCTAAGTCTAATTTTATCATAAGTAGGTCTCTATATAGATTTTTATTCATCGATCTTATCACTGCTAGAATACAACATCACAAGTTGTTGCTTTTTTTGTGTCCATTCTCCTTTCACAATAGTATTGTACTTCTCTAATTCAACATGTTCCATCTTTACAGAGTCTAACTCAGATGTTACTTGATTTAACTAGGATCTAAGATCTACATTCTCAGATTTTAGATCATATTCATGTATACACACCGAGTTGTGGTGCCAAAAAGGTGACAACTCTTCTTCTTTTTTCTATTTTTAGTAGTGCATACACGCTTTAAAAAAGTGAATTTTTATAGATGGTTTGCATACTCATAGCCCATCATTTTCATCTCTATTTTTTTGCATTCCTACACCAATAGTGCATACGCGGGTTCAAGAAACAAACATTTTTGCCATCTTGGTTTCCAATATGCCTCCTCGTTGACAAAATTTGAGATCACAAGCATGCCCATGCCAATGCCATATGCCATCTTAACTTCATTTTGCATTGTTTGATATGTTTTTCATATTGTTTTGTAGGTTTTTTACATTGTTTTGTAGGGTTTTTACAATTTTTATTTAAATTTGTTTATTTATTTGGATTTCAATTGATTTTTTATGAGGAAATGTCCATAATCAATCGGAAAATCCACAAGAACCTTAAAACCCTCAAAACCAAAACCCTCCCCAAGAAGAAGAACAAATTCCACAACCCAAACCAATTGCAAGACCTCTGCCAGGCACACAAGAAAATATAATAAATGAAATAGAGAGAGGAAAAACTGAATTAGAAGGACTCATTGCTCAGTTGAAAGAATCTGGACAAACCAATCCAATGAGAGCTCAATTGGAATCATCCCTCAAATCCATTAAGACCCAGATAGCCTCAGTTAGTGATCAGTTACATATTTGGCGGGTTAAGAGGGATGAACAAAAAAGATTTTATGAAAATAAATTGTCATATGAAGATGTTAAAAAAAAAGAAATACCAAAAGGTAGAATATGTGCATTATTTAGAAAACCTAGTGAGCAAAATACTATTAGAGAGGGTACTAAACGATTCCCCATCCATTGGTACATACACGATGCTATTAGAAATAATTTTTGGGATAGATGGTGGATGGTTTTTGATGCCCCTCCTTGCAACAATCATGAGGTACCCATGTATTTTTTGAAGAAAGTATATTGTGAGTTTGTCCTTGGGGAGATCCCCAATTATTTTGATATATTAGACTCCAAGGGTATAGCTGGGGGGTCATCATTTGAGAGGTTGGGAGCATGTCGTGACCCTAATGTAGTTAGGGCACCTATGGTCAAGCCACATCACAAGCATGTGACTATTTAACATATAGAGGCCAGTGTTCTAGGTACCAAAAATTGCTTTGATGCAGACCCTCATCCATTCCATGAGCCCATTAGTTGAGAGGGAGCCTTTTGTGCATCGTAGTCACTTGTGCACTTCATGCGGATCCCTATCCACATTTGGCACTCATGCTGGAGATGGTGCGGATGATGGGTTTGTCACTAATCAGTTCCTAAACGACACATTTGGCATTGACACATAGGTAAATTACAATTATAATTTACTAATTTGATCACATTTCATATGTATAGTGAATGATTTATTAATTAGCATCTATTGACATTGTTCAAAATTTAGGGTCAGAGTGTTGTCGAGCCTAGCAGCGATCCTCTAGGCCCACTTTTTGTCCCCTCCATGAGTCCAGAGGTATGTATTGATGTAATAATTTTAATTAATATATATTTATTAAGTAATCATATTAAGGATTGACAAAAAAAATTATGCATGTGCATCGATTCTCTACAAGACCCTCAACCTTTACTATGGACTCGAAGCATAGACATCATACGAGCATCGTACAAGTATAGTTGTTTCATGTTAATTTAGTTCATTTGATTATATTTGTTTCATGTTACATGTAACATGTATTGTATGACATGCAGCTCATGATGTTAGACACCCCTTTTTATCTCCAATAGTCTGTTGATTGTGGAGTGGCCGCAGCTATGGCTAGCTCACAGCCATTGACTGAGGTATGAAAGAATTTTCTTCATTTTAGTTGTTGTTTATAATAGTTAGTCTCAAAATTTCTAATGTTATTTATAAGTAATTATATTTATTGAATTTGTGTAGGGTCTCGTCACACCTGATCATCTACGAGCCTTCAGGGTGGACTTATAGAGTGACTATTTGATGGCAGTAAGAAAATAATTTATTTTGTGTGTGTATATATTTGATTTCAACGTATAATAAATATTGATTCATATCTAATTTGTTTGTATCAGGTTGAGTTAGAGAAGAGCCTCAACAAGAGGATGAGCGAGCGTGCCAGGAGGACCCTGTCATCTCCACTGTCTCCCTCCACATGACAATAGAAGATGTCAAGGGATTTGTTTCCTTCCCCTCATGGGAAGGAAAAGATATAGTTGATCTAGACATGTATATATATAGGCATCAGTGGACATATTATATACACATTTGATGTATATGACATTTTATATTTGGTGTATGAAATTTATTTGATGTATGACATTATTTGACTTATGACATTATTGGTTATTATATGATATGTTTTTTCATATAAGACATTATTGGTTATCATTTTATATTATATGTTTGTTCATGTATGACATTAAATTAGATATGTGCATGTATGACATTAAATTAGATATGTTTATGTATGACATTAAATGAAATACCTAATCTGTTCAAAACTTTGATAGAATATTGATTAACAATAAACTTTATCACTATTTAAGCATAAGTTAATCATTTGCAATATGTCATCTTCATATGATTTATGGTCTTGTTCATGTTTAAAGTTTTCCTTCTCTATCATTTTTTTATCAAGTTTAATTCAATATCTAATTAGTTTGAATTTTTGATACAATATTGATTGACAATAAACTTTATCAGTCAAGATCGATTAGGACTTCCTAGAAATAAACTTTATCAGGCAATATTCGTGGACCTCCTAGCAATTGGTCACCTAAATGAGAACCTTCAGATGTATTAGGAACTCCATGAAAGAAATTAGTAGCTTGAGAAGCTCTCCATTTGTTAGCTGAATTAAAACCTTGGATTGTAGATTACTGGCCTCCATTGTACAAACAAATTTTATCGATATATAATCAAATAAATAGTGTATTCATCTAAGCATAGAAATATTGTTACATAAGAAGAAGATCAAGTTTTACAATTGCTAATAATCATTAATGTATGCACATACACTTAAACCTAAAAAGGATGACCTAAAGAAGACAAATTAAGTATGAAGTCGATACAAAATCAATAAGAGAGTTCTAGCATGATATCTTCAATATTTTTTGAATTAGATAAAACGAAGTATTAATATGATGATCTCTATGCATCTATATCACCATCTAGATGTCTCTCTATATCTCCCTAACTCTCTATATTTTATCTCACATTCATCCTCTTCTTATATCTCTATCCATTTATCACTATGTTTTTATTTCTTTTAATCTTCATGTCTACCTACACCTTCTTTTGTTTCCCTCCATCTCTATGCATCTTCTCCATGTTTAGCAAGCATTGGAGTTATAGGGATAGTGTTAAGAAACATGCTTATGTTGCAAATAGAGGTGAGAAGGTGAAAATAAGGGTGTACTATAAGTTGGAAGCTAAGGATGATTTAATGGTTGATAAGTGGGTGTTTTATTATGATGATACTAGTGATCAACACATTTGCATGGAGGTCATCCAAGGTAGAGCTCATTGGAGTCTTATGCTATATGACAATGCATATGCAGATGCTATTTTGAGTAAGTCTATTTTTGTCCATTGATTGCAATCTTGGCTCCATAATGTTTTGATTTGGGAGGTGGTTAGATGGAACTATGAATATCTTTAAGCAATAAATTGTATTGATTTAGATTTAATTTATTATTAAATATTTTAATGGATACAACTTTTCTCTAAATATTTCTTCATTATAGGCTTAGTTATACCATTTTTACAATATGAATCTTCATGGTCACTTGTGGCTCTTCCTAATCTACCAAACTAAACTTGTGGCCTTCCTAATATCTTACTCCTTTAGGATATCATTTGTGTGGCCTATCCAAAGTAATAGGGTCATTTGTGAACTTCTCCAAGGTGAGTACTTCTCCAATCAAGATCTTGCACCCTTTTGTTTTAGGGACACTAGCCTAATTCCAAGCCAATAGCTGTAACTCTTCACCAATGGCTTCACCAACCCCAAGTTTCTATTGGGACACCTTACTTATGTTGAACTAATTGAGAATCAACTCTTGCTTTAACCCTCCAATTGTCATACAATAAAAAATGTTGACTATCATAGAATTCCTTGCAGGTCTCCTACTCTAATTTTTTGGACGTAAATTCCTCTTAGGTTGAAATCTAACTATTCTATGGGTAGATTCAAACACCCTTTTGGAATTTACCCAGCTACCCAGAGCTAACAAAGTAGACAATTCGATCCCACAATGAAAGGTGAGAGAGATTTGGAAGTTGGCAACTTTGTACTACCGGGTGATCCCACAATAATGGGTTCCACTTTTTGACCAATTTTGACACTGAAATCAATATTTTTGCAACAAATGTCATGTTCAAGTGACTATATCTCCAAAACTATAAATAATTTTGAGATGACATAAACTAGTGATTTTGAGT
Organism: Cupressus sempervirens; assembly: GCA_028749045.1. Lineage (NCBI taxonomy): Eukaryota > Viridiplantae > Streptophyta > Pinopsida > Cupressales > Cupressaceae > Cupressus > Cupressus sempervirens. Next base: position 141,783,561 of record CM053784.1, on the reverse strand, counting down.
AATTTTTTCCTACTTTGTAACCATATTTTTTAATCTAAAAAAAAAATTATTTATGTCAATTTTTTTTATCTCCTCTGAAAAGCGGTACATAATAAAATTCAATATTTTAAAAAGTGACAGTCCGTTTGACACACATAACTTTTTTTCTAGAAATGATAAAGAAGTAATTCTTTCGATGTTAGATTTGTAACATCAATATCTAGAGGATGTATTTGGTTTGATTTATTTTGGTTGAATACTGTATAGCTTATGAAGTTTTGAAGTGACATGAATCGTAATTCAGACATACGTTCCATTTGACACAGATAATTTGAAGTCAATTTATCATAAACCATTTTTTTTTAATAGAAAGGTATCTCAAGAAGCCAGTTCCTCCATATTTTTCAAAAAAAAATTAACCTAATTTACTAATTTTCCCGAGGTGTCAAAGTTGGTTGATGTTCAATGGGTAATGAACCTATAATGAGTTAAACTCATATTTGAAAGTCTTAATGATTAAATTATGTATTAAAATTATAGTCATTGGAAAGCTTGCTCCGAGCAGCACATTTTGACATTTTTTATTTTACAGTAGGTGATCATTCTCCTACAATTATGGCAGTCAAAAGAGCAAAAAAAAAAAGAAAAAAAGGTTAAAATTTTTGTGATTTTGCATGTTCGTGCGAACATGTTTACCATGTTTGCGTGAATGTAAGTTCACGTGAACATGCAAATCATGTTTGCACGAACATATTTATCACATATAGTAAAATCAATTTCTCATTTTGCAATTTTTTTCATTTTTGTTCGTCCCACTAAAGTGGAACCCATTATTGTGGGTTCACCCTAGCCAACACTGCAAGTTTTAGCATCACCCAAGATGACATCGTAAAATGAAAATAGAGTGTGATCTCCAAAAATTTAGAGAGGTTATTGTAGGCCTCCACAACACGGTCTTGTAGGAACTAGAATCACATCCATACCTCACACAAGCTCTGAGATATGTGTTGTCAAAGATTGCAGCACTATGGCATTTAGTGACCCTTAGGAACATTCCCGTTCAGTGTGCCCGAGAATGTTCGAGCTCTGAAGGGGATAGGAAGAGGTTGGGGATAGGGTTTACCCGGCCACCCAGAGCTAATAGAGCAGACAATTTGATCCCACGATGAAAGGTGAGAGAGATTTGGCATTTGGCAACTTTGTACTAGGCAACACTACAAGTTTCAGCATCACCCGAGATGGCATCATAAAATGAAAATGGAGTGTGGTCTCCAAAAAGTGGGAGAGGTTATTGTAGGCCTTTGCAAAATGGTCCTGTAGGAACTAAAATCCCATCCATACCTCACATGAGCTCGAAGATATGCCACATCAAAGATCATAGCTCTATAGCATTTAGTGACCCTTAGGGATGTTCTAGTTTGGCATGATTGAGAATGTTTGAGCATTGAAGGGTACATGAAGAGGTTGGGGATAGGGTTTACCTAGCCACCCAGAGCTAACAGAGATAACAGTTTGATCCCACAACAAAAGGTGAGAGAGATTTGACAGTTGGCAACTTTGTACTGGCCAACACTACAAGTTTCAACATCACCTGAGATGGTTTACCCGGCCACCTAGAGCTAATAGAGTAGACATATTTTCATATTCCAAGTGATACACATGTACTAAGTAAGACTTGACTATAGATATGGGGTACTTTGTTTGGTATAGATATGTTCATTCAAGACTGAATACCAACTACTTCCCCCTTGTACCAACCAAAATCTCATTCACTCAACCTTAACACAATGTGACATCAGCAACTACAACTTCCCATACATCAATAGAGACCTAAAACCATCCAACACAATCCAAACTATAAAATAGTGGTCAGATTTACTGTTATTATTCACAAACCAGTAATACAACAATTGGCATTGTTCTTCACACAAAGTGACAAGAATGAGACTTTGGAACTTCAAGATTCCCCACACACTTAAAGATGGTTTAAAGCAACTTTAAAATGACCAAAACAAGGTGTATCAATGGTTGGAACCTCAGTATGCAACATCTAATGAAAATTGACACCACAGTTTCAAAACTCCACTCCACTCCAACATACACTAACCCTACCTTGCACACAGGCCTAATTAGCAAGTTTAGGCATGGTTTACAAAGAAAAGACCAAGAAATGGGTGAATGGACTTCATTCTTCAACTCCAAAACATTCTTCTAGGTTAGATGAGGATTTTTTCTTGATTTAACAAGTCCTTAACTCCTATTCTTTTCATTACTTAACCAAAACATCAAATCTAGGTCTAATAAATGGGTCTTATTAGACCTAGGGCATTCTCCCATTTATTCCCAATTCAACCCCTCATTCCAAAACCATTAAAATATGAAAATACATAGCTCTAGCCTACCCCATGAAAGTTTCAAAGAAATTCCAACTGTGGGAACTCAAACTAGGGCCATTTCTTTGGCCAAACCCTAGGTTTAAGGGTTTCACAAGCAGTGAAGAAGGAAAAACGTATAAGTTGCAAATGGAAACTGATCTCTCCTTCAAACCACCTCCAAAATTATTCAAATTAGATACACTAACTGAGCAATGCAAAACCTCACCCTTTCAATCTAAAAATTGTGTACTATACGGCCAAAAATAGTCATAAAATCTTGGAACAGTGGGTTTTTTATTAGATTCTTGGATGAAAAACATATCAAACTCCTTCTATGCCTCTCATTTGAGTTCAAAGGGCCTATAAAGGCATTTAAAAATAGTTTCAACCATCCAAAGATAGTTATATGGTTATTTCCTAAAACTTGCTAAATTGTTGCAAAAGTTGCTAATGCAACTTTGCAATTTTTGCACTTTTTGGAATTTCAACTAACCACCAACCAAAATGAATCCTAATCATTCTAAATGATTATTATAGGACTCAAAACCACTAAACCAACCTAAAAAAGTGCAAAAATTTGAAAAATGCAAAAAGTTGCTAAAGAGCAATTTTTGCAAATAATAGTTGTCAAACTAAAAATGAGGTTGTATGGTGTTTCAAAAATCCAAATGGAAGTTATAACTATTCAAAGGCATATACTTAAGATCACCACACATGGCAAAGGTCATTGTATGGATGGTGGACAACATTGGTGAATAAAAAACTTAGATTCTAAGTCTTTTTAATTATTTTTTCAATTTTGCATGGCTTGTGCGGATTGGTGGTGGTACAAGTCTTATATGGTTGGATATAGGGTTGAGTCAAGGTTCCATTGCAATTTTTTTGAGGTCTTTATCTTTTATACAGCAAAAGTTATATCAGTTTTACTGCAGATAGGTTAGATTTGCTCCAAATTTGAGAGTTTCAGCAAGATGGAATCCTAACTTGCAAATTCATTGTGGGATTTCAACACCACTTTGTGGAATAAAATTTAGGAGAGGGTTCTTTGAGATGGAAAATATTTAGGGCTGTAGGAGCATGGCATCTATTTTTACCAGCAAGCCCTAGACTCAACATAATCTTATGTCTAGTCTAGATTTGAAGGAAAAAGAAGGATGAGGCTCCTAAACTGATTAATCTGACCCAAGTAAAGGGTGTAGAAGGAAAATTTTGATGTATAGAAGAGATCCAAGGTGTTGAACCAAGTCTATGAACCCATTTGCTTATGTTTTCCTTGTAACCCATCCTAAACTAGCCATTTACGATTGTGACACAAAGTGGGCATAACTTGATGCTGGAGTTGAGTTGGTGGTTAATCTTTTGGAATCTCTTAGGGGATGTTGAATAGTGTTTAAAAATACAAAAATAGTGGGGGTCCTTTGTATGGTTTGGGAGTTTGACTGTTAAAACTAGAAATTGTCCTAGTAGAAAGTGTTGGTAACAATTTCGAAATTTGATTGTTGAGTGTTGAGAAACCTCAAGTTTGGGATTTTTCTTGTTGTTTTGAGTTTATAATAACCATTTCCATCTGAAAAGTTGAGTGTTGAAACCATTTAAGAAGTATTTTCCTTTGTAGGCCTATTGGTGGTAGGGAGTTCCTAGGTGTTGATCCAAGTTGTTTGAGTACCCTAAGTTTGAGGGTTGGGCTTGTAAAGTGGAGTCCACTTGTAGGGTAGAGTCTCCTTGTATTAGAATTCCATTTGATCCTTAGTCCTTGGTGTCTTCAATGAATGTATCTTCATAGAATGACCTTGGTGCTCCTACACCATTAAGTGATGATGATGAACATGAGTAAAATTATGAGATCTGTGCCTACATGTTACAATGAAAAAGTTGTATCTATTTTGAAATTAAGAACTATAAAACAAGTTTCAAGAGAAGCTTAGGCTAGAAGACTTTTTTCTATGAGATGACTACTCTTGGTAATAAGCTACCAAATATTGAAACTACACTCAAATCCAATATTTATAAGGATAAGGAAGAACTTTTAAAAGATAGTAGTTATTCTAAGTGTAAGAATTTTCTCAAGGCAAAAAATGAAAATGACAAGATCTAGTAGCTCAATCAATAACAAAAAATTTCCAATTGTTGGCCAACACTGGTGCAAGAGCACCAAGGTCACAAGCAGGAGGCAAGATGAGAAATCCTTAGGTGGATTGAAAGAAAAATGGCCTTCTAAGATCATTAAAACTTTTATTGAGTTTAATCATGGACATTCGATCTTGTTTTGATCATAGATTGATCATATTGTAATCAAAGCTTTAATGTAAGCCTTAATGGCATTATTGAGCCTACAAGGTACCTAGGGGTCGCTAGGAATGGATTTGGATTGATCATAGGTTAGGGGTGGATAGAAAAGACCTATAAAGGTCTTGAATAATGTAATAAGGCTATCAAAGCCTCTAAAAGATGTAAAAGGCACTAAAAGTGCAATATTTTGTAAAATTGCCAACATTGGCAATATAAGCCAAAATGGGCTTAATCGAGTCATGTAAGGGGTCCAAAGGGTAGATATGATTTTTGTTTTATTTTTTGTGTTTAATAAGTTCTCAAAATACCATATTAATGTAATGGGATAGTCATGTAGCAAGAAATATCAAAAACTTGTCAATTGACAACTAAAAGTGTCAATTTGACAACAAAATAAGGTGATTAATGCACAAAGGTGGTTAGAGGGGTAGTTAGGGAGGTTTCATTTGGTTTTGAGAGTCTAAATGATTTTAAAACCTCATTCCCACATGTGGGAGACAAGTTTGGATGGTCGAAATTGATTGGTAATGTAAGAGTTTTGAAGTTTGAGCAATGAATGCATAGTTTTCCCTAAAATTTTGATAAAAAATATAAACTTGTAACTGCTGTAATTTCATTTTCACAGTGCCTTTTGATCTGATTATTTTTGGAGGTGATAGGGAAATTTTTTAGCTTTCACTTATCATTTTTATGAAGGTTTAATCAATCATTTTGTATTTTTCATATTGACTGTCCTAAAATTTGTTGTAGGTGACAATTTAAGAGGGGTTTGAGATTCATTTTGTGAATCTGACCCATCCTACTTTATGTGGTTACTGGGGCTTATGGAATGGATCAAGAATATTTTAAAATATTTTTTTTAATCATTCATGTTCAAGGAAGAACCTAGAGTTTATTTTTTCATGCCCAAGGGTATGGGGTTGAGTGAGAAAGAGTGCATAAAAAGGGGTATGTGATTGCTCCAAAGGTGGATTTAGTGTTTTCTTCAAACGAGAGTTGCATTTTATGTTGGAAGTCATCTAATATAACCAAATTGAAGGTTTTTGAACCATTTTTGGGTTCTAGAGATGTTGCAAAGTAAGATTTCTAGAAAGCCCTAGGGTAAAGGGGCTAGAAAGGAGGGTTTTGTAAAAACCATTGTAAAGTGGATCATGAGACCAAAAAAATAGAAGAATCCTTGCATTTTATTCATTTCTTAAGAATTTTTTGGTTCATAGGAGTTCCAAGATTCAAGGGATTGTGAGTTGCTTTGTAAAGGCCTCAAACGAGGCCTAGTTGGCAGACTGAAATAGCTAGTTTTGAGTGATATTTTACAAAACAAGTGTAGTTGGTTTTGGAGTATATTTTAGAGTGAGTAAAAGGGTATTTTAATCACCCAATATTTTAGAAATTTCTGTGGGAAATTTTGGAGAAAACAACAAATTAGTTACTGGCAAGAGCTAGTTGGAACAAGCCTAGAAGAGGCAAAATTGAGAAAGTGTAAGAGATGAGCTTTTGAGAGTGTGCAATGTGTTGGAACATGTTAGATGGGATGTTTTGAGATGATTCAAGTTGTTGGGGTCATGGTATGAAGCCAAGGACGAGTTTTGGTATGTTGAAGGCACTAGGGTACACTAGGTGCATGGTGAACAATGTGAGTGTTTAGAAAACAAATTGAAGATTTGGGTTATAACCTCTTAGACATGGTTGTAGGAAGATGTTACCAAGTCAGATACCTCCTCTTGAACCCTAGTAAAGTCTAATTCCTTGGGTAGATTCCAAGAATATAAGAGAATCCCAAAGTTGAGTTGTGTTTCCTAGGGGAATATAGGAGGGCGTTGCATCAAACACACACACTTGTTGTATAGTCATAGATATTGTGATCATTCATGAACTTGAACAACTAACACCATGTTAGAAATAGTGTTGTGAAAAAGGACTACAAAATAGATTGAAATGGCCATCAAATATGCATGATTTAAATAGCTACATTAAATAGCCTTTTACTTCATAAATCACTTCAACTCAATCATTATGTTGTACAGACAACCTCATCATATGTCGCTTGAACAAACCTATCATGTAAAAAATGAGGGAAAAATCCACAAAATTAAATCTTAAAATGTTACAATCATAAAAACCTCATGGAACACACATGATATGAATATATATAATCAAGTATTAACCCTTTCCAACATTCCAACTTTATGATAATAATGAGTCAAAGTCCAACAAATTGGAATGCAATTATTGCAAGTATTCTTGGGTATCTATTACAAGCAACCATGGTTTGGAAAAAATTAAGAGTTTTAGTCTTGTAGCCAGGAAAATGAGCTCAATAAACGCTGTTGAGATGGTCATCTTGTGATGATCATGGATAAATCATTCAAAGCATACGCTGAACCTACCCAATATATACCTGCATCACTTAAATCACATTAAATACTGGAACACAATCAATAAATATAGTAAACATTGTTAATATAAGAACCATTTTATTGAAGACTAAATTGATTGTCTGGGGTAAGTGCACCAAGTTGTGGTGCCAAAAGGGGGGTATAAGTGGACACCTTTTCTTGAAATCTACAAATTTTGCACTTCAACAAGAATTTGAAGATATTTATGCTCAAAGTTTTAAGATATGACAAAAACAAAAGTCGTAGTCCTTTGAATCTAGTTTCTAAACTACTAATTTTTTTTCAAAATAGTTTAGTTTTAGGTCCTCAAAAAAGGGGACCACAAAAAGTGGTACTGTTTATTCCAAAAAAACATAACACAGTACAAAGTGTGGCCCCCCTAAAATTTTAACTTTTTTTTTGGAATTCTTTAATCGCTCTAGTCAAAAGTTATCTAACACTATGTAGTTTATCCTAGATTTTTCGGGTAATTTTATAATGTGTATTTTTTTTTAAATTAATTTTTTAACTAGACACATCCCAAAAATGTGAAATATCAATGTGCTCCCCATAGAAATAATTGAAAACTAATCTAAAATCAAAACTTTATTTTTTCAAAGTGTATAGAATGTAGTCTAGTTTCTAAAAAACTAAGTTGTTGCAAAATTCGATGAATGAGCTAAAATCTATAGCCCAATTAGTACATGGTGGTTTTGACAAAAAATGAACATACATTCAAAAGAAATTATAGATGAAAGGCTTGAAATAGTTCAAATTAAAAATAAATTATATGGTTAGATAGCTAACACAAAGACCTATAATGCTATGTAACCTGATCTTATCAATACCCAAACACGAGGAATCTTAAAGGGGAGCGCACAAGAAAAATCAATCATTTTTGGTATGTTTGCTGGAAAACACATCTTAGACATGTTTATAAACTCCAAACATTTGGGTTGGATATCCAAGGCAAAACCAAGCCTTAGGATTGGGTTTAATTCAAAGCTTTCAATAGTGTGTGTGGCTTATAGTGCGCACGCACTATTGGAAGCATTAAATTTTTAGTAGAGTGTGCATGCTATAGGGAACACGCACTATTAAGGCCTAAATTGCAAACCAAGACCAAAAGAGAGCTAGGTGGGGGGATAGGGGAATGGCTATTTGTTTGTGAGAGAGAGACAAAGAGATAGAGAGAGCAGGTGGTGGGAGACAAAGTGAGAGAGGAAGAGTGAGAGAGAGGAGGATGGGAGTGCATGTGTGTGAAAGAGAGAGAGTATGGAATGGGAGAGGGGGAAGATAGAGTAGCTCGAGAGAGAGTAGGGGATGGAAGAGAGAGTAGGCGATGGGAGAGGGAGAGAGAGTGGGGATAGAAATGTGTGTAAGAGAGAAAGAGAGATAGATTAGGGGATAGGAGAGAGTGTGAAAATGTAAGAGAGAGTAGGGGGTAGCAGAGACAAAGAGAGTAGAGAGAGAGAGAGAGAGAGTAGAGAGAGTGAGAGTGAGAGTGAGAGTGAGAGTGAGAGTGAGAGTGAGTGAGAGAGAGAGAGAGAGTGAGTAGCCAGTGGGAGAGAGAGTGGGAGAGGGAGAGGGAGTGACAAAAAAAGTAGGGGATGGGAGAGGAGAGAGGGGGGATGGGTGTGTCTATGTGAAAGAGAGAGAGTAGGGAATGAGAGAGGGGAGAGAGAGATAGAGAGAGTAGGCAATGGCAAAGGGATGGGAGAGAGGAAGAGAGTGTGTGTGTGAGAGAGAGAGAGAGAGAGAGATAGTAGGCGATGGGAGAGGGAGTGGGAGGGAGAGAGAGGTGGAATGGAAGTGTGTAAGAGAGATAGAGTAGGGGATGGAAGAGAGTAGGCAGTAGGAGAGGGACTACAAGAGAGAGAGAGGAAGGGAATGGGAATGTGTATTTATTTATAAGAGAGATAAAGTAGGTGATGGGAGAGAGTGTGAGAGTTTGAGAGAGAGTAGGAGATGGCAGAGAGAGAGAGAGAGAGAGAGTAGGGGATGGGAGAGAGTGTGAGAGAGAGTAGGGGATGGAAGAGAGAGAGTGAGAGTAGGGGATGGGAGAGAGAAAGTAGAGAGGAAGAGAGAGTACTTGAGAAAGAGAGATAACTTAGGTAGTGTAAGAGAGAGTGGGATAAGGAGATAGAGGGGGGATGGGAGTGTGTGTGACAAATCTAGAGAGTATGGGATGGGAGAGGAGAGAGAGAGGGGGATGGGAGTGTGTGTGTAAGAGAGAGAGTAGGGGATGGGAGAGAGTGTGAGAGAGAGTAGGTGGTGGCAGAGAGAGCTCGTACAGGATGGGAGAGAGAGAGTGAGATTAGGGGATGGGAGAGTGTGAGAGACAGTAGGGGATGGGAGAGAGAGAGGGAGAGTAAGGGATGGGAGAGAGAGAGAGTAGAGAGGAAGAGAGAGAACTTGAGAGAGAGATAGTAGGAGGTAGGAGAGGGAGAGGGAGAGGGAGAGGGAGAGAAATAGGGGGATGGGAGTGTGTGTGACAAATGTAGAGAGTAGGGGATGGGAGAGAAGAAGAGTGGGGGGATAAGAGTTTGTGTGTCTATGAAAGAGAGAGAGTAAGGGATGGGAGAGAGAGTGTGAGAGTGTGAGAGAGAGTAGGGGGTGGTAGAGAGAGAGAGAGTACAGTGATGGGGGAGAGAAAGTAGGCGGTGGGAGAGGGAGAGAGAGAGAGGGGATGGGAGTGTTTGTGTAAAAGAGATAGAGTAGGGGATGGGAGAGGAGAGAGAGAGTAGGGTATGGGGGAGAGAAAGTAGGTGGGGGGAGAGGGAGTGGGAGAGGGAGAGAGGGGGGGATGGGAGTGTGTGTGCAAGAGAGAAAAAGTAGGGGATGGGAGAGAGTGTGAGAGTGTGAGAGAGAGTAGGGGGTGGTAGAGAGAGAATAGGGCGATGGGGGAGAGAAAGTAGGCGGTGGGAGAGGGAGAGAGAGAGGGGGAATGGGAATGTGTGCAAGAGAGACAAAGTAGGGGATGGGAGAGAGTATGAGAGTGTGAGAGTAGGGAATGGGAGAGGGGAGAGAGAGTAGGGGATGGGGGAGAGAAAGTAGGTAGTGGGAGAGGGAGAGGGAGAGGGAGAGGGAGAGAGGGGGGATGGGAGTGTGTGTGTAAGAGAGAAAGAGTAGGGGATGGGAGAGAGAGTGTGAGAGTGAGTAGGTGGTGGCAGAGAGAGCTCGTACGAGATGGGAGAGAGAGAGAGAGAGAGTGAGATTAGGGGATGGGAGAGTGTGAGAGAGAGTAGGGGATGGGAGAGAGAGTGAGAGTAACAGATGGGAGAGAGAGAGAGAGAGAGAGATAGAGAGAGAGAGAGAGAGATAGTAGGTGGTAGGAGAGGGAGAGGGAAAGAGATGGGGGGATGGGAGTGTGTGTGATAGATGTAGAGAGTAGGAGATTAGAGAGAAGAGAGTGGGGGGATAAGAGTGTGTGTGAGAGATCTAAAGGGTAGTGGATGGGAGACGAGAGAGGGTGAGAGAGGTAGAGAGAGTAAGTGGTGGGAGAGGGAGAGCGAGAGAAAGAGTAAAGGATGGGAGAGGGGAGAGAGAGTAGGAAGAGAGAGAGGGTAGGGGATGGGAGAGAGAGTAGGGAAGATTGAGAGTGATGTGTTTCCACATAGTGCATACACGCTTTATAGTTCGTACGTGCTATAGTGAGTATGCACTATGTGAAATCACCTAAAAATAGACAAAAAGAAACTTTGGGGCCCATTTCATCAATTCTCTACTTTTGGTCTGTTATGCACTCTGTTATTCTAACAGAAATCATGGGTTTCAACATAGCAAACACTATTTCAACACTTTTGGAAGCTAGCAAACACCAAATTCAATCATTGGATATGTGATTTGAAGACTTTTTGAATATTCCTTGTATAGAAAAGGTTAGCGCAATATATTTTAAATATTGTTTGTTGATATATAGATACAAATTTGATTATAATTTGACATGTTGTTTAATATATAGTGAATTCATTGAAATTTGTATGTTTGAATGAAATGTTGTTTCGAAAAGGTTAAAAATTTGACAAGTCATTTGATATATATATTGTGTATTCATTCAAATAATTATAATTTTTATATGTATTTGAATAATTTGTAATTTACACATTTTAAGTAATTCAGGTGTTAGAATAATTTGACATGTAGAAATCATCATCATGCCAAGGAAGAAACCAAAAACTCAAACAAATGAAGATAGAGAGAAAGATTTGGCAATTAAAAGAGATAAAATGAAAATACTACGTGAGAAAAGAAAATTGCAAAGCAATAATGAAGAATTGACTTTCAAAGAGGATCAAGAACCACTGGTACAAAGAAACAAAGAGGAAGAATTGGAAAGACAAAGAGAATGAATGAGACTATTACACTCAAGAAGACAATTGAATTGTGAAGCTACACCATCTTCCAATGTTGGAGTCATATCGTCTACTACACCATATTCCAATGTTGGAGTCATATTGTTTGCTACACCATCTCCCAATGTTGGAGTCATATAGTCTGGTACACCATCTTCCAATGTTGAAGTCATATTATCCGCTACACCATCTTCCAATGTTGAAGTCATATCATCCTCTCATGTTGAAGAGATACTAATTTGTAGATCTGACGATATACACACTCCATCATGTCATGTTGAAAGCACAACATCAAAACATCAAGTAGGTGATATTACATCTTTTACTTCTTATTGCCAAGGCACATCATCTTTGGTTCAAGGTACGTAATAAACTCATCTTTATATTGATGTTGAAAATGTTGAGAGAATTTAATAGATTAGAACACCTTCTAGAATTTATTTTAGAAGACTAAAATATTTGATTGATATTGATACTAACATTTTGAAATCAATGAATGACAATATTAGCAAGCATACTTGTCAAACAACAGTTAATCATATGTGGAGATTATTTTTTGAAGAGTTAAATATTACAACTCAATGCCAATTATTTGTTGAAATGATGAGGAATTTGAAATTTAGGCCTATCATGAAGATTCTTGGGCTAAGAACGATGGATGATTCAAATGAACAAAGCATTGTACAGAATCTAATCAGTGCTTATGAAAAAGTTGCTTCTAAATCACACACCAAAGATAGTAATATCACAAGATGAGAACTTACATCGACAATAGTAACTAGCCAAGTGAAGAAAGATTGACTCATGAGAAAGACAAGCAAAACATTAAAAATTAGTAGAGGTACTCTAAGGAGAGCCATACTAAGGCATGAGAGATTGGAAGATCCAACAAAAAATGAGTTATGGACATTTAGTTGTAGACTACCATGATAGGATAAAGAAATTAGTGAAGCCTTGAAATCATTGACCAAAGATTTTTTGAAAAATAACACATGTGTTTCCCTTAATCAAAGAGATGTTGTAAGAACATTTTATGTGAAATAGGGGATGGCCAATAATTTTACAAGACATCATGCTTGGATGGTACATGCTTATTTTGTGGTTCTTTGCAACTTTTATCAACTTATCAACATATGGATAGTATACATGCAATTGGAAATGAAATAGTAGATTACAAAAAATTTAAGACATTGACATATGCTCTAAAAGATGGGAAACATGGCAAAAGATGTGATTTAGTCATTGAAAATATTCTAGTGTATGAGTTCATGAAGATTTTTTGTGAAAAGATTATTTACGAGTATGCAAGGCATAGAGCTTGATGGCTGGACTTGCAATTCAAGTTGTACAAGGATACATTTCCACTAGATACCATTGTTTTGATTGTAGATTTTGCAGAGAACTACACACTACAACCATAAAATGAGGTGCAAGAAAAGTATTATACTTCTCAATAGTTTCCCATATTTGTTCACATAACATTCATGCATTTACCTACAAGTACAGAGGATGACAGGAAGATTTTGAGGGAATACCATTTTTACATCAGCAATGATCGATCACATTCTACAGAGTTCGTACATTGTTGTTTTCAATTATTTTATGGAGATTTGGCTAACAAGGGCATAAAATATCATCAGCACATTATTTAGTTAGACAATTGCACATCTCAATTCAAGAATGCACAGATGTTCTATTGGTTGAGTAGGATGCACAGGTTGTGTAGAATTAAATATATGTGGAATTTCACATAACCTAGTCATGGTAAGGGAGAGCATGATGGTGCAATCACATGCATTAAAAGAGACTTGGCTCATGAAGAACTAAAGTACAAAGATGGATAATTATTGATAGATGCAAAATCCATCATCTAATGGTGTAATGCTACAATGGGTCCAGGTAAGGAAGGTGAGTCTACGGTTCGTGGATTTTTTTGGTTGATAGATAATACTAACATTGCACCATATCAGGATTGTTGTACACTAATAGGATCTAGTGAGTTACACTCTTTTAGAAGCTCTAATGCAGGTTCATGGAGTATCCACACACAAAAAATAGCATGCTATTTTCCATCATGTGTAGACAAAAATTGGGATGACTGTGAGTCAACTAAATGGGTGGACAAATGGGATGTACAGGTTTTGGACCCAATTGACACCTATCATTCTCCACAAGCACTGGAAATGGTAGAGATGGATTCATCCTTTGACTTTGATCGCTTGTCAGATCTATTACAATGTAGTAATATATATATTTATATATCTTTGTAATTTCAATATGTAACTTTATAACTTTTACCCAAGTATTTTCTGAATTAATGACCATATTTTGTACATTTGTCACTGTAGGCCATGTTTTTGTTGTTATTTCACCTAAAGACAATGAAGAAGGGAAAAATTATTATTTGTGTTGTTGTGTTTAAGCCAAACAAAAATTGGATAACTCAGTTATAGATGGTGAAGGTTTAGAGTACCATGTTGATGCAGTGGTTGTAACTGGCACATGGCTTAGACGATATTCTATGAAGAACCCCAACTTGTAGTTATTTGAGGATTGGCAAATAGAGAGGAAGATTCTTCATTATTCAAACCTTGTTGCATCAAATGTCCACTTGATAAAATATGGTGGAAAACCACATAATAATATTCTTTGGAAAGTTCATGAGTCAGACCATGAGGCAATACTTGAGACATTAAAATGTTGAGCAGATCCAATTGGCTCATTAGATTGAATAGGGACAGAGGGAGAGAGAGAAAGAGTGATCAATTGGATCCAAATACAATGTTCCAACCTCTTCCCCAAGACTGTCCACATGACTAAGGTGGACTGTATTGTTATGATGTGTAAGTGATGAGATTTAGTTTAAATCATAGATTTTATGTGTTCATTTGTTTAGAATCTAGATATATTATTGCAATTTATATTAGATTCTTTAATAGAACCCATTTTTAGATTAGTTGTTTGAATAAGTGAAAGTTTAAAATTTGTTGTTTAGATCAAAATGTAATGAAAGAACATGAAGATTGTTAGAATGTGAATGCTTTGTGATGTAAAGTCATGATTGTGTGCATGTAACCAAAAACTTCAAACTGGCCAAAGCAAGGATATAATGGGAGAAGTTTTCAATATTCATCAAGCAAGGGTTACCATCTAACTCAAGAAGCAAGGATTTCTACAAATGGATAATTTTTAATGACAAGCCAAATTCAATTTTTGTCATTCTCTAATTTTAGTCGATTAATCTTATTGTAGATTTTTTACTATGCTAATTCTTCATTTACAGGTCACCAAAGAAGAGGGCTAATAAAGTCGAAGCACCAGTGATAAAGGGTGAGATGCCAAAATTATCTGTGAAATGGTATTATCAATTCACATCGTCAATATTTATTAGTGTTCTTTGTTCAAGTACCATTGTGTGTTAATCATCTTATGCCTGGAATTGTAGAGGATCACAATCATCAAAAAGTAAGAAGGAAAATAGGTCTTGATCTGATGATAATGGGGCAGTTACAGATATAGTTCTCTCTAAGGATAATGTTGTTCAGCCGATGTATAGGTTGAGAGAACCAAAAGACTATTTAGGTCTACTGAAAAGAAATCAAACTTTTGATATTTTAGGATACAAAATGTATATTGATGGATTTCACAAGAATTAAAAGTAGATAAAGGTCATATGCCAAAATAAACCTATTGATGCCTTTAAACCTCCTAGAGTTGACTATTTGTAGATTTTTCCCATCAAGACCTAGAAGAGTCTCTTGGAATATTCCTACACTTTTACTCATTTTGGGTTGTTTAAAGGGCTCATCATAATTTTGTCTGCACCAGAAGGGGACAAAAAAAGTTTGGGGATAGGGTTTACCCAGCCAATCAGAGCTAACAGAGTAGACAATTCGATCCCATGATGAAAGGTGAGAGAGATTTGGCACTTGGCAACTTTGTATTGGCCAATACTGCAAGTTTCAGCATCACTCGAGATGGCATTGTAAAATAAAAATAGAGTGTGATCTCAAAAAAGGTGAGAGATTTTATTGCAAGTCTCTACAACATGGTCTTATAGGAACTATAATCACATCCATACCTCACACAAGCTCCTCGATATGCCCCATCAAAGATTACAACCCTATGGCATTTAGTGACCCTTAGGGACATTTTGATTTAGCATGCCCGAGAATGTTTGAGCGTTGAAGGGGATAGGACAAGGTTGAGGATAGGTTTTACCCGGCCACCTAGAGCTAATGGAGTAGATAGTTTGATCTCACAATGAAAGGTGAGAGAGATTTGGCAGTTGGCAACTTTGTACTAGCCAATACTGCAAGTTTTAGCATCACCTGAGATGGTGTCATCAAATAAAAATGGAGTGTGATCTCCAAAAAGTGAGAGAGGTTATTGTAGGTCTCCCCAACATGGTCCTATAGGAACTAGTATCACATCCATACCTTGCACGAGCTCTGAGATATGCTTTGTCAAAGATCGCAGCCCTATGGCATTTAGTGACCTTTAGGGACATTTCAGTTTGGCGTTCCCAAGAACTTTCAAGCACTAAAGGGGATAGGATGAGGTTGTTGATAAGGTTTCTTAGCCACTCAGAGCTAATGAAGTAGATAGTTCGATCCCACAATGAAAGGTGAGAGAGATTTAGTAGTTGGCAACTTTGTACTATTCAACACTGCAAGTTTCAGCATCACTCAAGATGGCGTAGTAAAATGCAAATGAAGTGTGATCTCCAAAACATGAGAGAGGTTATTGAAGGTCTCCCTAACATAGTCCTATAGGAACTAGAATCGCATCCATACCTTGCATGAGCTCTGAGATATGCCTCATCAAAGATCGTAGCCCTATAGAATTTAGTGACCCTTAGGGACATTCTGGTTCGGCATGCCTAAGAATTTTCAAGCACTGAAGGGGATAGGATGAGGTTGGTGATAGGGTTTACCCAGCCATCTAGAGCTAACAGAGTAGATAGTTTGATCCCACGATGAAAGGTGAGAGAGATTTGGCAGTTTGCAACTTTGTACTAGCCAACACTACAAGTTTCAACATCACCCGAGATGGCAATGTAAAATAAAAATGGAGTGTGATCTTCAAAAAGTGAGAGAGATTATTTTAGGTCTCTACAACAAGGTCATGTAGGAACTTTAATCGCATCCATACCTCACACAAGCTCTGAGATATGCCCGTCAAATATCGTAGCCCTATGGCATTTAGTGACCCTTAGGGAAATTTTGGTTCAGTATGCCTGAGAATGTTTGAGCACTAAAGGGTATAGGATAAGGTTGAGGATAGGTTTTACCTAGCCACTCTAAGCCAATGGAATATAGTAATATAGACAGTTTTATGGTTATTTCCTAAAAGTTGCTAAATTGTTGCAAAAGTTGCTAATGCACCTTTGCAATTTTTGCACTCTTTGGAATTTCAACTAACCACCAACCTAAATGAATCCTAATCATTCTAAATGATTATTATAGACTTAAAACCACTAAAACAACCTACAAAAGTGCAAAAAATTGCAAAATGCAAAAAGTTGCTAAAGAGCAATTTTTGCAAATAATAGTTGTCAAACTGAACATGTGGTTGTATGGTGTTCCAACCATCCAAATGGAAGTTACAACTACTTGAATGCATGGAGTTAATATCCCCACACATGGAAAAGGTCATTATACAGATGGTGAACAGTATTGGTCAATAAGAAACTCAGATTTTATGCCTTTTTTACTATTTTTTCAATTATGTATGGCCTATATGGATTTGTGGTGGTACAAGTCTTATATGTTTGGATAGAGGGTTGAGTCAGGATTCCATTTCAATTGGTTTTGAGGTCTTTATCTTAAATGCAAAAAAAGTTATATCAGTTTTAGTGTAGGTAGGTTAGATTAACTCCAAATTTGAGAGTTTCAGCAAGATGGAATCCTAACATGCAAACCCACCATGGGATTTCAATTTTTCTTTGTGGAATACAAGTTAGGAGAGGTTTCGTTGAGATGGAAAATATTAAGGGTTGTAGGAGCATGGTATCTATTTTTATCGGGAAGCCATAGACTGAACATAATCTTATGTCTGGTCTAGATTTGAAGGAAAAAGAAGGATCAAGCTCCTAAACTAATTAATCTGACCCAAGTGAAGGCTGTGGAAGGAAAATTTTGATATATAGCATAGATCCAAGGGGTTTAACCAAGTTTTTGAACCCATTTGTTTATGTTTTCCTTGTAACCTAGCCTAAACTGGCCATTTAGGACTGTGACACAAAGTGGGCATAACTTGATGCTGGAGTCAAATTGTTGGTTAATATTTTGGAATATCTTAGGGGATGTTGTAGAGTGTTTAAAAATGAAACAAAAATATGGGTTCCTTTTTATGGTTTGGGAGTTTGACCATTAAAACTAGAAATTTTCCTAGTAGGAAGTGTTGGTAACAGTTTTGAAATTTGATTGTTGAGTGTTGAGAAACCTCAAGTTTGAGATTTTTCTTGTTGGTTTGAGTCTATAATAACCATTTCCATCTGAAAATTTGAGTGTTGAAACCATTTAAGAAGTATTTTCCTTTGTAGGCCTATTGGTGGTAGGGAGTTCCAAAGTGTTGATCCAAGTTTTTTGAGTACACTAAGTTTGAGGGTTGGGCTTGCGAAGTGGAGTCCACTTGTAGGGTAGAGTCTCCTTGTATTAGAATTCTATTGGATCCTTAGTCCTTGTTGTATTCAATTAATGTATCTTCATATAATGACCTTAGTACCCCTACACAATTAAGCGATGATGATGAACATGAGTAAAATTATGAGATTTGTGCCTAAATGTTACAATGAAAAAGTTGTATCTATTTTAAAATTAAGAAATATAAAACAAGTTTAAAGACAAGCTTAGGCTATGATGCAAGAGCATCATATGATTATCAGAGGCACATTGGAGGTCCAAGTCATCACAGAGGTCATGGAGAATCTCCTAGAGTCAATTGGGCAATCCTTCAACCAATCATGGCATTTGAAAGCATAAAAAAGTCATAATGTTGTATGATGTTTTGATGGATTTCAATGTTGGAAAAGTTGCAATTAATCCATTGAATAGGATCTAGGAATTTCATAGGGTAGGAGAGTCCTTTGATAGGGTCCTATAGGTTATCATAACCTTAGCATGTCATTTGATAAGTTAAAAGATTCAAAAAGGTCTTTAAAATTAAACATAGCTTAATAGTTAAAAAAATTTAAATCTTGAATGTAATGGCTACATGGGAATTTTGGATGGAAACTCCATAGTTTAAATTTTATGAAGGAATAGGAAGTGAAACCAATTGGAGTTGGTTAAGGGAGTTAGTTTCTATCTCCCAAGTCTATAAATATTTGTTTTGTACGGACTATAAACACAGATTGTATGGACTGTCTCAGAAAAATAGAAGGAAAGTGCTTGGTTCCAAGAGTAATTTGAAGATATCTTTTCTTTTTGAGTGGTTTCACATGTTGGAATGATTGGTAACATCTTAGCAGACATGTTTTGAGAATCTTTACTTAGTTTAGCATTCAAACTTGAAGTTTTGTTCATCAAATTTCTATATTGTTGGTTGTAGCAGTCTTATTTCTAATCATGGTCGTTCCATGAAATTCTCACTATTTCTTCATGGAATTCAATTTATCTAACTTATAAAAATATTTCTAACCATGAAATGAAGATATAACTTGAGATTAGTGACCACCACATCAAATAAAGTTGTGAAAACAAGGGTTGTTCGGAGGGGACAGTCAATTAGGAAGAGATTTTCCTTAAGGAGGGTAGTGTTTGTGAGTTGATTCATGTTTATGGTGATAAAACATAGATGTTTTAATTTTAAATTAGTCCAAGAAGGCTTGGCACGTGTGAGATTAGTGATGCCCTAGGAAAAAGGGTTTTGAGAAGGTGAATTGGGGCTTTTGGGTTTAGGGAATCCATAGACTGAAATTGAGAGTGGATTTGTCTAATTAAAGTAATTTTAGGAGCCTATGCAAAGTTTGAAGTCCATACATTGAGTATATCTATATGTTGCTTTGTAAATGCATTATTGCTTCATTGATGAAAACAAGGGTAGTGTGTAGAATCTCAGATATTTTCTAAAGGAGTTGCATCTAAGTCTTGCATATGTTTTAGAAAAGGATAAAGGATATCTAGAAAGGTAATTTATTCAAGGAGTCATTTGAAAAAATCAAAAGTTATCCATCATTTTTTCTTGTTGCTGTCATAGACTTGTGAAAATGCATTGACAACATTTGGGTGAATTATGCATTTTGGCTTGCAAGGTATAGAAAGTGAAAGGTATTTATGGAAACATGCTATATAGGCTAGAATAAACCTATTAAATCCTAAAAACATCCTAGATTTGACTATTTGTGGGATTTGCCCATTAGGACCTCTATAAGCCAAAATGGGCTTAATCGAGTCATGTAAGGGGTCCAAAGGGAGGTTTCATTTGGTTTTGAGAGTCTAAATGAGTTTAAAACCTCATTCCCATGTGTGGGAGACAATTTTGGATGGTCAAAATTTATTGATAATGTAAGAGTTTTGAAGTTTGAGCAATGAATGTATAGTTTTCCCTAAAATTTGAGTGCATAAAAAGGGGTATGTGATTGCTCCAAAGGTGGATTTAGTGTTTTCTCCAAATAAGAGTTTAATTTTATGTTGTAATTCATCTAATATAACCAAATTGAATGTGTTTCAACCATTTTCGAGTTCTAGAGACGTTGCAAAGTAAGATTTGTAGAAAGCCCTAGGGTAAAGGGGCTAAAAAGGAGGGTTTTGTAAAAACCATTGTAAAGTTGATCATGAGACCCAAAAAATATAAGAATCATTGCATTTGAGTCATCTCTTAAGAATTTTTTGGGTCATGGAAGTTCCAAATGTCAATGGATTGTGAGTTACTTTGTAAATGGCCTTAAACTAGGCCTAGTTGGCAGACTGAAATAACCAGTTTTGAGTGATATTTTACAAAAAAAGTGTAGTTGGTTTTGGAGTATACTTTAGAGCAAGGAAAAGGGTATTTTAATCACCCAATAGTTTAGGAATTTCTATGGGAAAGTTTGGAGAAAACAACAAATTAGTGATTGGCAAGGGCTAGTTGGAACAAGCCTAGAAGAGGCAAAATTGAGAAAGTGTAAGAGATGAGTTGTTGAGAGTGTGCAAGGAGTTTGAACATGTTATATGGGATGTTTTGAGATGATCAAAGGTGTTGGGGTCATGGTATGAAGCCAAGGACAAGTTTTGGTATGTTGGAGGCACCAGGGTACACTAGATGCATGGTGAACAATGTGAGTGTTTGGAAGACAAACTGAAGATTTGGGTTATAACCTCTTAGACATGGTTGTAGGAAGATGTTACCAATTCAATTTACTCCTCTTGAACCCTAGTGGGTCTAATTCCTTGGGTAGATTCCAAGAATACAAGAGAATCCCAGAGTTGAGTTGTGGTTCCTAAGGGAATATAGGAGGGCTTTGCATCAAACACACACACTTGTTGTATAGTCACAGATATTGTGATCATTCATGAACTTGAACAACACCGTGTTAGAAATAGTGTCTTGTAAAAGGACTACAAAATAGAGGGAAATGGCCATTGGCGGATCAACATTATCCTTAGAGAGAACTATATCTGCCACTACCCCATTATCATCAGATTGAGACCTATTTTCCTTCTTAATTTTTGATGATTGTGAACCTCTACAATTCTAGGCATAAGATGATTAACATAAAATGGTACTTGAACAAAGAACACTAATAAAAATTGAGGATGTGAATTGATAAAACCATTTCAAAGATGATTTTGAAATCTCACCATTTATCACTTGTGTGTCAACTTTATTAGCCCTCTTCTTTGGTGACCTGCAAATGAAAAATTAGCTCAGTAAAAAATATAAGATAAGATTAATCCACTAAAATTAAAGAATGAAAAAAATTGAATTTTGCTTGTCATTAAGAATTATCTATTTGTAGAAATCCTTGCTTTTAGAGTTATATGATAACCCTTAATGAGTATTAAAAACTTCTCCCATTGTATCGTTGCTTTGGCTAGTTTAAAGTTTCTGGTTACATGAACACAATCATGACTTTACATCACAATGCATTCAAATTCTAACAATTTTCATGTTCTTTCACTACATTTTGATCTAAAAAAAAAATTCTAAGCTTTCACTTATTCAAATGACTAATCTAAAAATGGGTCCTATTAAAGGATCTAATATAAATTCCAGTAATGTATCTAGATTCTAAACAAATCAAAACTAAATCTCATCACCTACACATCATAACAATAGGGTCCACCTTAGTCATGTGGATAGTCTTGGGGAAGAGGTTGTAACATTGTATTTGGATCCAATTGATCACTCTTTCTCTCTCTCCCTCTCTCCCTATTCAATCTAATGAGCCAACTGGATCTGCTCGACATTTTAATGTCTCAAGTATTGCCTCATGGTCTGACTCACGAACTTTCCAAAGAATCTT
The DNA here is from genome assembly GCA_028749045.1 of Cupressus sempervirens. Taxonomy (NCBI): domain Eukaryota; kingdom Viridiplantae; phylum Streptophyta; class Pinopsida; order Cupressales; family Cupressaceae; genus Cupressus; species Cupressus sempervirens. The sequence continues at coordinate 141,761,738 of CM053784.1, read as the reverse complement.
ATTATGTGGTTTTCCACCATATTTTGTCAAGTAGACATTTGATGTGACAACAAGGTTTGAATAATGAAGAATCTTCCTCTTTGTTTGCCAATCCTTGAATAACCACAAGTTAGGGTTCTTCATAGAATATCATCTAATCCATGTGCCTGTTATAACCACCGAACCGACATGGTAGTCTAAACCTTCACCATCTATAATTGAGTGATCAAATTTTTTTTTTGCTTCAACACAATGACACAAATAATAATTTTTCCCTTCTTAATTGTCTTTAGGTGCAATAACAGCAAAAACATGGCTTGCATTGACAAATGTAGAAAATGTGGTCATTAATTCAAAAAATACTTGGGTAAAAGTTATAAAGTTACATATTGAAATTACAAAGATATATAAATATATATATTACCAGGTTGTACTAGATCTGACAAGTGGTCAAAGTCAATAGATGAATCCATCTCTACCATTTCTAGTGCTTCTGGGGGATGATAGGTGTCATTTGGTTCCGAAGCCTGTAAATCCCATTTGTCCACCCATTCAATTGACTCACAAACATCCCAATTTTCCTCTACACATGATGGACAATAGCATGCCATTTTTTGTGTGTGGACAATCCATGAACCTGCATCAGAGCTTCTAAAAGAGTGTAACTCACTAGATCTTGTTAGTGTGCAAAAATCATAATATAGTGCAATGTTAGTATTATCTATCAACCAAAAAAATTTACAAACCGTAGACTCGCCTTCCTTACCTGGACCCATTGTACCATTACACCATTGGACGATGGATTTTGCATCTATCAATATTGCTCCATCTTTGTACTTTAGTTCTTCACAAGCCAAGGATTTTTTAATGCATGCGGCTATGCCATCATGCTCTCCCTTACCGAGACTAGCCTCTATGAAATTCTAAATATATTGAATTCTACACAACCTGTGCATCCTACTCAACCAATAGAACATCCGTGGGTTCTTGAATAGAGATGTGCAATTGTCTGACCAAATAATGTGCTGACGATATGTTATGCCCCTGTTAGCCAAATCTTCATAAAATAGTTGAAAACAACCATGTACGAACTCCGTAGAATGTGATTGATCATCACTAATGTAAAAATGGTACTCCCTCAAAATCTTTCTGTCATCCTCTATACTTGTAGGTGAATGCATGAATGTTATGTGAACAAATATGGAAACCTATTGAGAAGTATAATACTTTTCTTGCACCTCATTTTGTGGTTGTAGTGTGTAGTTCTCTACGAAATCTACAACCAAAATAATGGTATCTAGTGGAAACGTATCCTTACACAACTTGAATTGCAAATCCAGCCATCGAGCTCTATGGGTATGCCTTGCATTCTCGTAAATAATCTTTTCACAAAAAATATTCATGAACTCATACACTGGAATCTTTTCAATGACTAAATCACATCTTTTAACATGTTTCCCATCTTTTAGAGCATATGTCACTATCTTAAATTTTTTGTACTCTACTATTTCATTTACAATTGCATGTGTACTATCCATATGTTGACAAGTTGATAAAAGTTGCAAAGAACCACAAAATGAGCACGTACCATCCAAGCATGATGTCTTGTAAAATTTTTGGTCATCCCCTATTTCACATAAAATGTTGGATATGAATTCCTTTGAAGATCTTGGTGGCTCATTCATGTCACAATTCTACAAAACAAACAAAGAATGCAAAACTACGCATATATGCCTAAAAATATCAAAATGGTTAGAAAATTCAATATGTATCCTACAACAACAAGTTGTGCGTGTGTGATTTATCTTCACATAAAAAGGTTTAACCATCTCAAAAAATCTTTGACTTATTCAAATTTGAGGATACATACCAATAAATTTTGCAAAAAATTGTGTCTGAGTTGAGTCCAAAAAATGTTTCGCATGCGGGTCACGATTTTGGCTACTAATCTTCCTTTTTACAACATCTCTTTGATTAGGGGAAACACGTGTGTTATTTTTCCAAAAATATTCGATCAATGATTTCAAGGCTTCACTAATTTCTTTATCCTTTCATGGTAGTCTACTGCTAAATGTCCATAACTCATTTTTTGTTGGAGCTTCCAATCTCTCACGCCTTAGCATGGCTCTCTTTAGAGTACCTCTACCAATTTTTAATGTTTTTCTTGTCTTTCTCATGAGTCAAGCTTTCTTCATTTGGCTACTTACTATTTTTGATGTAAGTACTCATCTTGTGATATTACTATCTTTGGTGCGTGATTTAGAACCCACTTTGTCATAAGCACTCATTAGATTCTTTATAATATTTTTTTCATTTGAATTGTCCATCGTCCTTAGCCCAAGAATCTTCATGATAGGCCTAAATTTCAAATTCCTCATCATTTCAACAAATAATTTGCATTGACCTATAATATTTAATTCTTCAAAAAATAATCTCCACATACGATTAACTTTTATTTGACAAGTACACTTGCTAATCTTGTCAGGCATTGATTTCAGAATTTTCGTATCAATATCAATAAAATATTTTGGTCTTCTAAAATGAATTCTTGAAGGTGTTATAATATCTTCCATTCCCTCAATATTTTGAACATCAACATAAGGTCGAGTGTATTGTGTACCTTGAACCAAAGATGATGTGCCTTGACAATAAGATGCAAGAGATGGAATATCACCTACTTGATGTGTTGATGTTGTGCCTTCAACATGACATCATGGAGTGTGTATATCGTCGGATCTACAAATTAGTGTCTCTTCAACATGAGAGGATAGATGGTGTAGCAGACAATATGACTCCAACATTAGAAATGTAAGACTTAGATGCAACTCCTTTAGAAAATATATGAGATTCTACACACTGCCCCTATTTTCATCAATGAAGCAATAGTGCATTTACAAAGAAACATATAGAAATACTCAATGTATGGACTTCAAACTTTGCATAGGCTCCTAAAATTACTTAAATTAGAAAAATCCACTCTCAATTTTAGTCTATGGGTTACCTAACCCCAAAAGCCCCAATTCACCTTCTCAAAACCCTTGTTCCTAGGGCATCACCAATCTCACACGTGCCAAGCCTTCTTGGACTAATTAAAAATTAAAACATCTATGTTTTATCACCATAAACATGAATCAACTCATAAAAACTACCCTCCTTAAGGAAAATCTCTTCCTAATTGATTGTCCCCTCCAAATAACCCTTGTTTTCACAACTTTATTTGATGTGGTGGCCACCAATCTCAAGTTAGATCTTCATTTCATGGTTAGAAATATTTGTAAAATTTAGATAAATTGCATTCCATGAAAAAATAGTGAGCATTTCATGGAATGACCATGATTAGATGCAAAAAAATGTCAAAATGCTTAGAAATAAGACTACTACAACCAACAATATAGAAATTTGATGAACAAAACTTCAAGTTTGAATGCTAAACTAAGTAAAGAATCTCAAAACATGTCTGCTAAGATGTTACCAATCACTCCAACATGTGAAAGCACTAAAAAAGTAAAGAAATCTTCAAATTACTCTTGAAACTAAGCACTTTCCTTCTATTTTTCTGAGACAGTCCGTACAATCTATGTTTACAGTCTATACAAAACAAATATTTATAGATTTGGGAGATAGAAACTACCCCCCTTAACCAACTCCAACTGGTTTCACTTCCTATTCCTTCATACGTTACATTCAAGATTTAAATTTTTTAACTATTAAACTATGTTTTTAAAGACCTTTTTTAATCTTTTAACTTATCAAATGACATGCTAAGGTTATGATAACCTATAGGACCCTATCAAAGGACTCTCCTACCCTATGAAATCCCTAGATCCTATTTAATGGCTTAATTTCAACTTTTCCAACATTGAAATCCATTAAGACATCATACAACATTATGACTTTTTTATGCTTTCAAATGCCATGATTGGTTGAAGGATTGCCCAATTGACTCTAGGAGATTCTCCATGACCTCTTTGATGACTTGGACCTCCAATGTGCCTTTGATAAGCATATGATGCTCTTGCATCATAGCCTAAGCTTCTCTTGAAACTTTTTTTATTGTTCTAAATTTCAAAATAGATACGACTTTTTCATTGTAACATTTAGGCACAATTCTCATAATTTTACTCATGTTCATCATCATTGCTTAATGGTGTAGGGGCACCAAGGTCATTCTATGAAGATAGATTCATTGAAGACACCAAGGACTAAGGATCCAATGGACTTCTAATATAGGAGACTCTACCCTGTAAATGGACTCCACTTCACAAGCCCAACCCTCAAACTTAGGGTACTCAAACAACTTGGATCAACACTTAGGAACTCCTTGCCACCAATAGGCCTACAAAGGCAATTAATTCTTAAATGGTTTCAAAACTCAACTTTTCAAATGGAAATGATTATTATAAACTCAAACCAACAAGAAAAATCTCAAACTTGAGGTTTCTCAACACTCAACAATCAAATTTCAAAACTGTTACCAACACTTCCTACTAGGACAATTTCTAGTTTTAACAGTCAATCTCCCAAATCATAAAAAGGACCCCCTACTATTCTTTCATTTTTAAAAACTCTTCAACATCCCCTAAGATATTCCAAAAGATTAACCAACAACTTGACTCCAGCATCAAGTTATGCCCACTTTGTGTTGCAGTCCTAAATGGCCAGTTTAGGCTAGGTTACAAGGAAAACGTAAACAAATGGGTTCAAAAACTTGGTTCAACCCTTGGATATCTACTATATATCAAAATTTTCTTCTACACCCTTCACTTGGGTCAGATTAATCAATTTAGGAGCCTAATCCTTCTTTTTCCTTCAAATCTAGACTAGACATAAGATTATGTTCAGTCTAGGGCTTGCTGGTAAAAATAGATGCCATGCACCTACAACCATGAATCTCTTCCATCTCAAATAACCCTCTCCTAACTTGTATTCCACAAAGTGACATTGAAATCCCATGGTGAGTTTGCAAGTTAGGATTCCATCTTGCTGAAACTCTCAAATTTGGAGTAAATTTGACCTACCTACACTAAAACTGACATCACTTTTTTTGTATGCAAGATAAAGACCTCAAACCAATTGAAATGGAATCTTGACTCAATCCTCTATCCAACTATATAAGACTAGTACCACCACCAATCCATACAAGCCATAGATAATTGAAAAAATAGTAAAAAAAGGCATAAAATCTGAGTTTTTTATTGACCAATGCTATCCACCATCTGTATAATGACCTTTTCCACATGTAGGGATATTAAATAAATTCCTTCAAGTAGTTGTAACTTCCATTTGGATGGTTGGAACACCATAAAACCTCATGTTCAATTTGACAACTATTATTTGCAAAAATTGCTCTTTTGCAACTTTTTGCATTTTTCAATTTTTTGCACTTTTGTAGGTTGGTTTAGTGGTTTTGAGTCTATAATAATCATTTGGAATGATTAGGATTCATTTAGGTTGGTGGTTAGTTGAAATTCCAAAAAGTGCAAAAATTGCAAAGTTGCATTAGCAACTTTTGCAACAATTTAGCAACTTTTAGGAAATAACCATAAAAATATTTATATTCTTATATTCCATTAGCTCTAGGTGGATGGGTAAAACCTATCCTCAACCTTGTCTTTTCCCCTTCAGTGCTCAAAATTTTTTAGGCACACCAAACTGAAATGTCCCTAAGGGTCACTAAATGCCATAGGGCTACGATCTTTGACGGGGCATATCTCAAAGCTCATGCAAGGTATGGATGTGATTCTAGTTCCTACAAGACATGTTGGGGAGACCTACAATAACCTCTCACTTTTTGGAGATCACACTCTGTTTTCATTTTACGATGCCATCTTAGGTGATGCTGAAACTTGCAGTATTGGCCAGTACAAAGTTGCCAACTGCCAAATCTCTCTCACCTTTCATCGTGGGATTGAACTGTTTGCTCCATTAGCTCTGGGTGGTTGGGTAAACCCTATCCTCAACCTTGTCCTATCCCCTTCAGCACTCAAACATTCTCAGGCATGCCAAACCAGAATGTCCCTAAGGGTCACTAAATGCCATAGGGCTACGATCTTTGATGGGGTATATCTCAGAGCTTGTATGAGGTATAGATGTGATTCTAGTTCCTACAGGACTGTGTTGTAGAAACCTACAATAACTTCTCTCACTTTTTGGAGATCACAATCCATTTTTATTTTACATTGCCATCTCGGGTGATATTGAAACTTGTAGTGTTGGCTAGTACAAAGTTGCCAACTGCCAAATCTCTCTCACCTTTCATCGTGGGATTGAACTGTCTACTCTATTAGCTCTAGGTGGCTAGGTATACCCTATCACTAACCTCATCCTATCCCCTTCAGTGCTTGAATGTTCTTGGGCATGCCGAACCAGAATGTCCCTAAGGGTCACTAAATGCCATAGGGCTGCGATCTTTGATGGGGCATATCTCAAAGCTCGTACAAGGTATGGATGTGATTCTAGTTCCTACAAGACTGTCTTGGGGAGACCTACAATAACCTCTCTCACTTTTTTGGCATCACGCTTCATTTTCATTTTACGATGCCATCTCAGGTGATGCTGAAACTTACAGTATTGACTAGTACAAAGTTGCCAACTGCTAAATCTCTCTCACCTTTCATCATGGGATCAAAATATCTACTCCATTAGCTCTAGGTGGCTGGGTAAACCCTATCCTCAACCTTTTCCTATCCCCTTTAGTGCTTGAAAGTTCTCGAGCATGCCGAACTAGAATGTCTCTAAGGGTCACTAAATGCCATAGGGCTGGGATCTTTGACGGGGCATATCTCAGAGTTCATGCAAGGTATGGATGTGATACTAGTTCCTAAAGGACTGTGTTGGGGAGACCTATAATAACCTCTCTCACTTTTATGAGATCACACTCTATTTTCATTTTACAATGCCATCTCAAGTGATGTTGAAACTTGCAGTATTGGCCAGTACAAAGTTGCCAACTACCAAATCTCTCTCACCTTTCGTTGTGGGATCAAACTATCTACTCCATTAGCTCTGGGTGGCTAGGTAAACCTTATCCTCAACCTCATCCTATCCCCTTTAGCAATCAAACATTCTCGAGCATGCCGAACCGAAATGTCTCTAAGGGTCACTAAATGCCATAGGGTTGTGATCTTTGACGAGGCATATCTCAGAGTTTGTGTGAGGTATGGATGCTATTCTAGTTCCTACATGACCATGTTGCAAATACCTACAATAACCTCTCTCACTTTTTGGAGATCACACTCTATTTTTATTTTACAATGCCATCTCGAATGATGCCGAAACTTGTAGTATTGGCCAATACAAAGTTGCCAACTGCCAAATCTCTCTCACCTTTCGTCATGGGATCAAATTATCTACTCCGTTAGCTCCAAGTGTTTGGGTAAACCCTATCCCCAAACTTTTCTTGTCCCCTTCTGATGTAGACAAAATTATGATGAGTCCTTTAAACAACCTAAAATGAGCAAAAGTGTAGAAGTGTTCCAAGAGACTCTTCTAGGTCTTGATGGGCAAAATCTACAAATAGTCAACTCTAGGAGGTTTCAAGGCATCAATAGGTTTATTTTGGAATATCTAACTTGTTCCAATCAATACCTTTTAGTTTCAATACCTTCTAAGCCAAAATGCTCAATGTACCAAAATGTTGTCAATGCAAGTTTTTCCAATTTTGTGACAGTAGCAAGACAAATTGATCAATAAATTTTGTTTTTCCCAAAAGAATCTTTCAAGAAATGGATGTTTTGAATACCCTTTATCCTCACACAAAACATATATAAAACTTAGATACCCTTCCTTTGGAAAATATCAGAGATCCTTCATGCTGCTCCTGTTTCCAACAATGTAAGAATGATGCAATTACAAAGCAAATGATAGGAAGACCTAAGATTTGGTATGTTGATATCAAAGGTAAATTTGGGGCCATTCTCCTATCTAAAGTTAACTAAAGGAATATGTTGATTGTATCACTTCATATGTACTTACAAAGAATATCATACTTATAAATTGATATAGTGGTATAACCCATTGAGCCAAGAGTTTAATTGAGGATTGAGTTAAAGAGCTTTTGAGCCGAGAGTTTGATTGATGAAATTTTAGAAGCATTCCAAAGCTCGTGATGCCCTTTATCAAGCTATACCCCACTACACTAGTTACAAGCACCTTCAAGTTGTTTAGGAGTCTTTAAGACCTTCAAAATTGACTTGTAACTTTTTATGCCAACTTCAAAAATAAGAAATTTTATTACATTAAATCTAGGCATTATCTTTGAAAAAAAATTTATTAGCATTCTTATTTAGCCCCATCCAAAGTTTTGAGAAAGGTCTAGGAATAATTTGTGCTGAAATGTAAACTTAATTTAAATAGTAACCTTATGCAAATTCAAGGTTGACATTGTCCATGAACAAATCATTGCTCAATCAACCTTGTCCTCTCCAATTTTGAGTTCTCCCTTGTCTACCAAATTAGTCTACAAAAAAACTCAAAAAATCCTAATCATTCTCAAATTGATTGTGTTTGAGAAGGGTACATTGCACTCACCTTCAAGGTGTGAATCTCTTTGTAATGGTAACATTGCTCTCACAAAAGCCATAATATTGAAACCCAATTAATGCATGAAAATACCACATTGTAGGTCATGTGTCTAATGGCTTCTTGTTTAATCATTTTTTTTTATATATTCATTACACATCCAAATTGGCACCAACTCTGTAACTCTCTATCCTCCACTAAAAACATCAAATTGCTAGAGTCAACTCATTGTTTTGTGTTGTTTGTCATGACTAGGGATGATAAGAGTATGAGTAGATATAAAATATTTTCTACAAAATATAAATATATTCCTATGTGAAAATGGATAATCAATATTGACTAACTTTACAGATGTTAAGAAAAGGGAAATTTAGTTAAAAACATTGGAAATTTAGTTAAAAACATTGATAAATTGTTAATGAAGATAAAATATTGAATGGACTTATATCAAAGGTAGTGATGTAAAAATAGAAGATATGAGTCAAAGGGGGAGAAATGAACTATTGGCGAATGCTACTCAGGGAGAGAAGTGTTATAGTTAAGATATGATCAAGCAGAGACATGAAGTAGAGAAGTGTTCCAAGGAGGAGATGAAGGGTTTATTAGTTCTATGAGTATTTTCAGAAAGGGAATATATTATAGAAAAAAGTGGAAACATTATTTTGTTTCATCATAATTTGAAGATGATAAATATTGGTGAGTAGAGGAGGTCTGAGGCCATGCACCAATTCATGCACCAATTATCTAGTAATTACTTTGAAAACCAAACCTAGTGTGACCTTATTAGGTCTATGTACTTTACATGGGTTAGGTGCTACAGGAATGGAATTGGGAATCTAGGCTTTGGAGTCTTAAATAAATTTTAAAAGGGTGTCTAAATCTACCCATAGAATAGTTATATTTCAAACTAAGAGGAATTTAAGTCCAAAAAATTAGAGTAGGAGACCTACAAGGAATTCTATGATAGTCAACATTTTGTACTATATGACAATTGAAGGGTTAAACCAAGAGTTGATTCTCAATTATTTCAACATAAGGAAGGTGTCCCAATAGAAACTTGGGGTTGGTGAAGCCATTGGTGAAGAGTTATAGTTATTGGCTTGGAATAGGGCTAGTATCCCTAAAACAAAAAGGTGCAAGATCTTGATTGGAGAAGTACTCACCTTGGAGGAGTTCACAAATGATGCTATCACTTTGGATAGGCCACAAAAATGATATCCTAAAGGAGTAAGATATTAGGAAGGCCACAAGTTTAGTTTGGTAGATTAGGAAGAAGAAAGTGCTTAAATCTCACTTCTTGCTCAACATCTCTGCATTAGTGAGGGGGAGATGAAGAGGATAGATGGCTACATAGATATGGAAAAAATAGAAATATAAAAAAGGGGGGGGAATAAGAGAGAGTGAGATACAAGATAGAGTGAGATATAAGGATAACATAAGCCAAAACTACCAAATTGCAGTGCTTGAATCCTTCATTAGAAAATTGACACCCAAATTTGAATACGAGTCTAGAAAACAGCATGTTCCTTCCACTTGTTATACTCTTCTATTTCCTTTTAAAGATGCTCTATGATTTTTCATAACATGCATTGTAAATTCATTAACAAGTATAGCTCCCTCTTACAAGTATCTTATGTGAGATCTTAGATTCGTCCCCCTCTCATGTGAGATATCTCTCTTTATTATACATCACAACTAATTATTGAAGCTCAACAAGCTAATTGTGTTTTTCTTCTTGTCTATATTCTTTTTGTAAAAATTATTTTTTCTTCTACACAAACTTTGTGACCACTTGTGATCAAATTTTTATCTTATTTTTAACATAAATGTTTAGAGAACTTTTGATCTAATTTTGTTGGATACAACAATTTCAAACTATTGATTTCTTTCATGGAGTTCCTAATAAATCTCAAGGTTCTCATTTAGGTGACCAATTGCCAGGAGGTCCACGAATATTGCCTAGTAAAGTTTATTGCCAGGAGGTCCTAATCAATCTTGACTAATAAAGTTTATTGCCAATCAATATTGTATCAAAAATTTAAACTAATTAGGTATTGAATTAAACTTGATAAACAAATGATAGAGAAGGAAAACTTTAAACATGAACAAGATCATAAATCATATGACGATTACATATTGCAAATGATTAAATTATGCTTAAACAGTGATAAAATTTATTGTTAATCAATATTCTATCAAAGTTTCAAACAAATTAGGTATTGAATTTAATGTCATACATAAAAATATCTAATTTAATGTCATACATGCACATATCTAATTTAATGTCATACACGAACATATCTAATTTAATGTCATACATGAAAAAACATATAATATAAAATGATAACCAATAATGTCATGTACATTAACAAACACATAATATATTATGATAACCAATAATGTTGTATATGAAAAAACATATCATATATTAACCAATAATGTCATAAGTTGAATAATGTCATACACCAAATAAATGTCATACATCAAATATAGAATGTCATATACATCAAATGTGTATCAAATATGTCCACTAATGCCTATATATATACATGTCTAGATCAACTATATCTTTTCCTTCCCATGAGGGGAAGGAAACAAATCTCTCGACGTCTTATGTCATCATGTGAGATGGTGGAGATGATGGGGTCCTCCTGACATGCTTGCTTGTCCTCTTGTTGAGGCTCTTCTCCAACTTGAGCTGATACAAACAAAGTAGATATGAATCAATATTTATTATATGTTGAAATCAAATATATGTACACACAAAATCAATTTTTTTTTACCGCCATCAAATAGTCACTCTGTAAGTCCACCTCAAAGGCTCATGGACGATCAGGCATGATGAGACCCTACAACAATTCAATAAGTATAATCACTTATAAATAACATTAGAAATTTTTAGACTAACTATTATAAGCAACTAAAATGAAGAAAATTCTTTCATACCTCAGTCAATGTCTATGAGCTAGCCATAGCTACGGCCACTCCATGATCAATAGACTGTCAAAGATGAGGAGGTGTGTCTGACATCATGACCTGCATGTCATAAAATACACGTTACATGTAACATGAAACATGAAATAAATATAATCAAATGAATTAAATTAACATGGAACAGCTATACCTATATGAAGCTCATACGATGTCTATGCTCTGAGTCTGTAGTAAAGGTTGAGGGTCCTGTGGAGAACTGATGCACATGCATAATTTTTTTTGTCAATCCTTAATATGATTACGTAATATATATATGTATTAATTAAAATGATTAAATCGATACATACCTTTGGACTTGTGGAGGGGACAAAAAAAGGGCCTAGAGGATCACTGCTAGGCCTAGCAACACTCTGACCCTAAATTTTGAACAATATAAATAGATGCTAATTAATTAATCATTCACTATACATATGAAATGCCATCAAATTAGTAAATTATAATTGTAATTTACCTATGTGTCAATGCCAAATGTGTCATTCAGAAATTGATCAGTGACAAGCCCATGATCCTCACCATCTCCAGTATGAGTGCCAAATGTGCATAGGGATCCACATGAAGTGCACATGTGACCATGATGCACAGAAGTCTCCCCCTCAACTAATGGTTTCATGGAATGGATGAGGGTCTACGTCAAAGCATTAATGGTCCCTAGAAGCTGGCCTTTGCATGTTCCTTCACAAGTGAAGGAATAGTCACATGCTTACGTTGTGGCTTGACCACAAGTGCCCTAACTACATTAGGGTCATGACATGCTCTTGGCCTCTAAAATGATGACCCCTCACCTCTACCCTGAGAGTCTAATATATCAAAATAATTGGGGATCTCCCCAAGGACAAACTCACAATATAATTTCTTCAAAAAATACATGGGGACCTTGTGATTGTTGCAAGGAGGGGCATCAAAAACCATCAACCATCTATCCCAAAAATTATTTCTAATAGCATTGTGTATGCACCAATGGATGGGGAATTATTTAGTACCCTCTCTAATAGTATTTTTCTCACTGGATTTTCTAAATAATGCACATCTACTACTTTTTTGGTATTTCTTTTTTTTGAACATCTTCATATGACAATTTATTTGCATAAAATATTTTTTGTTCATCCCTCTTAACCCTCCAAATATCTAACTGACCACTAATTGAGGTTAGCTGGGTCTTAATGGATTCGAGGGATGATGCCAATTGAGCCCTCATTGGATTGGTTTGTCCAGATTCTTTCAACTGAGCAATGAGAAATTCTAATTCAATTTTGCCTCTCTCTATTTCATTTATTATATTTTCTTGTGTGCCTAGTGGAGGTCTTGCAATTGGTTTGGGTTGTGGAATTTTTTGTTCTTCTTGAGGAGGGTTTTGGTTTTGAGTTTGTTGAGGGTTTTGAGGTTCTTGTGGATTTTCCAGTTGATTATGGACATTTCCTAATAAAAAATTAATTGAAATCCAAATAAATAAACAAATCTAAATGAAAATTGTAAAAACACTACAAAAAAATATGAAAAAAATATCAAACAATGCAAAGTTAAGTTTAGATCACATACGATGTCGCCATGGGTGCGCTTGTGATCTTGGATTTTGTCGACGAGGAGGCATATTGGCAAAGGATGGTGAAAATGTTGGATTTTTCAACCCACGTGTGCACTGCTCTACAGGAATAGTAAAAACCTCTGATGAAAATGATGGGCTACGGGTGTGTAGCCCATCATATATAAAAAATTTATTTTGCTAATAGCACATACGTGCTATTGAAAATAGAGAAAAAAAAGTGTTGGCACCTTTTTGGCACCACAACTCGATGCATATGCCCTCTATATACTTTTAATTCTTGTCAAATCAATCAATATACATTTTGTATCCTAAAATATAAAAAGATCAATTTCTTTTTGATAGACCTAAATAGTCTTTTGGTCCTCTCAACCTATACATCGGTTGATCAACATTATCCTTAGAGAGAACTATATCTGTAACTGCCCCATTATCATCAGATCGAGACCTATTTTTCTTCTTAATTTTTGATAATTGTGATCCTCTACAACTCCAGGCATAAGATGATTAACACACAATGGTACTTGAAAAAAGAACACTAATAAATATTGAGGATGTGAATTGATAATACGATTTCATAGATGATTTTGGCATCTCACCCTTTATCATTGGTGCTTCGACTTTATTAGCCCTCTTCTTTGGTGACCTACAAATGAAGAATTAACACAATAAAAAAACTACAATAAGATTAGTCCACTAAAATTAGAGAATGACAAAAATTGAATTTGGCTTGTCATTAAAAATTATCCATTTGTAGAAATCCTTGCTTCCTGAGTTATATGGTAACCCTTGCTTGATGAATATTTTAAACTTCTCCCATTGTATCCTTGCTTTGGCTAGTTTGAAGTTTCTGGTTACATGCACACAATCATGACTTTACATCACAAAGTATTCACATTCTAACATTTTTCATGTTCTTAAATTACATTTTGATCTAAACAACAAATTCTAAACTTTCACTTATTCAAATGACTAGTCTAAAAATGGGTCCTATTAAAGAATCTAATATAAATTCCAATAATGTATCTAGATTCTAAACAAATCAACACATAAAATCTATGATTTAAACTAAATCTCATCACTTACACATCATAACAATACGGTCCACCTTAGTCATGTGGATAGTCTTGGGGAAGAGGTTGCAACATTGTATTTAGATCCAATTGATCACTCTTTCTCTCTCTGGCTCTCTCCCTATTCAATCTAATGAGCCAATTGGATCTGCTCGACATTTTAATGTCTCAAGTATTGCCTCATGGTCTGACTCATGAACTTTCCAAAGAATCTTATTATGTGGTTTCCCACCATATTTTATCAAGTGGACATTTGATGCAACAACAAGGTTTGAATAATGAAGAATCTTTCTCTCTATTTGCCAATCCTTGAATAACCACAAGTTAGGGTTCTTCATAGAATATTGTCTAAGCCATGTGCCAGTTACAACCACCACATCAACATGGTACTCTAAACCTTCACCATCTATAACCAAGTGATCCAATTTTTGTTTGGCTTTAACACAACGACACAAATAATAATCTATCCCTTCTTCATTGTTTTCAGGTGCAATAACAACAAAAACATGGCCTGCAATGACAAATGTACAAAATCAATCATTAATTCAGAAAATACTTGGGTAAAAGTTATAAAGTTACATATTGAAATAACAAAGACATATAAATATATATATATTACTAGGTTGCACTAGATCTGACAAGCGATCAAAGTCAAAAGATGAATCCATCTCTACCAGTTCCAGTGCTTGTGGGGAATGATAGGTATCAATTGGGTCCAAAACCCATATATCCCATTTGTCCACCCATTCAGTTGACTCACAATCATCCCAATTTTTGTCTACACATGATGGACAATAGCATCCTAATTTTTGTGTGTGGATACTCCATGAACCTACATCAAAGCTTCTAAAAGAGTGTAACTCACTAGATCCTATTAATGTGCAACAATCCTGATATGGTGCAATGTTAGTATTATCTATCAACCAAAAAAATCTACGAACCGTAGACTCACCTTCCTTACCGGGACCCATTGTAGCGTTACACCATTGGATGATGGATTTTTCATCTATGAATAATTCTCCATCTGTCTACTTTAGTTCTTCATGAGCCAAGGCTCTTTTAATGCATGCACTTGCACCATCGTGCTCTCCCTTACCATGACCAGGTTCTATGAAATTCCAAATATATTGAATTCTACACAACCTATGCATCCTGCTCAACCAATAGAACATCTGTGCATTCTTGAATTCAGATGCGCAATTGTTTGACCAAATAATGTGCTGACGATATTTTATGCCCCTCTTAGCCAAAACTCCATAAAATAATTGAAAACAACCATGTACAAACTCTGTAGAATTTGATTGCTCATCATTGATGTAAAAATGGTATTCCCTCAAAATCTTCCTGTCATCCTCTGTACTTGTAGGTAAATGCATGAATGTTATGTGAACAAATATGGAAACCTATTGAGAAGTATAATACTTTTCTTGCACCTCATTTTGTGGTTGTAGTGTGTAGTTCTCTAAAAAATCTACAATCAAAACAATGGTATCCAGTGAAAATGTATCTTTGTACAACTTGAATTGCAAATCCAACCATCAAGCTCTATGGGTATGCCTTGCATACTCGTAAATAATCTTTTCACAAAAAATCTTCATGAACTCATACACTAGAATCTTTTCAATGACTAAATCACATCTTTTACCATGTTTCCCATATTTTAGAGCATATGTCAATGTCTTAAATTTTTCATAATCTACTATTTCATTTACAATTGCATGTATACTATCCATATGTTGATAAGTTGATAAAAGTTGCAAAGAATCACAAAATAAGCATGTACCATCCAAGCATGATGTCTTGTAAAATTGTTGGCCATCCCCTATTTCACATAAAATATTGGATATGAATTTCCTTGAAGATCTTGGTGGCTCATTCGTGTCATAATCCTACAAAACAAACTGAGAATGCAAAACTACGCATATATGCCTAAAAACATCAAAATGGTTAGAAAATTCAATATGTATCCTACAACAACAAGTTGTGCATGCATGATTTATCTTCACATAAAAAGGTTTACCTATCTCAAAAAATATTTGACTTATTCAAATTTGAGTATACATACCAATAAATTTTGCAAAAAATTGTGTCTGAGTTGAGTCCAAAAAATGTTTCACATGTGGGTCGCAATTTTGGCTACCAATCCTCCTTCTTACAACATCTCTTTGATTAGGGAAAACACGTGTGTTATTTTTCCAAAAATATTCGATCAATGATTTCAAAGCTTCTGTAATTTCTTTATCTTGTCGTGGTAGTCTACCACTAAATGTCCATAACTCATTTTTTGTTGGATCTTCCAATCGCTCATGCCTTAGCATGGCTCTCCTTAGAGTACCTCTACCAATTTTTAATGTTTTGTTTGTCTTTCTCATGAGTTGAGCTTTCTTCATTTGGCTAGTTACTATTGTCAATGTAAGTACTTGTCTTGTGATATTACTAGCTTTGGTGCATGATTTAGAACCCACTTTGTCATAAGCACTCATTAGATTCTTTACAATGCTTTTTTCATTTGAATCCTCCATCGTTCTTTTCCCAAGAATCTTCATGATAGGCCTAAATTTCAAATTCTTCATCATTTCAACAAATAATTGGCATTGACTTGTAATATTTAAGTCTTCAAAAAAAATCTCCACATATGATTAACTTTTATTTGACAAGTACGCTTGCTAATCTTTTCAGTCTTTGATTTCAAAATGTTAGTATCAATATCAATCAAATATTTTGGTCTTCTAAAATGAATTCTAGAAGGTGTTCTAATCTCTTCAATTCTCTCAACATTTTCAACATCAATATAAGGTTGAGTTTATTGTGTACCTTGAACCAAAGATGATGTGCCTTGGCAATAAGATGTAAAAGATGTAATATCAACTACTTGATGTGTTGATGTTGTGCTTTCAACATGACATGATGGAATGTGTATATTGTCAGATCTACAAATCAGTGTCTCTTCAATATGAGAGGATGATATGACTTCAACATTGGAAGATGGCGTAGTGGAAAATATGACTACAACATTGGAAGATGGTGTAGGTTCACAATTCAATTCTCTTCTTAAGCATAATAGTCTCATTTGTTCTCTTTGTATTTCTAATTCTTCCTCTTTGTTTCTTTGTACTAGTGGTTCTTGATCCTCTTCGAAAGTCAATTCTTCATTATTGCTTTGCAATTTTCTTTGTTCATGTAGTAATTTCATTTTATCTCTTTTAATTGCCAAATCTCTCTCCCTATCTTCATTTGTTTGAGTTTTTGGTTTCTTCCTTGGTACGATGATGATTTCTACATGTCAAATTATTCAAACATCTGAATTACTTAAAATGTGTAAATTACAAATTATTCAAATACATATAAAAATTATAATTATTTGAATGAATACACAATATATATCAAATGACTTGTCAAATTTCTAACCATTTCGAAATAACATTTCATTCAAACATACAATTTTCAATGAATTTACTATTTATTAAACAACATGTCAAATTATAATCAAATCTGTATCTATATATCAACAAACAATATTTAAAATGGATTGTACTAACCTTTTTGATACAAGGAATATTCAAAAAGTCTTCAAATTGCATATCCAATGATTGAATTTGGTGTTTGCTAGCTTGAAAAAGTGTTGAAATAGTGTTTTCTATGTTGAAACTCGTGATTTCTATCAGAATAATAGAGTGCACAACAGACCAAAAGTAGAGAATGGATGAAATGGACCCCAAAGTTTCTTTTTGACCATTTTTAGGTGATTTCATATAGTGCATATGCACTATAGCATGTACGCACTATAAAGCGCATATGCACTATAATGGGTACACACTATGTGAAAATACATCACTCCCCATCCTCCCTACTCTCTATCTTCCCTAATCTCTCTCTCTCTCTCTCTCTCTCTCTCTCTCTCTCTCTCTCTCTCTCTCTCCTATCCCCTACACTCTCTCCCATCGCTACATCCCTATTCTCTCTCCCATCCCCTACACTCTCTTTCCCCCCTCTCCCATCCCCTACTCTCTCTCTCGCTCTTCCTCTCCCATCGCCTACTCTCTCTACCTCTCTCATCCTCTCTCCTTTCCCATACCCTACTCTTTAGATATCTCACACACACTCCCATCCTCCCTCTCCCACTTCCTACTATCTCTCTCTCTCCCCCATCCCCCTACTCTCTTCCATTCCCCACTTTCTCTCACACTCTATCACATCTACTACTCTCTCTCTCCTCCCTCTCCCATCCCCTAAACTCTCTCTTTTATGGATACACACTCCCATCCCCCCTCTCTCTCCCCCTCTCCCACTCCCTCTCCCACCACCTACTATCTCCCTCTCAAGTTATCCCTCTCCCCCTCTACTCTCTCTCTCCCCCATCCCCTACTCCTACTCTCTCTCTCCAATCCCCAACTCTCTCTCATCCTTTCACTTTGTCTCTCTCATCCCATACTCTCTCTCTCTGTAACCTCCTACTCTCTCTCACACTCTTTTCCATCCATTTACTCTATCTCCCCCATCCCATACTCTCTCTCTGCCACCCCCTACTCTCTCTCACACTCTCTCCCATCCCCTACTCTCTCTCTTTGACACACACACAAACACACACTCCCAACCCCCCTCTCTCTTCTCTCCCATTCCCTACTCTCTAGATTTTTCACACACACTCCCATCCCCCTCTCTCTATCTCCCTCTCCCTACTCTCTCTCACACTCTCGCCCATCTCCTACTCTCTCTCTCACTCTCTCCCATCCCCTACTCTCACTCTATCTCTCCCATATAGTTCTCTCTCTTAGCCACCTCCTACTCTCTCTCACACTCTCCCATCCCCTACTCTCTCTTACACAATCCCATCTACTTCTCTCTCTCTCTCTCTCTCTCTCTCTCTCTCTCTCTCTCTCTCTCTCTCCCTCTCCCATCCCTTACTCTCTAGATCTCTCACACGCACTCCCATCCCTCTCTCTCCTCCTCTCCCACTCCCTCTCCCACTACCTAGTATCCATCTCTCTCAAGTTCTCTCTCTCCCTCTCTACTCTCTCTCTCCCATCCCCCACTCTTACTCTCTCTCTCCCACTCCCAACTCTCTCTCACACTCTCTCCCATCCCCTACTCTCTCTCACATTCTATCTCCCATACTTTCACTTTGTCTCTCCCATCCTGTACTCTCTCTCTACCACCCCCTACTCTCTCTCTCTCTCACCCTCTCCCATCCTTTCACTCTATCTCTCCCATTCTATACTCTCTCTGCCACCCCCTACTCTCTCTCAAATTATCACACTCTTTCTCTCTTTCAAAAACACACACACACACACTCCCATCCCCCCCTCTCTCTCTCTTCTCTCCCATCCCCTACTTTCTAGATTTGTCACACACACTCCCATCCCCCTCTTTCTATCTCACTCTCCCTACTCTCTCTCACACTTTCTCCCATCCCCTACTCTCTCTCACACACTCTCCCATCCTTTACTCTCACTCTCTCCCTCTCCCACCGCCTACTCTCTATCCTCCATCCCCTACTCTCTCTCTTTCAAAAAAACACACACTCTTATCCCTCCACTCTCTTATCTCCCATCACCTATTCTCTAGATCTGTCACACACACTCCCATCCCCCCTATCTCTCTCCCTCTCCCTCTCCCTCTCCTACTACCTACTATCTTTCTCTCTCAAATTTCTCACTCTCTCTCTCTCCCATCCCCTACTCTCTCTCACTCTCATCCCTTACTCACTCTCTCTCTCTCCCATCCCCTACTCTCTCTCACACTCTCCCATCCCCTAATCTCACTCTCTCTCTCCCATCTCATACGATCTCTCTCTACCACCACATACTCTCTCTCACACTCTAATACTCTCTCTCATCCCCTACTCTATCTCTCTTACACACATTCCCATTCCCCCTCTCTCTCCCTCTCCCACTCCCTCCCTCTCCCATAGCCTACTCTCTCTCCCCCATCGCCTACTCTCTCTCTCTCTCCCCTCTCACATCCCCTATTATCTCTCTCTTTCATAAACACACACACTCCCATTCCTCCCCCTCTCTCCTCTCCCATCCCCTACTCTCTAGATTTGTCACACACACTCCCATCCCCCCTCTCTCCCTTCCCCACTCCCTCTTGCACTGCCTACTATATCTCTCTCTCTCTCAAGTACTCTCTCTCCCTCTCTATTTTCTCTCTCCCATCCCCTACTCTCACTATCTCTCTTCCATCTCCTACTCTCTCTCACAATCTCTCCCATCCCCTTCTCTCTCTCTCTCTCTCTCTCTCTCTCTCTCTCTCTCTCTCTCTCTCTCTCTCTCTCTCTCTCGCCACCATCCTATATGAGCTCTCTCTACCACCCCCTACTCTCTCTCAAACTCTCACACTCTCTCCCATCCCCTACTCTATCTCTCTTATACACATTCCCATTCCCCCCCCCCTCTCTCTCTCTCTCTCTCGCACACCCTCTCCCACTGCCTACTCTCTCCCATCCCCTACTCTATCTCTCTTACACACTTTCATTCCCCCTCTCTCTCCCTCCCACTCCCTCTCCCACCACCTACTATCTCTCTCTCTCACACTCTCTCCCTCTCTCTCCCATCCCCTACTCTCACTCTCTCTTTTCCACCCCTACTCTCTCTCACACTCTCACACTCTCTCCCATTCCCTAATTTCTCTCTTACACACACTCCCATCCCCCTCCTTTCTCCCTCTCCCACTCCCTCTGCCATTGCCTACTCTCTTTCTCTCCCATCCCCTACTCTCTCTCCCCTCTCTCATTCCCTACTCTCTCTCTTTCACACACACACCCATCCCCCCTCTCTCCTCTCCCATCCCATACTTTGTCTCTCACTCTCTCCCTCTCCCACTACCTACTCTCTCTCTCTCTCTCTCTCTCTCTCTCTCTACTCTCTCTACTAGCCCCTACTTTCTCTCACATTTTCACACTCTCTCATATCCCCTACTCTCTCTCTCTCTCTCATATTTCCATCCCCCTTCTCTCTCCCTCCCCCATCACCTACTCTCTCTTCCATCTCCTACTCTCTCTCTCTCGAGCTTCTCTATCTTCCCCCTCTCCCATTCCCTACTCTCTCTCTTTCACACACATGCACTCCCATCATCCTCTCTCTCACTCTTCCTCTCCCACTATCTACTCTCTCTCTCCCCCATCCCCTACTCTCAATCTCTCTCACACTTCCTCTCTCTCCCATCCCCTACTTTCAATCTCTCTCCCCCCATCTCGTACTCTCTCTTTGCCACCCCTACTCTCTCTCACACTTCCTCTCTCTCGCATCTTGTATACTCTCAACCACCCCTACTCTCCCATCCTGTACTCTCTCTACCACCCCTACTCTTTCTCACTTCCTCTCTCCCATCCTGTACTCTCTCCCCTCTCCCATCCCCTACTTTCTCTCTATCTCTTTCTCTCTCTCTCACACACACACATAGCCATTCCCTCACCACCTCCCCCCCCCACTCCAACCCCCCACCTAGCTCTCTCTTTCTCTTAGGTTGCAATTTAGGTCTCAATAGTGCATGCGCTGTATACCACACACATGCTATTGACAATTTAAATGCTTCTAATAGTGCGTGCACACTATAGGGTGCACGCGCTATTGAAAGCTTTGTATTAAAACCAATCCTAAGGCTTGGTTTTTCCTTAGAGATCCAACCCAAAGGTTTGGAGTTTATAAATAGGTCTAAGATGTGTTTTTTAGCAAACATACCAAAAATGATTGATTTTTCTTGTGTGCTCCCCATCAAGATTCCTCGTGGTTGGCTATCGATAAGATCAAGTTACATAGCATTATAAGTCTTTGTGTTAGCTATCTAACCATATAATTTATTTTCAATTTGAACTATTTCAAGCCTTTGATCTATAATTTCTTTTGAATGTATGTTCATTTTTTGTCAAAAACCACCATGTACTAATTGGGCTATAGATTTTAGCTCGTTCATCAAATTTTGCAACAACTTAGTTTTTTTAGAAACTAGACTCCATTCTACACACATTAAAAAAAAAAGTTTTGATTTTAGATTAGTTTTCAATTATTTCTAGGGGGAGCACACAGATATTTCACATTTTTGGGATGTGTCTACTTAAAAAATTCATTGAAAAAAAATACACATTATAAAATTACTCGAAAAATCTGGGATAAACTACATAGTGTTAAGTAACTTTTGACCGGAGCAATTAAAGAATTTCAAAAAAAAAAGTTAAAATTTTAGGGGGGCCACACTTTGTACTATGTTATGTTTTTTTGGAATAAACAGTATCACTTTTGGTGGCCCCCTTTTTTGAGGACCTAAAACTAAACCATTTTGAAAAAAAATTAGTAGTTTAGAAACTAGATTCAAAGGACTACAACTTTTGTTTTTGTCATATCTTAAAATTTTCAGCATAACTATCTTCAAATTCTTGTTGAAGTTCAAAATTTTTAGATTTTAGGAAAAAGGTGTCCACTTATACCCCCCTTTTGGCACCACAACTTGGTGCACTTACCCATTCACTCTTATTTCCATTTTTCTTAAGACTCAACTTAAGTTCTACTATTTTCAATTCATATTTCAAATTTTCATTTTCTTTCTTCAGATCTTCAAAATCATCATCACTAGTCTACTCACTAAGTGTTTTAAATTTTAGGTCATCTATCTTGTCTTTTAGTTTACCAATATAAACTTTTGAAACTTCATATTTATCCTTCAAGCCATCTCTCTCCTCTGTAAGAAGATCAATTTGTTTAAGAGCCTCTTCAAGATTCTTATTCAATTGTTCCATATCCATAGGGATCTTATTCAAGCCATTAAGCCTCTTCTGAATAACTACACTCAAAGAGCAATTGTTATAAATAGATAATACTAAGGGTGGGGGGTGGCTAAATTAGTATTCTAAAAACTTTTTCCCACAATTGGATTTTATTAATTACTTTATAACTTGCATATGCAAGTAAACCAATAATGTTGAATAGTATAAATAACCATACATACAGAGAACTCATAACACCACATTTTGTTAACTAGGGAAACCCTGGCCAAGGGAAAACCCTGGTGGGGATGATACCTACAAGATGATTCACTAAACAAAAGTATCTAGTTAAGGATATTGATCTTGTTAGGAGTCTATGAAGTACATATAGTGTCTTGAGTCCTTGTTAGGAGACTAGGCCTTATTAGAAGCCTCAACCTCTTTAGGAGTTCCTTCAACCTTATTAGGAGTTGCTTCAAATTTTTAGGAGTTGCTTCAACCCTATTAGGAGTTTGTGGATCATATGTAAATGATGGAAGAAGAGCCCACTTCCCTATCATGCAATAATATAGTTTGGTTCTTCACAAGAATAAGAATACATATATAATACTTTAAGTTTTATGTTCTATCTCTGATCATATATTAGATCTCGCATCATCCTTGAGCCTTCTATAAAATGTAAGAAATCCTTACATAAGCTCACTCAACATCATAACCATAGCATAAATTCACATATAGTAATTTGCATAAGTACTTCGCATCATCATATCACACATCATATCTTCATTTTAACTTCGCAGGTTAAACTCTTTACTTATACCAAGTAACTTAATAAATATTTTCTTGGTTGGTTCTCTATAATATAAAATATTATCTTCATAGTTAGCTCATTAAGACTTAGTAATTATTTTGTTACCAAAATAATTCCTCAATTCATACAACTTATCTTACTTGTATACTGTGTAATACCCACACTGGTATTTCAATTATAACTCAAACTATATTATTCATACATGCACGCACACTAATACACATCATTAGGACAATGTCATGCATTAATCCTTAACATTGCAGGAGTCAATTCTCAAACAATAATCCATCTTTAATTAATCTTCTCTATGTTGTTGTAAGTTTTCTAACACTTAGATAGTTTTCTATCTCTAATATCATGACTGAACTATAAATTATATGTTTCCATAAATGACAACCTCATAAATCCTCTATATGGCCATATTTTCAACACCACAACCTATGAAGGTGATACAAATGTCAATAGAGCCAAAGCTGAAAGCCTGAGAGGTAAGTTTAATGATATGAAAATGCTCGATAGTGAAACTATTTCTAAATCTTATGCAAGAGTGAAAGATGTTGCCGATGTTATAAGAGACACTAAAGGAACCATTGAAGTGAAACTATGGTAAGAAAAGCCTTAAGAACTCTTCTACCTATGTATGCCATTAGAGTTTATACTATAGAATAATTAAGATGCATTCCTGGAAATGGTATAACCCTAGAAGGACTGGTTGGAAGACTTACATCCTTTGAGTTAGATAACTTTGATAATGTTCTACTAAAAATGTTGAGACCACCATTAAAGACAACCTAACTATTTATGATTCGAAGGACATAAAGAAAAAGAAGAAGAAATATGATGATAGTAACTATGATACAGATGATGAGGACATCGATGAGCTTGAAGCCCTACTTGCTAGAAGATTCCATAGAGGGAAAGCAAAATATAAAGGTAAAATGATTATCAATTTCTTTAATTGTCATGTGGTTGGTCATATTGCAGCAAGATGTCCTGAGAAACAGAAAAGTAGAGATGACAAATATGAAAACAAATACAAAAGTAGAAAGAGTTATAAGGACAAAGGTAAGAAATCCCACTATATTGCTAAAAAAGAAAGTGATAGTGAGTCTAGCATGTCTGATGATATTGAAGTAGTATATGTAGCAATGAAGGTTGATTCTAATGAAGATACTACTGGCCTAATATCCTATGTGAACAAAGATGATAAATTGATAATAGATAGTGGATGTTCACATCACATGACTAGTAATAAGAATAAGTTTAAAAAAATTGAACCTTATGTTGGGAACACTATAAAATTTGGAAATGATGCCATGTCCTATTAAAGGAATAGGGTCTATTATACTAACAACCAAAATCACTTGTGAGAACACCTATTTTGTAGAAGGATTAAATTACGATTTGTTAAGTGTTTCACAACTATACAAATCAAGATATAGAGTTGAATTCAATCAAAAAAAGGCTTTGATCTACAACTCTGAAGGAAAGCTCAATGGTAGTGATCAGAGAACAAAAGGTAACTTATTCTATCTTGATGAAACTACTGAGACATATCTAATGGTTAAAAGTGATGAAGTTTGATTATGGTACAAAAGGATATATCATATAAACTTTGATAATATGATAAACATTAGTAAGATGATGAAACTTAGAGGATTGCCTAGGGTAAGTGCACAAAGATGGGGGACCAAAAAGGGGGTATAAGTTGCCACTTTGTTTTTCTGAAACCCAACAAATTTAAACTTTAGTAGGAAATTGAAGATAGCTGGACTCAATATTTAAAGGTATGATAAAAATAAACATTGTAGCCATATGAATCTACTTTCTAAACTACTTATGTTTTAGTTAAATGGTGGAGTTTAAGGCCCTTAAAAAATGGGAGCACACAAAGTGGTCTTATTTTTTGAGTAAATTTATATCATATTGTCAGGTGTGCTCCCCTAAAATGTTTTTTTTTTTTTGAATTTTTTTAATCACTCTAGTAAGGATTTAGCTAACACTGTAGTTTATCCCAAACTTTTTGGTAATTTTTTACTTTATATTTAATTTATTGTGAATTTCTAAAGTCGAGTCATTTCAAAAACATAAAAAAAATTGTGGCACCCCTAGAAATTATTGAAGAATAATAAAAAATAATAAAAAATTTCTTCTAGTGTGTAGAATGGAATCTAGTTTCTAGAAGTTAACTTGTTGCACGAAATGATGAAAGAGCAAGAATATACCCCCAAATTACTACAAGTTGGTTTTTCACAAAAAATGGACAGACATTGAAAACAAATTAGTGATAAAAGGCTTAACATAATCCAAACTCAAAATAAAGTATATGGTCAGATAGCTAACAAGGAGATGAATAATCTTATGTAACCTGATTCTCTTATTATATAACCACAAGTGAACGTGATGGATGCGACAAAATCAAATATACTTTTTTTTTGTGTATGCTTGTTGGAAGTCACATCTAAGACCTATTTAAAATGTCCAAGCCTTTGGGTTGCACATCCAAGGAAAATCCAACCCTTAGGATTGGAATTCTTGAAAAATATGCACAAAAGGATATATCATATGAACTTTGATAATATGATAAACATTAGTAAGATGATGAAACTTGGAGGATTGCCTAGGGTAAGTGCACAAAGATGGGGGACCAAAAAGGGGGTATAAGTTGCCACTTTGTTTTTCTGAAACCCAACAAATCTAAACTTCGGCGAGAAATTGAAGATAGTTGGACTCAATATTTAAAGATATGATAAAAATAAACATTGTAGCCATATGAATCTACTTTCTAAACTACTAATGTTTTAGTTAAATGGTGGAGTTTAAGGCCCTCAAAAAGTGGGAGCACACAAAGTGGTCTTGTTTTTTGAGTAAATTTATATCATAGTGTCAGGTGTGCTCCCCTAAAATGTTTTTTCTTTTGAATTTTTTTAATCACTCTAGTATGGATTTAGCTAACACTGTAGTTTATCCCAGATTTTTTGGTAATTTTTTACTCTATATTTAATTTATTGTGAATTTTTAAAGTCGATTCATTTCAAAAACATAAAATTTTGTTGTGGCACCCCTAGAAATTATTGAAGAATAATAAAAAATAAAAACTTTTTTCTTCTAATGTGTAGAATGGAGTCTAGTTTCCAGAAATGTAACTTGTTGCACGAAATGATGAAAGAGCAAGAATATACCCCCAAATTACTACAAGTTGGTTTTTCACAAAAAGTGGACAGACATTGAAAACAAATTAGTGATGAAAGGCTTAACATAATCCAAACTCAAAATAAAGTACATGGTCAGATAGCTAACAAGGAGATGAATAATCTTATGTAACCTGATTCTCTTGTTATATAACCACATGTAAATGTGATGGATGCCACAAAATCAAATATACATTTTTTTTGTGCATGCTTGCTAGAAATCACATCTAAGACCTATTTAAAATGTCCAAACCTTCGAGTTGCACATCCAAGGAAAATCCAACCCTTAGGATTGGAATTCTTGAAAAATATGCACTATTTTGGTGTTTTCAAATAGTGCATATGCACAATAATGCGTACACGCTATAGCGCATAAGCACTATTGTGAGTACGCATTATTTGAAAATACCAAAATAGTGCATAAATTTATCATTTTTTACATAGTGTGTAAGCATTATAGTGTGTATGCACTATAGTGCATATGCACTGTGTTTTACCCTTTCCCAAGCCTTTGGCTCGGGTAAGGAAAATCATAGTGTGTATGCCCTATAGCACATACGCCCTATAGTGGCGTATGTTTGTGCACATTTTTCATAAATTGGAGAAAACTGAAAATACAATGTTCAAATAGTATCAATTGGGAAATATGTCTAGATCAAGTTTTAAAAGTAAAAATCATACATCTAATGAAATCCTAGAATTGGTTCATACTAATTTATTTGTAGAAATAACACCTCAAAGCTACTGTGGTGCTATATATTATATTTTGTTTGTGGATGACTCCTCTAGAATGATGGTTGTAACATTTGTATCTAAAAGAAAAGTTTGCAACTTTTAAAATGTTTAAATGGTACTTGGCTAGAGTTGAGAAAGAAACAAGAAAATGTTTGAAATGTCAAAGATCTAACAGAGGTGGAGAATTTACCTCCCATGAATTTGAGCTATTTTGTAATGATAGAGGAATATAAAGATAAACCTCTACACCAAGAACACCTCCTCAAAATGGTGTTGCCAAGAGAAGAAATAGATGTATCATGGACTTTGCAAGAACACGAATGACGAAGAAGAGTGTTGCATTGAAATATTGGAAGGAAGCTATGAGTATTGTTGTTATTCTCTAAAAAATTTACGGGTAAAGAAAGTCACAAATCTCACACCTTATGAGCTATGGTTTGGATATATACCTAGTATAAAATATTTCAAGATATTTGGAAGAAAATGTTATATTCTAATAGATGATAGGAAAGGAAAATTGGATACTAAAGGTGAGGAAGGTTATACGAGGTTAGATAGTGGAAGAAGAATTAGACTTGATGATGATGATGATAGTGAGTACAAAATGTCTAAGATTACATGTGTGAAAGATTTGAGAAGATTGTGAGGCGTCAATATTAAGTAACTCAGAAATAAGTGTTTATCTTAGTGAGCTCCTATTATAATTAATTGGCAAAGCCTCAAGGCTAACTCAAGGAATAATTTTGAGGACATGGTATAAAGGAAGGTTATTTTCCTTAATTGAAAAGAGTATGGAGTAAGTATCAAGTGTGAGATGAAGTGAGCGAGAGTATAGTATTTGGTAAATATGAATAAGTGATCCAAGGGATAAAAGGGATAAATCCTAACATTCTCTAATTGAATTCTTTCAAATCGAGGCCACCAAGGGTTGTGTCTCCAATTTCTTCCCACTTCAACATGATTTTGGATTTGGGCTAGAATCCTTTCCTTTCATTCTATAATAATTATCCTCGTGTTTCTCCTATTTCTTAGGGTTCTATCATTCTTCCTACCTATGAAATAAAAAAAATGTTCATACATTAGAATATGCAAAAATATAAAAACACAAATAATTATTCAAAAAGATGAAGCTCTGGGAACTTCGTCAAGACTTCAAGATTTTTCCTTGATATTTGTTTTCCCATTTTTTCTCAAAAAACGTGTAAATTTCTCCAACTCACTTAAAAAGTTCCTTTCTGATGAAGTTCGAAATCCACGTTCATGAATTCCAAGCAAAATCCTTTTCTCTCTCCTCAATGATCACAAAAAATTTCTTCTAAAATCTTCCTTCCAAAGCCATTAAATTTCACTTTTTACTTTCCTCAATTCACTTTTAAGATTTCTATGTTAGAAGAAATGAATGAAAGGGTTTCTTATAAATGCCATCCTTCTGAAAAACTCTCAATAAGTTATAGGCTAAAATTAGGCACCTGCATTGCTTAGTCACCAAGATTCAAATTTGTGGACATCACTTGTCATTTTTTTTCTCCTAGTATTTCAAAAAGTTTCCATTTTGATGCTCTTAGCTTCAATGATGAAGCTAAGTCCCAACTCATCCAATTTTTTTTTTTTGGAAATTAAATTAATTAATTAATAATTAAAATTTAATATTTAATCAATTTTCTTGATTTAAGACAGAAAAAACTATTTCAATTTCTTCCAATTCTTACTTATTTGAATTATTTTCAAAATAATTAAATTAAATATTAATAAAGATTAATTTTTTTTTTTTTAATGTAAATCCCAAAAATATCTTGAAAAGCCTTTTGAAAATCACTTTTAAATTCTAGTTTTCCATCCTTGAAGAATTCCCAACTTTTTTCTTTTATCAATGTGAATTGATTCTCCATCATTTTGCTTTTTCAAAATTTTCAAACTTTTTCAACATTTTCCAAAAAAAAAAAACTTTTTTAGATTTCTTATCTTCCAAAATTTAACAAATTTTCCATGGAAATTCCACATTTTTTTGGAATTTTCACAATACTTGGGATTTTCCATATTTACCATCTTGGGCGAATTTTAATGTTTTTTTCCAAAGTTTCCCATATTTTCCATCCTTTATGTTTTTTCCAATTTTTTCAAATTATCCAATTTTCTGAATTTTTCAACCTATCATGATTTGGATATCTCCAAAATTTCAATCTTTTTTTTTAATTTTCTCCTTTTCCATGACTTTTTCCATTGTTTTCCAAAAAATTTAACTTTTTAAGATTTCCTATTTTCCAAAAATTTAACAATTTTTCCATGGCAATTCTACAATTTTTTGGAATTTTCACAACACTTGGAATTTTCCATTTTGACCATCCTCATCGAGTTTTAGAGTTTTTTCCCAAATTTTCCCATTTTTTCCATCCTTGCATTATGTTTTTTCCAATTTTTTGGCTTTACCAATTTTCCAAAATTTACAACCTTTAGCGATTTGGATATCTCCAAAATTACAACTTTATTTTATTTTGTTCTTTTCACTTTTTTGAATTTTTCAACATCAAATTTTCACAACATAATAGATTTCGAATTTTGTAAGATTTTTGAAATTTTCCACAATCTTCACACTTTGAAATTTTCCCAACATTTCATATTTTTAGAACAACTAAATTGTGACTTCTTAGATTCCCCATCTTCCCAAATTTTCCAATCTTCCCAAGTCTTAAGATTTCTCCAAAATTATTTTAAAAAATGGACATTTCCATTTTGTCCCAAATTATATCCCTATGGTGGATTCTCCCAAAATTCCAAATATTTTAAAATTTTCTCACATTTTTCCAAATTTTTGAAAATTTTATAACTTCTCATGGGCACTCGATAGTTCGAAAGAGGTGGAATTTTTTTAACTCGAATATGCATTTCAATGCATTTTGCTCTTAAGATTTTATCCATGATTCTAAAAACACCATGTGATGCCAAAGATTGGAGCATGTCATGGAATTTAATTGCTTTGACCATTCCTTGGCCAGCGTTAACTTGCACTCCAATGTTTTGGGAGGGCGGAGTTTTGTAGCCATCAAGGATTTCATCCCGCTGGAGGATTATTTTATGAATCAATTTTAACTATCATTTTACAACACTTAGGATTATTAAGTGTTTTCTAGACCGCAAGAACCACATTCACACCTTCAAAGGTTTCATGCTTGAGAGAAAAGAAAGCTATTGTAGGAGTTTCATCATTTTCAAGTTGATTTAGAGTTCTTAATTGAAATTTCCAAAAGAAATCCTCTCTTCTGGAACAGTCTAATAAGCCCAATTAACATATCTCCAATAAATAAATGTGAAACTACAAATGGTGACAAATAACAATATTAGTTTCCTCATGGTGACAAATAACAATATCATTTTACAACACTTAGGATTATTAAGTGTTTTCTAGACCGCAAGAACCACATTCATGATCCTAGAGATGCTGGTATTTACTCTCGCCTCTCCTTTCCTCTTCAAGGTTGCACTCCCTTGGTCCCCCACACCCGCTTTGGAAATAGAGCTAAGCAACACTCTCAGCGTATTAATCGTGAGGGACATTGGTCTCCTCTTGAGGCGGGCATTCTTAAAATCAACACTAATGGTTCTTCTCGAGGAAATCTAGGTCCAGCTGGTATTGGGGGAGTTGGGCA
This sequence comes from Cupressus sempervirens, assembly GCA_028749045.1. Classification (NCBI taxonomy): domain Eukaryota; kingdom Viridiplantae; phylum Streptophyta; class Pinopsida; order Cupressales; family Cupressaceae; genus Cupressus; species Cupressus sempervirens. Next base: position 141,730,550 of record CM053784.1, on the reverse strand, counting down.
TGATAGTTCTGGTGATATTCAGTTTATGTTTTCTATATATAAGGGTTACCATACTAATAACCTCATGGAAGCCCTGGCTATCTTGGTTGCAATGGAACAGTGTTGTCAACGTGGCTGGAAAAGAATCATCTGTCAAATTGACTCGCAGGTGGTTGTGAATTTATTGAATAAAAGGAACCTTGTGCATGTGGATTGGCATTTGGCTCTAGTTATTTAGCAAATCATTTAGTTATGCAATTCTCTGGATTCTGTGTCTTTTATGCATATCCCTCATAAGTGGAACGGCGTGGCTGATTGTCTGGCTAAATGAGCCTTTGAGTAAGGGCCAACTTGGAATATTATTTGTTGTAATATTAGATTGTTTCTAATATTGAAAGAGCTTTCTTTCTTAAACTATTCTTTCTTTTCCTGTAGCTTTCCTACAATTGTTTCCTTTCCTGTAGCTTTATGCATTTGGCACACAATTATATATGTACCTGTACAGTTTTATGTGAATACAATGAATGGAAAATATTCCTCTAAATTTCTATTTTTCAAATTCATATCAGAGCTTTAAAGCTTGAATTATTTGTATCCCTTCATTGAACTATGGCCGATTTAGATTCGGAAGTATTTGAGAGAAAATCTGCTTCCATTATTATTCAATCCAAAGGTTCATTGTTCAAGGCAGGGATCACTAATGGTGCTAAAAAATCCACCTACAAATGCACCCATTGCAATCAAACTATTGCCGAACAGATCTCGACATTAGTAGCAGTGGTAGGTAATGGTGGTAAGTCTTTAAATATGTCTACACTTGTTTCTAATAGTGCATGGATAATTGATTTTGATGCTACGGATCATATGACATTTGATTCTAAACAGGTCTCATCCCTTAAACTATCCTCACAAAAATTTGTTTCCACTGCCAATGGCTCTCCAGCCCCAGTTATTGGAGAAGGATCCTTACCTCTCACTGATACTTTGAATCAAGATTCTGTTTTAGTGGTTCCGTCTTTGGATTACAATTTGTTGTCAGTTTTCCAAATCACCACTACTTTACTTTGTGTTGTAATTTTTTGACTTGATTTCTGTGTGTTTAAGGACATCCAAACGAGGCAAATGATTGATTGTGGTGTTAGGTGAGGGAAGTTGTATTACTTGGACTTGGAGTCAAAGAGTTCAGACAAGCTACGTCAAACTCTAGCGATGGATGGCTCTAAGGAGGACAAGTAAAAATTTGAAATCTGGTTATGGTATCAACGTCTGGGACATGCTTCCTTTGGTTATCTGAAGAAATTATTTCCTAGTTTATTTGCAAAAATTGATGTTTCTAGCTTCCGGTGTGAAGTTTGTGAACTTGCAAAAAGTCATCGTGCTTCTTTTCCATTAACTTTGAATAAAAGTCCAATTCCATTTATGATCATATATTCTGATGTTTGGGGTCCATCCAAAGTCACTACCTTGGGTGGATCACATTGGTTTGTTACTTTTATTGATGATTGTACTAGGATGACTTGGGTATGCTTAATGAACTCTAAAAGTGATGTGAACTTGTTATTTCAAAAATTTTATAACATGATTCATACTCAGTACAATGCACGCGTTCAAGTTCTTCATAGTGACAATGGAAGCGAATATTTGAGTTTTGAACTTCAGTAGTATCTGGAAGCACACAGAACTATTCATCAAACTACTTGTTCCAATACACCTCAGCAGAATGGGGTAGCTAAGAGGAAAAATTGTCACTTGTTAGAGGTTTTTTGTGCTTCTCTAATAGAAACCCATATGCCATTATCCTATTGGGGTGAAGCACTTACCCCTACAGCATATTTGATCAACTGAGTACCCTCCAACACTATTGATTTCTAGACACCATCCCAGGCTCTCGTTGAGGTTGTTGTTGCTCCTGTTGTCCCAAATTTACCTCCTTACGTCTTTGGTTGTGTAGCTTTTGTACACCTCCATAAGCATCGGCACAAGAAGTTATCTCCTCGAGCACTGTGATGTGTCTTTCTAAGATATGTTGCTTACCAAAAGGGGTGCCGATGCTATCATCCTCCAAATCAACGAATGTTTATTACATTGGATGTAGTTTTTCATGAAGACTCGATGTATTTCTCCTCTGAGCCTGAACTTTAGGGGGAGTACCAGATGGAAATTCAAACTTTAGATTATGATGATCACATCTCTGAAGATGTGGATGCTCACATCTCTAAAGATGTAGGTGGCTTGAACATCTTTGAAGATGTGGATAACACCTCTGAAAATGTGGATGTTCACATTCCTAAAGATGTGGGTAGCTTGGACATCTCTAAAGAAGGGGAACTCTTTGATATTGTTAATCAAGAAGTAGGTGAAACTTTGGATCAAAGAAGTGATGAAAATCCAAAAACTGATATTGTTAATCAAGAAGTAGGTGAAACTTTGAATCAAAGCAATGATGAACGTCCAAAAACTAAAGCTATGGGTCCACCTCCGTCTGAGTCCCTGACACCACACCAATCACTTACCAAGGATGTTCCTAAATCATCTAGAAAACTACTACCTCAATGTCTCACCAGAGGTATTCCTAAATCCACATATGAACCCAAACTTTCTAGTAAAGTTAAATATCCTATGAGTCATTATGTGTCTAACTATTGTTTGTCAAAATCAAATAAGTCATTTGTAAATCAATTATCTACTATATCTATTCCTTACAATGTTCAGGAAGCCTTAGCTGATCCAAGGTGGAAAGCCGCTATGAATGAGGAGATGAAATCATTACAGGAAAATAATACCTAGGAACTTGTTGATCGTCCACCAAGAAAGAAACCAATTGGATGTCGGTGGGTTTTATATTGTTAAGTACAAAGCAGATGGTACAATTGAATGCTTTAAGGTAAGACTGGTGGCAAAAGGGTACACCCAAACCTATGGGATCGATTATACAGAGACATTTGCACCTGTAGCTAAAATTAATATAGTATGGATCTTGTTTCCTCTAGCTACGAACTTGGGTTGGCCATTACAATAGTTTGATGTGAAGAACGCCTTTCTACATTGAGAGTTGTCCGAAGAAGTCTACATGGAACTCCCACCTGACTGCATGATACCAAAAATACATAGTCTGAAGGTGTGTAGATTAAAGAAGTCACTATATTGGTTGAAACAATCTCCAAGGGCATGGTTCAAAAGATTCACAAAGTCAATGAAAGTCGTTGGTTATCATCAGAGCAATTCAGACCATACTTTATTCATAAAGAATCAGCAAGGTAAGATCATTGCACTTATTATGTATGTGGATGACATGATAGTTATAGTAAATGATCCTGAAGAAAGGAGGGCTCTCAAGGATTACTTGTTCAGAGAATTCAAAATAAAAGATCTCAGTCCCTTGAAATATTTTCCTTGGGATCAAAGTGTCTCGATCTAATAAAGGGATCTTTCTGTCTCAAAGAAAGTATGCCTTAGACTTGTTACAGGAAATCGATATGTCAGCATGTCAACCCACTGATACACCCGTGGAATAAGGATTGAAGTTATGTATTTAGTATAATCCAGAACCAGTTGATAAAGGAAGATACTAGAGACTCATAGGAAGATTGATGTACTTAGCACACACAAGGCCAAACCTTGCCTATGCATTAAGTATTGTTAGCCAGTTTATGCATAATCCTGGAGAGCAACATATGAATGCAGTTATGCGCATTTTGAGGTATCTGAAGTCTGCTCTTGGAAAAGGAATTTTATTCACTAAAAATGAGGATTATCAAAGTGTGGATGCATATATTGATGCTAACTAGGCTGGAGCAGTAGATGATAGGCATTCTACTTCAGGCTATTTCACCTTTGTAGGAGGTAATCTTGTTACATTGAGAAGCAAAAAGAAAAATGTTGTTGCATGATCAAGTGCGGAGGCAGAATTTTGAGGTATGACATTTGGAGTATGTGAAGTGTTGTGGCTAAGACCTCTCCTGAGAGATTTGGGTTGTCCGCCTAGGTGGCCAATTCAACTATATTGTGACAATAAAGCAGCATGTGATATTGCTCATAATCCAGTTCAACATGATCGTAGAAAGCATGTGGAGGTAGATAGATTCTTTATTAAGGAGAAGTTGGATGAGAAGATTGTGGAGCTGTTTAAGATTCAATCAGAAGATTAGCTAGCTGATATTCTTACCGAAGCGGTTTCAAGTTAAGTGTTCTCGAAGTTTTTGGGCAAGTTGGGCATATGGGATATCTATCCACCAACTTGAGGGGGAGTGTTGCAATATTAGATTGTTTCTAATATTGAAAGAGCTTTCTTTCCTAAACTATTCTATCTTTTCCTGTAGCTTTCCTACAGTTATTTCCTAAACTATTATTTCTTTTCCTGTAACTTTCCTACAGCTGTTTCCTTTTTTGTAGGTTTATGCATTTGGCACACAATTATATATGTACCTGTGCAGTTTTATGTGAATACAATGAATGGAAAATATTCTTTTGAATTTTTGTTTTCCAAGTTTATTGATCATAAGATGCTTCCCCTTGATTTATCTCAGATGTTGGTTCAACTTGTGGACCAGGATAAAGCTTTGTAGTTCCCTTTATTTCTTGTGTTGTTCTGCTCTCTTCGATATTCAATAAAAATTTTACCCTCTTTTAACTGAGAAAATTTACACTAACATCTTTTATTAAACCAAAAATTTCAATTGCACTCACTGAGATATTAATTATTCCAATTTTGTTATCATGAACAAGTGTTGAGCAGTCAACACGATTTGAATATTTTTTCCTGCGTTAAAAATTCTAACTCATTTCATGGTTCGTAGTGGACTTGACCATAAGATACTTTTGTATATTTTATAACTTGAACTTGGAGCAGTTTCTAGCAAACCTTCCTCTTCAAATTATTAAGCCCGTTCAATATAACTATGTTAGAAATTTTGAAACGAATTCAATGAAAATCCTCTATTGACATTTTATTTACACTTCACATTTAGCTTCTTTTTGGCAGTATCCTCGTGTATTAACTGCATTCGAGCTTTAAATTCTCCATCTTTTAACATTTTAAGTTTTTAACTTCTAAAAATATTTAGATAATACTCTTCATACCGAAGGAATGGTTAAGATGATTAGAAACATTTTTTATATTAACTCTTCTTTCAAGTACATCTGTATTATTTCTTAGTAACAGGTTGGTGGCCATTGCTCAGTGAATTGATAGTTTATGTTGTGTTGCATGCCAGTAGGGTAGATTAATACGATAAAGAATAGTGATTCATCGATTTATGGGGCAAAGTAAAACCAATAATATTTATTATAATTAATTAAACCAACCATTCATTTAATTATCATTTGTTGCTCATTTCTAAAATGAACACAATTTATTTTCATTCTAAATGCCTCTTCTATCCACCATCAATAACCAATTTATGTATTACGCCATTTACCTTGAGACAATGTATTGAATCAAACTAAACTCTAGACTGCGCACAAATTCAAGGAATTCAACAACATAGAATACTAATCTATGGTCCTGAAGAGGGCTTTTAACATAAGAGATTGAAAGTACTTTGGAATTCATCCTATCAAGAACTGGCTTTGGAGTTGCCTCTATAATTTATTGACCCATTTTGTTCTAAGCTAAAGAGAATTTCAAATTATAACATTTTCTTCTAAATTAGGAATGCACAAGAATAATATAATTTATGAATGTTGCATCAGAACATAGAAAGCTTACTATTTCTGCCTCCAAGCTCTTCTAATGTATTTAAAAATTACAGACAGACAAGGACACCATCAAAGGAGAGGAGACATAGAGTGTTTGTATAGCCTTATGTGTTAGAAATTTGAAATGGTCGATTGTCCAGTCGGTTGCCCCTTGAGCCACATGCCCACCTACCCGACTGGTGCATTAAACTCGATAGGTGAGCATTAAACTCGATAGGTGAGTTTGAATTCAAAAATGAGAGGGAAATTTGTTGAGGACAAAAATAAAAGGGCAAAAGGAATGTCTTAATCATTAAGCAAGAGAGAGACATAGATCCTAGCAGAGGAATCAAAGCAGGCAAAAAGTAGAAGAAGTGCAAGGTTATTTTTGCAGAGAACAGAAGGAAGGTTCAGTCAGAGTGTGCTCCAACTTGTTTTGAACCTCTCTATTTTTCAAGAAGTGCATTTCATTTTTGTATGTCCTATTGAAGCAGTGTTTCCTCTAGGCATTATTTTATGCATCCCTTATTTAACTTTCTTCTTCTCTGCAACTATCAAATAATCTGCATGAAGAAATCCTGTAGTCACAGAATTTAATCTAGAACTTTGATCCAGCCCGTATCTAATGATCATGCTGATCATATTTCTTCAATCTGATTTTGTCTTCAACTTAGCTTCTACTAACTTCTTCACATTCTTCTCATTAATGGGATTGCATCCTTCATTACATAATCTTGTAACTCTGTGAATCATATCATCATCAATCAACACGGGTGCATCTCCAACCCAAAACATCTCTTCATGAACTCGGCTCAATATGATCCGACTCTATTCATGATTATCAAATTATGCATGAAACATGTACTTGATCAGGTTCAAATCTTTCAGATGTGCGTACTCAGATTTCAAACTCAAATCTCCATTGCAAATTGTACTTAACTCCTGATTACTGCAATTGTCTCCAATAGACTCAAATTTACAAAGAATGTAACTCCTAACGTCTTCAACATGCAAGACATTCGACGGAACATGAGAAAATGCGCCAAGAGGATCATCCAACAAAGAAACAAAAGGGTGTTTCTTGAATTTGTACCTTGGCCTATCACTGATATCATATAATGAAGAGCTTGCCATCTTTTCAACTGATAATATCAAAAGCTTCCTTAAATACCTTGTTTACGGCAATTTAGGGCTTCAGCAAACTTTGCGCTTCACAAATCTTCAAATCTCACAAGCATTTGCCTTCAATGCTTCTAAGCTCATCACACAAGAGAAATAGTACTCAAAAATTGTTTCGCACTCCTTATAACTTTTCAAATTTGAATTTGCATTAAATTCTCATCCACTTAATCCATATAAAATTGTGTAATACTGAAAAGTTCATACTATAACATCATACCGCTATCACGAAAATGCTTGTTCACTTAGACATAGCTTCCTCTTAATGCCAACTATCTTTACGTAACTGCGCATCCACTGATTCCATCTCTAGCCTCAGTTCTTACTAACTGACGCTATGTGCTTACTATAAATTGCTTTAATTCAAACATGATGAATCAAAAACAATTGCTGACTTCAATTTGTTATCAGGTGCATAGAGAATTCCTCTTCTTCAACTACAACAAATGAACTGTGGCTCCTTAGCTTTAACAAATGTTTCCTTGAATTCTTTTGTTTATTCTTTCATTTCTTCTTTCAGACTGTCACTAATGTTGCTATCATTTCTTCTAACATTTTTTTTTTTCTGATTATATAAAAACAAGTTTTGAAAGGACCCAAAACCTTTTACAAAAGAAAAGAAGACTAGCTAAGAAAGCCCAACGATACGGTGTTACAACACCAATAGGCAAAAGCCCAAAACATGGAAATAAAAGACAATAGACAGACAAAAAATAATAAAAAGACAACATAAGACCAGCAACAAGACAACTAAAGGGTCTTGAGGAGATTAGTAGCTTTATCTGTCAAGACATTCATGTTGGCACCGGAGCCTTCAACTCTTCAAGTTCCTTCTCCTTTATGCCCTCAATCTTCTTCATATTAGCTCTTGTTCATTTTTTGGGACCCTGCTCCTCCTCCTCTTTATTGCACTAAACTGAACCTTTCTATTATGTTCCAGGTTTTCTAGGAGGATCTTTATGTTGTCAGTAGTAGCCGAAGAATAACACCACTTTGATCAACTATTTTTTTAAGAACACATTCAATACTTTCAATCCTACTATCAAGGTTACCCATTTTCTTCTGCATATCCCTTAATAGTTGATTAGTGTCTCTAGATTTCACCTCAAGAGGAGGCACTCTTTTCATCATATTTGACACCTCAGCATTCCCAATCCCTCATTGAGTTTGTCCAGGTGCTGACCAAGAGTAAACTCCTCCCTATTGGTCTTACTGAGGCGATCAAATTTCCACCTAAGATCCTCCATTTGCTCTTTTACCATATTCATATCCCTTCTCAATAACCTAGGGTTACCAAACACACCAATTAGGTGTCCATAAGCATCCATGCTAGATCTTTGGTTCTGTATCTCATCTATCTGAATAGCGGGGCCCATCCCAACATTAGCATTGAGAGTATCTTTATCGGCAGTATCCCCATGCTGGACTTTTTTCTTGCCTTTCACATCCTTTTCCTTCTTTTGGGCAGCAGGGGTCTCATATAAAGAAATTATGGTCAAGTGTTTCTTCAGATTCTTGGTGCTCTTCCTAGATTTAGTTCTGCTCCCAATTGTTCTCATAGTTTTCTTACACTTTCTTCTATTCTCTTTCCCCTCATGGCTCTCTTCGTATGTGTCCTTCTCTATCTCATAGTCTGCCTCTTTTCTCTTCTTAGACAACAAACCCCCAAGTGAAATCTTCTTGTTCTCCATTCCTCCTCATCATCCTCCAAATCACTCCCCTTTGTTACAATCAAAATCCTTGATGCTCACCCTAGGTCTGTCCACTTTCTTATCTTTTAGTAAACTCATAATCAACACCATCAAACCCTCATGGCAAGCATGATTGCCCTCCGGATCATTCTACAGGGTAAGGATGGTACTACCCAGGGACTGATGGAGATAGAAAGGGAAATTAATCCTTAGCCCATGCCTAAAGTGATTAACAAGCATAAAGTGATGGCCATAAATCTTAGTAAAATGCCCATCGAGGGTTATATATTCAATTAGGGCAAACGAAAAAAACTCCAAGGTCAGGATTGTTAGGAATAAGGTGTCTCAACCTTGGATAATTCTTATTTTTATTATCTGTTTTGTAAAATGTATTTCTTGCAAATAATGTTGATGTGTTGGCATCTTGAATTGTGTATAAGGAGATCATCACTAAAATGGTTATGATGGATTCCTATGACACGTAAGAGCTATGTTAGGAAGATTTAATGACAGGTGAAGACATGTGGCAACTGATAAATTTGAGTACTGTACACTCTAATACGGTTACATTTGGGAGTAGCCCTACAGTGAAGCGCCTGTTATAAGTATTTTTAGGGTTGTGAAGAGGAAGTATGCGAGAAAGTGTATTGTTGGTACTGTGAGTTGCTACTGGTGTCTTTTGTTGTCATTGTTGAACTTGCATTGCAAGTGTATTGTAACCTTGTGTTGAAGATAATACATTGTCCAGGTTCTGGAGGGGTGGTGTTGTTTTATCGAAAGGTTTTTCCCCACTAGAAAATCTTTGTGTTAAAAGTTTTTCCCCACTGAAAAATCTTTGTGTTATGTGTTTCTTTCTCTATCTATTCTCTTTATGCTTGGTTTGCTGAAAGATTGTTATTTACATGATATTGAATCTTTAAGTGTAAAAGATTTTAATGAGATTTGCACCATACTTCTCTTAAGAGATTAGTGTAGGAAGTTGTTTCTGCACCTGAGTTTCCTTACAGGGATATGCTATTGGAGCTAAAATAAGAATTACTTATCTTGACCAAACATTTCCTCTCGTCGCTCTATCCGAAACTTTTCTATCTTTGTAGAAGTTCATACCATCAACCTCCAAGCTAGTAGCTTCTACAATTACATCCTCCAACACCTCCATTCTCTAGTTTTCAACAAGAACACTACCCTCCTTCCATGTGTTTATGAATTGTTTTGTGATCATCATATTGCTCCCCTTCAATCTCTCCATAAAGCCAATCAAATTACCATGAACCAGAGTATCCCAAATATCTAGTTTATCCTTCCATTCCTAGTAGCTCACAGGTTCACTTCTCTTCCTTTGACCACCCATGATCCTAATACTACAATGATTTCTTTCATCCTTTCCCAACTCTAGAAAGTTCAGAGCCTCAATTTTGCCTTCATCGTAAGCGTTTCTATTTTGTAACAAAACCCATAATCCATGTAAAGAAAAGTAGATAGTCACATCATAACTAATCACCCTCCATGAATCGTAAATCCACCATATTTCATAATTGATCCTCATAAGCATTGTAATCATGATTTGACACTTGCCTACTTTCGAGCCTGTTTAAGTCCATGAGGGATTTACCATCAATAGGGATGCCATTATAATTATTCCAAATAACTTTCTCATGGCTTTTACAGACCACATTGGCTGCCTAGTTAGCCATTCTATTTATTTCTCTGTAGTTGTTAGTAATCATATAGTCAAAAAAAGAATTGACAATATTGATGGCTTTATTTATAATATTCTAGATAGTCCAAGAAGGTAGTGTATCCTTATTAAGACAATTCACAATATTTAAGGAATCCCCCTCAAGCCATATTTTATCTAAGTTCAAACTTTTAGCATAGGAAAGCCCATAAAGAGCAACACTAACTTCAGTGATATGGTTAGTTTGAACACTAATAGGTATGGCCATAGCACCAATAATATATCCTTGCTCATTCCCAATCACAATCCCACAACCCACATTTCTAGGGTTGCCATTTGAGGCCTCGTCAAAATTAATCTTATACCATCCTTGGGGTGGGCAGTCCCATTTGGCTCAACTTCTTAGATTTGCCTTGATTTGGACATCCTTGACCTCCTCCATATGCAAATTTTTTATGATTTTAGTTTCCCATTCATCATTAGTTTCCTGATAATTACCCATTAATCTAACATTCTCTATAACCATACGTTTGATCTTATGAAATATATGTTTTGAACTAGTTTCCTTTCCCCTGAAAATTCTATCATTTCTCACCTTCCACACTGTCCAACATAAATAAGGAAGGATAAAGTTCCATAAAGTGTTCACAACAATATGTGGGAAGGGGACTTCCAAGCTAAAAATATCTCTTGAATGCTATAGGGGATAGTCTAGTCAATTTCCATGAGTCTAAATATCCTTTTAGATAACTTTCTAGGAATAGTGGATAGTGAAATGGTTCACTAACTCCTCTTCCTCTTTCCACAGATAGAATCTATTAAAAAGGCACATAGCTTTTTTCTTTAAGTTGTCAGTAGTAATAATTTTATCCTACAGTAAAATCAAAAAAAAAATGTTAATTTTGGGGGTCATACCCTTATACCAAGCTTTAGCCCAAACAGGCTCCTAATAGTCATCATAGGTATTTCTATACAAGGAGGAGACCAAAAAATTGCCCATTAGGATTATCCTTCCAAATTAGAGAGTCCTCTTCATTAACTAAAAAGATAAGATTCAAGAATTTGTTAAGGTCCTTTAGAGAAGCATCTAGAGTAATTAGATCCACCCAATTATCGCCATCCTGATAGTCAACAAACCAAAGACCCAAAGGTTATCTTGCATTGCATCATAAAGCCACTCCACCTCTTATCTAAATTAAGGGTATGGTCCAAGATCCAAATATCATCCCAAAACTGAATAATTGTGTCATTCCCAACCTTCCATCTCACCCCTTTGTTGATTAACTACTTTTTTTTTGAGCTTGTTTCCAAATAACCGAACCACCTTGCACATCCTCACTCAAAAGGAAATTATGAAAACATTTATTCTCAAGATTATATTTATTATTTTGAATGTCCTTCCATTCACTAGAATCATAAACAATCTCCATATTATCTTGGCAAGCAAGAATTTATTCATTTCATTAACTTTTGTTAACCCCAAGCTACCTTTCTTAATAGGCTTACAGACCTTGTCCCATGTAATAAGAGTCATTCTCTTCTTTTTTTCCATGCCAGACTAAAGGAAGTTTCTCTAAATTTTATCAATAGCTTCAGCAAATTTTCTCAGAATCTTGAAGAAACTTAAAGCATAAAGAGGAGAGCTTTGAAGGACAGATTTGAGCATAATTAACTTACTAGCCTGACTCGAGAGGGACCCTTTCCACCCAACCAATTTAGAGTGAATTTTATCAATTAGAGAGCTCCAAAAAGAGTCTACAGGTTCCAAGCAAAGAGGTAATCCAAGATAGGTTCCTGGAAGACTGCCAATATCACATCCCATAATTCTTTGAATTTTTTCTTGTCTCTTAGGATTCACATTTATAAAATATATAGAGTTCTTATTCCAGTTAATAATCTGACCTGTGGCCTGCCCATAATCATTGAGAGCCTTTTTGAAATTTTTTGCATTTTTAATTGAGGCCTCTCTAATAAAAATAGAATCATCCACAAATTGTTGGTGGGAGAAAATTTGTTTCTTAGAAGAGGGATTCAACCCCACAAAGCCCTCTTTTTGAACCAAAGCCTCAATGCACCTGCCCAAACATTCAGCCATCAAAACAAATAAAATAGGGGATAAGGGATCCCCTTTTCTTAATCCATGAGAAGCATGGAAGAAAGGAGTAGGAGAACCATTGACCAAAACTGAAAAGGTGGCATGGGACACCAACATATGTATTAAATCCAAAACCCTATTATTGAATCCAAAAGCCTCCAAAACACACCTGAGGAACTCCCAATCCACTTTATCATAGGCCTTAGATAAATCCAATTTCAAGAGAAACCCTTCCTTTCTATTGTTGGAAAGGGGGTGAATGTTTTCATGGACAGAGATAATGGAATCAAAAATTTGTGTTCCAACAACAAAACCATTATGTTGTCCCAAGATAAGAGATGGTAAGAGGTTCAAGAGTCTAAGATAGATAACTTTAGAGATGATATTGTAGAAGGAATTACATAGACTAATAGGATGAAACTAGTCCATAAAGTTAGCTCCTAACTTTTTAAGAACTAGGAAAATAAAAGTGCCATTAAGTTCTTTCAAAAGCTTTCCTAATCCAAAGAACTCCTTCACCCCATTAATAACGTCCTCTTGAATAATATGCCAAAAAAAATGAAAGAAAATAAAGGGGAAAGCATTAGACCCAGGAGCCTTGTCACCCTCAAAATAAAAGACAACATTTCTGATTTCCTCCTTAAAAGGTATAACAATAAGACCTTTGTTCTATTCAGCAGTTTCGCTCTTAGGAATGCAGTGCAAAAATTCTATTTGTTTTTCCTTATCAAGTTGAGGATCTTTCTTTAGAAGATCACTAAAAAAACCAATAGCTTCCCTTTTAAAGTCCTCATCCTTAGTTAAGGCATCATTCATTTTCAATCTGGGAATCTTGTTTGTCATGATGTGCTTCATTGTAGTCAAATAAAAGTACTTAGTATCTATGTCCCCTTCTTTAAGGAAAACCTTCCTAGATTTATGCCTCCAATAGGTTTCTTCCTTAGTAATGATATAATGTAATTCAACTAGCTTTAAGTCCTCCTCATCCCTAGAAATGTTCTTATAGCCCTCTACTCAAATATTATCCTATATAGCCTTCAATTCCTCAAGAATTTTCCTTTTGTTCTCAAAAATATTACCAAAAGTATCTATGTTCCATCTTTTGATGTTATCTTTAACATTTCTTAGCTTCTTGGCCACTCTAAACATAGCACTTCCATGAACTTTTATATTCCACCATTCCTTAATAATATTTTCTAGCCCAAGGTGTAAGATCCACATTTTCTGAAAGCAGAAGGGAAAGTTCTTTTTCATAGAAGTAAGGTTAGCCAAAAGAAAAATGGGGTTATGGTCTAACCATGCTCTTACATTAGCAATCAGAAAGCACTTATAGTGATGGAACCAATCACTACTAATAAGTGTTCTCTTAAGTCTAACTTGAATAAGATCCTTACCCGTTCTCCTATTCATCCAAGTATAATCAATCCCTTGCAGCTCCATATCATGCACAATATGCTTGTCAATGAAATCCATCAGGTCCATCCTGCTGTCCAGATTTTGTTCCAGCTTCCCCCATTTTCTCACTTTCTTTTAGTGGAGTATTAAAATCCCCCATAATGACCCAAATGTCATCCAAAAAATCTTTCCTATGATTGGTAATTTTAATCCAACACTCTTTTCTTCCCCATTTGGTGTTAGAAGCATAAACATTAGAATGAACCCAAGAAGTATTATCCTTAATATTTAAAAATCTGAGATGAATCACATTCTTGTTCTAAGAGATGAGTTCACCTTCAATATTTTTATAGTTCCAAATAATAGCCATGCCCCTAGAGGCACCATCAGTATTACTACCTAAAATCTTGCCATTTTTTAAAAGAGACAAACTCTCCACTTTATCTTTAGGCATCTTTGTTTCTTGAAGAAGAACAATATCCAGTTTATTATCTCATGTTTCTAACCATATCTTTCTTGTGAGGATTATTTAATCCTCTTATATTCCATGAAATTATCTTCATTGCTTATGAAATACTTTTGAGTCCATAATAGTCCTTTGACTACCATCAACAATACTTCTACTACCTCCAAAGCTCTCTTTTTCTGGTTTGAAGGTCTACTTGGTGAGATGTGGGTGTATCCAACATCTCATATTTTGTTACTCTTCGTGCTTCTAACCCCCATCTGATTTTCTTTGTTATTTTTCATATTCTCCTTTTTCTTGTTCCTTACTCTTTTTTTATCTTCCACACTTGTCCATCCTTCCTCCATATCATCCTCTCCCCCATGCAAGGCCTTATTAATGTCTTCCATATCTCCCCATTTGGGCTCCATTGGGGTGATGTTTCCACTCTTGGTGAAGATATACTATTTACTTTAGTATTCTGCTAGGAGCACTTCAAAATGCTTGATTCAATATGATCTTTTTGAGACTCCACTTTCTTACTTGACATAATGACATTGCTGCTTGCCCCTGACATTTCTCTTTCCATGATGCTCACATCATAGATATCCTTGGATTCATTCATCACCAAAATTCTACTCTGGATTTCCCCATCATAGCTTTCTAAGTTCACAATACTAGTTTTGTCTTGGTCTGATGGATAAAAAATATCATGTTCAATTGCTTTATTAATGCTTTCAACAGGCCCAATTTGGGCTTGCTCAACAACCTCAGGGTCCTTAATACCTTTCCTAACCCATTTCTTTTCGAATTTCTTTAGGGCCTCAACTTTATTAGAGAAAAAGGTATGGTTTCATATTCAATCTTTTGCTGCCATCCTCCTAGTTTAGATTGGAGGGTAATGCATTATGGTATATCTACCACTTGAACAAACCCCACACATATTTTGGCATAGGTTAGTCTTCTTCTTGAGACTGTAACTTCTCCAAAGGTGTTGGTAATCCATTTAAAGACATCTTCTACCCAAAACTCAAGAGGCATCCCAAGTAATTTAATCCAAACCAGAGCTTGAACCAAACTTTCATTCTGATCCTTGGAGTTGGGACTCCACCTTTGAAGAATCATAGTGTGCTTGCCTGCAAGCCACAATCCACTGAATAAAATATTGCTACGATCATCTTCACAAAAAGCAAAAAGAAAGGCTACCCTTGGAAATGGCCACAATATCAACCCATCCCTTCAAAAGCCATTTTCTTTTGACAAAGGCCCTAATAACCTCAATATTTGGTGTGGCTCCTAGAAACTTACCCACTAGAGTATTATCCATTTTAGATATATTCAAAACTATGATTTGATCCAAAATCTCTAGGATAAATGAGTCTTTCTCAGAAATCAAAATATTCTTAATTGGAGGGAGAAAAGACTTACCAATCAGCTTGACTCCAAATAATTCAAACCAAATTTTGGCAGGAATCTAGATAGAAACCAAAGTATTGGGCCCCCCTAGGATCTCCAAGAACCCCACCTCCATCAGAATCCTTAGCTTACTTCCCTACCTCAACTATCCCCTCCTGTCCTCCCTCTCCTGATGGGCATGCACCATGAGACCCATTTGAAATTTGAATCCCGTTCTTCTCACTCACTACACATGCACCTAATACTCCCATCACACAACTCCCTATCATTTTTGTTGTTATTTCTTCTATAATTCTAATTTCTATTCAGATTCCTTTTGTCCATTCTACAAAATTTTGCAGCGTGTCCAAAGTTATTACATAATTGACATACAGGTACATTCCTTCTTTGATCTCCATCACTTTGATTATTAGGTGCTCTACAATTTCTTGCATTGTGTCTAGGATTGTTGCACTTGTAGCATACAATCTACCTTCTTTCTCCATTATCATTATATCTGCTCTGTGATCTTCTTCTTGCATTGCTTCCTATAGGGTTAGTACCCTTAAACATTCTACTATTTGCATTATTACTATCAAACTTAGTTCTATTACATATACTGCATTAAGTCCATAGCCATGACAATTCTAACAATAAAACTTTGAAATAGGCTTAAAAACCTTACCTGTGTAGTCTCTCTTTGGATGTCAAAATTCATTAGATTTGAAACATCTACCATGGAATTCATGTCTCACTTCTTTAGGTGATTCAACTTGCTTAGGTTCTTTAGTATTCTAAGAATGAATAACATTCTCATATACTTCAGGTACATCGACACATTGATTTTACTCAATCTTATTTAGATCTTCCTTAACCTAGAGAGGTTGAGGATTAGGTTCCTTTCTTTCAACAGGTTTCTTAGCTAACTAACTAAAATGATATCCAAGACCAGTTTTATCATAAGTAGGTATCTGTACAGACATTTGCCCATCAATTTTCTCACTTCTAGAATACAACTTCTCAAGTTGTTGTTTAGTCTGTGTTAATTCTCCTTTCACAATAATATTGTAATTTTCTAATTCTACATGATTAATATTGATAGAATCTAATTCAGATGTTAGTTGACTAAATTGAGATCTAAGGTCTACATTCTTAAATTTTAGACCAAACTCATTCTTACTGCCACTCTTCTTCAAACTCAACTTAAGTTCCACTATCTTCAATTCATGATTCAAAATCTCATTTTCTTTCTTTAGATCTTCAATTTCATCATTACTACAGGTTTTCTAACAATGTACTTTAGTAGCTTTTAGATCATCTATCTTGTCCTTGAGTTTACCAATATAAAATTTTGCATCTTCATATCTATCTTTCAGGTTGACTCTTTCTTTTGTAAGAAGATCAATTTGTTCAAGAGCTTCTTCAAGATTTTTTTTAATTGTTCCATATCCATAGGGATATTATTTAAGTTGTTAAGCCTCTTATAAATAACTTTTCTCTGATAACAATTGTTAGAAATAGATAATACTGATAGGAGGGGGGGGGGGGGGGGGAGAAGGGGGTGGCGGTGGTGAATCAGTATTCTACAAACTTTTGCCCACAATTAGATATTATTAATTAATTTATAACTTGCATATGAAATTAAAACAATAAGAATAGTAAATATAACCATACACAAAGAGAACTCTTAACACCATATTTTTTTGACTAGGGAAACCTTGGCCAAGTGAAAACCCCGGTAGGGATGAAACCCACAAGATGATTCACTAAGCAATAGAATCTTGTTAAGGATATTGACCATGTTAGGAGTTTGTGAAGTATATATAGTATCTTGAGTCCTTGTTAGAGGACTAGGCCTTCTTAGAACCCTCAAACCTATTAGTATTTTCTTCAATCCTATTAGGAGTTGGTAGATCAAATAAAATGTATGCAAGAAGAGCCCGCTGCCCTAACATGCAATTATACAATAAGGTTATTCTCAAGAATAGATATGCATACAATACTTTATCACTGCTATAATTTTCACTATCTTTTCTCAAACATCAAATATTGCATCAAATAGGCCTTCAATATCACATATACAATCTTTGCATAAGTTTTCTTATATTATCTATGACCACATAACTACACAAGTTATGATCTTTACTTATATCATAGATTTTAATTAATCTTTGTCTAGTTGGCCTTGATGTCTTCACACATTTGGCTAATTATAAAATTAGCATTTGCTAGCTTAGAGTTAACATCTAGGATGTCATCCCATCATAGTTAAGTAATTATTTTGTTACCAAAATAAATCCTTACACCTTAATACCATAGATCACACTATGATCTGTTCTTCTTAGTTAATTACCCTTAATGGCAATTGGTTTGTAACTCTGTCTGTACAGTCCATATAGGCTTGCACTCTGGCATATGTCATTAGAAAACTATTATAAACCTTCCTTTAGCTATGCACATGTGTACTTGAACTCTATTATCCATACAAGACAATACTTTTATTGTGTTTCTCCAAACTATCTAACACTTGGACAATTTTCTATCTTTGAATACATACAAAGATATCAGAACAAATATGTTTCCATAAATGACAACATAACATATGGCATATCATGCTAACCATATTTCCAAAAAATTTCCTTTCTATTGATTCACTACTAAGGGGAAAAGGTAAAGGATCCGAGAGGAGGAAGACTAATATATTTTTAGTTCTTAAGGATTTTTGCATCCCAAAATGAGAATATGGTTGCCAAGGAGTTTTTCTTTAGCACATGTGCATTCATAGATGCTGAGATAGAGCATTCTAATATTTCAAGGAATACCAATTTGGTGGAAACCTTCTATCAGAAGATCCTTTGATTCCTCTCCCACCATAGTGCCCAAACTATTATGGTTGGAATTACAGTCCATAAGGAACCAAAAAGGGAAGAATGGTACAACAAGGACCAAGACTGGAGCAGGTCCCAAAGATGATTTGGGAGGGGAAGGCTCAAATTTAGATTTGAAAGAATAAAGCTCCAACAATCTTGAGCAAAAAGGAATAGGTGATCTCGTTCTTCTATGTGATTTTTACAGAAAACACGAAGAAATGGATTGGAGATATTTAGTCTGGCAAGGCGGTCACTTGTTAGTACTCCCTTTTGAAAACCTAGCCATAAAAATCATCCAACCCTAGGTGAAATGAGATGTCTCCAACAAAAAATGAAGGGTCTATAGCCAGAAATATCATGATGGATTACTAAGAGTGCTTCATATCCTCGCTTGACTAAATACTACTCGGAATTTGAAGGGGTCTATTTAACTTCATCTTGGATGTCTAAGAGAAAAATGTTCTTGCTACATAAAATGTCACAAAATAAACGTTGGTGAGCAAGGGGAATAGGGAGATCAGAAAAGTTTTTCCATATGACTTTATTAGTGCCAATTTGAATTGCCTTAATCCATTCCATAAGTTTTGTGCCCCAAATTAATAATACCATATTTGCTATTACCCTAAGCTCCTAAATAGAAACCAAAGGGGGGGAAAAAGAGCAAGAATGTAACCAAAAATTGACATCCTTTCCATTGTCGACTTCCCATGTAATGTAGGAAGTGATAAGCTGCCTTGAGTAGAGCGTAAAATTCTAAATAGCTGATCTAGAGGGGGGAATTTGGACAATGAAGATTTGTGTATTGCTGAGAGAAACAAGGTATTTGTCTTGCATTATACTGATCCAGAGGGTTGAGTGACATGTGTACATTTTCCATACAAGTTTTGGGTCAAATTCTTTATTTCTGAAGGTTAGATCATGGAGTCCCACACCACCAAACAATTTACCAAGCATAATTTTTTTGAATGAGACCAAGCAGATCCTTCTCTTTCCTATCATGTTGTTTGTCTAAATGAAGTTGGAGATAATCTTATAATGTTGTTTGATGATAACAACAAGGGCTTTTAGGATTGAAATGACATAATTTAGAATTATGGCAAGGCAAGATTTTACCAGAAGTAGTATGCCTGAAAGGGATAGCTAGAGCCTTCCATGAGGAAGTTTTTACCTTAACTCTATCAACAATGGAATCACAGAACTTACTTTTGTTGTTGCCAATGAAGATGGTGATTCCCAAGTATGTATTTGGTAAAATAGATTCCTTGAAGCTAAGAATAGAGGCAATATTATTTTTTAATGTTGCCCTAACATTAAAAGTAAAAAATGATGACTTAAGAGGGTTGATTTTTTTGCCCTGAAGCAGTTTGATAAATATAGACTTTTCTCATCTGTATAATTTTTGTTGTAGTAGCTATCCCAAGCAACAATGTATCATATGAGAATAGAGTGTGTGTAATTGATATGAGAGATACACTGTAGTATGCCTAAATTTTTTACGAATGGCAATTGACTGGTGACTGTGTTAAACTCATTTAAATGATTCGCTATAGATCCTCCCTCACCCATTTTCATATTAAATAAACGCTTCATAAGAAATACCTTATTTGAAGCTAAGGGTTTCTCATATAACTTAGCTAGTGTCTCCATCAACTCTAAAATCATTTTTTCCTTTGATATATTGAATGTTACAGGTAGGGCAAGGCACAATTGAATAGATCCCAGTGCCTTCCTATCCAAGATCTCCCAATCTTCCTTTGTGATTGTTCCTTGTCTCTTAGCTTTCCCTTCTAATGGCTTCCACAGATCCTTCAGATACAAATAATCTTCCATCTACATTTTCCATAACTAAAAATTCTAGCCATGGAGTTTTTCAATCTTGAATTTGGAATCCTCCATTGCTCCCACTCAAATTTGAAAGTCCTGTTAGTCTATAGCAATAGACCTCGCTCTAATACCAATTGTTAGGAATTGAGAGATCTGGAACAATATAAGAATAAACAGTTGAATGCATAAATAAAAGAAGAAAACCATAAGAACATAGATAATGCACAAATTTAACATGGTTCACCCAAAAATTGGGCTACGTCCACCTACATAGCCATCCGACCTTTCTTATTATCCAGTGATTACAATACAAAACCTTACAGCTCAATCCTGTCAAAGAACAACCTATCTCATTATACATCACATTTTCTTAATCCCTAACCCTAAGCTATCTTATATGATATATTCCTTCTTTAGGGTTAAAATAAGCTTATTTGAATAATGAAGTATGTATAGTACTTCTCTTATCAGTCACCACAAACTAATATGTGATGCATTCATGGCTGGGTGCTAGATGTTATTGGAAAGTGCAATGGTTTCCAAGAAACATAAGTTAAAGTGAAAGCAAAGTGGGGATGGGAAAAGCTCAGGATAAGGTGATAGCAGGTGATATGATACATGATCTATGTACATGGAGGTGAAATTTGTGAGATGGATATGATGTAAAGATAGGGTACATGATATGTATAAGATATGTACAAGATAGTTACAAGCCATGGTATAAGATATGGTACAAGGTATGGTACAAGAACACCAAAGGAACATGGGGAGACAGTCGATGGGAGATGGATGATGGGGGATGGTTGGGTGGGAGATAGATAATGGACCAGTCCATGTATAAACAAGGTGCCTATTGCTAGGTTTTCACCAAGGTACCTATCCAAGGCACTTGAATTGCCAAGTTTTCACCATTGGACACTTATTTTTCTTTTTTCTTTTTTTGGGCCTTTATTTTTTATTTTTTATTTTTATTATAATGTTCTGATAGGATATACTGAGGATGTTCAAGCATAGAACTTATTGAGGTGAATGATGTTGGTGCGGTCATTCAAGAGTTCACCTTCAAGTGTGGACAACTGATATACATCAGAGCCAAAAGATGCAGTAACAACATAAGGACCAAGCCTTGTAGGCTCAAACTTGCCTTTCTTTTGTTTGTCTACTTGGACATTCATGTTCTCCTTAAGGACCATGTCACCAACTTGGAACTATCTGGGATGGACTTTCTTGTTAAAATTATGCTTGGGATGATTTTGGTAGATAGTAAGGTGATCATAGGCCTATTGCCTCTTTTCATCTAGAAGATCTAGCTGAGTGAGCTGAGCGACTTTGTAGTAATCATCTCAGATTTGACCTTGTAAAGAGATGCACAAGGATGGGAGTTCAACCTCAATGGGTAATACAACTTTGGCTCCATAGACTAGGGAGTATGGGGTTGTTCTTGTGGATGTGTAATATGAAATGTGATAAGCCGAAAGGGTCAGATTAATTTGAAAGTGTCATTCACGACTAGAATCATTAACAAATTTGTTTAAGATTTTGAGGAGAGTTTTTTTAGTTGCCTCTGCCTAACTATTACCTTGTGGGAAGTAGGGGTTGGAGAAGTGATGATGGATATGGAGGGAGGTACACAATTCTTCCATATTTAGATTTTCAAAATTTCCTCCATGGTTTGTGAAAATAGTAGATGGGATGTTAAAGTGGCAAATGATATGGTAAAGGATGAAATTAGAGACTTGAACTCTTGTGGCTGTAACAAGGGGTATTTCTTTGATCCACTTAGTAAAGTAGTTCGTGGCTATGATGATCCATTTGTGACCTTCAGATGATAAAGGTGTAATAGTGCCAACGAGATCGAAACCCCAACAAGAAAATGGCCAAGGTGGTGCAATAGGCTAAAGATCCTATGCTGGAGAATGGATGAGGTTTGCATGTTGTTGACATGGGAGATATCTTTTCACCAAATTGCAAGAGTCTTCCTCAATGGTAGGCCAATAATATCCTACTCTAAGGATTTGTTGTGCTAGGACAATGCCACCCATGTGGGAACCATAGAGTCCAAAATGTACTTCTTTTAGTGCCATTGTGGCCTCATTTTGATCTAAACACCTAGAGAGAGTATTATGATAACCTCAACGATATAGGGTGTTGGCTATGATAACATATCAATTTTCTCTTTGAATGAGGTTTTGGCATTGGGTTTATGTGAGATGGGGGGTTATGATACCATCTTTTAGGTAAGCATGAATTTTTTGGTACCAAGGGGATTGAGGACCAACCAAGACACATATATGTGTTGAGTCATCATTCTTATTTGGGGGCTGATGTAGCTGATTGACTAATAATTCATATTGTATAGTTTCTTGAAGGATTTCTAAGAGTGCGCCAATAGTGGCCATTGCATCTGTTGCCTTATTGTGAAGCCTGGGCACTTGAGTGAACTGGATTTTGGTGAAGTGTTGTGCTAGTTGATCAACTAGTTTTTTGTATGGTAGAAGCTTATCATCCTTGGTTTAATATTCATCAAGGACTTGTTTGATGATATGTTGAGAGTCTCCAAAAACTTGTAATTCTATAATGTTCCACTCAATTTTTATTTTGAGGGTTGCTGCAAGGGCTTCATACTCTTCTATATTATTGGTAGTAGGAAACTAAAGTTTGAATGCCTTGGGGATATACTCATCTTGAGGTGTGACTAGTAGTATACCTACTCTAGATCCATGGGATGTGTATGAACCATCAAAATAAAGCTACCAGGAAGGTTATTCTTCAATCAAACATATGTGTTCATTAGGAAACTCCATGACTAGTGGATATACATCAATTAGTGGTGCATCTGCTAAATGGTCAGCTATAGCTTGGCCCCTAATTGCTTTCCTATCAACATATTGGACATCAAATTCACTTAGGAGCATGACCCATTTAGCTAGGCAGCTTGTCAGTGCTATCTTTGAAAGCATGTATTTCAAATTATCAATCTTTGATATGAGGTGAATTGTATGACCCAACATATAGTGGCAAAGCTTTTGAGTAGAAAAAACAACTGCAAGACAAGCCTTTTCCATAAGCATGTAGTTAAGCTCATAACCAACCCATGTTCTACTGATATAGTAAATGGATCTTTCTCTTCCATGATCATCACGTTGTGCCATGAGTGCCTCTAAGGATTTTGGTGTCATTGAGACATATACTATTAAAGGGCACCCAAGAACCGGTGGTACCAAGATGGGTGGATGAGCTAGATATTGCTTGATCTTTCCAAAACTGAGTTGACAAATTAGATCCCATTTAAAACTCTGATCCTTTTTTAGGAAATGTGTGAAAAGTTGGTACTTATTAGCTAATTGTGAGATGAAACTTCTGATAGATTGTAGCTTTCCTTGAAGAGTGTGAAGCTGCTTCAATGTCTTGGGAGGAGGCTTATCCATAATGGCCTTGACCTTTTGAGGGTCGATTTTAATACCACACCTTGATACAATAAACTCTAATAGCTCACCAGATGTAACACCAAGGACATATTTCTTTGGGTTAAACATTACATGATATTTGGCAAGTCTATCAAATACTATTTCTAAGTCAGAGAGGTGATCCATGAGTTTTTGGGATTTGACAAGTATATTATCTGCATAGTCCTCAAGAATTTTGTCAATGAGATCATGGAAGATAGCTGTCATTGCTCTTTGATATGGTGCCCCTACATTCTTTAGACCAAAAGGCATCATGTTGTAGCAAAATTTTCCCCAAGGGGTTGTAAATGTAGTTTTATGCTGATCTTCTTCTACTATCAAGATTTGGTTATACCCTAAAAATCTATCCATGGGTGACAAGATTTCATGTCGAGTTGTGAGATTGACTATCATATCTATATTTTGCAAAGGAAAGTCATCCTTTGGACAAGCTTTGTTAAGGTCTCTGAAGTTAGTATAGATTCTTATATCAACAAATTTTTTTGGTGATGGGTACCATGTTAGAAATCCACTATGAATAGTCGATAGGGTAGATGACTTTTGCTTCTAACATTTTCTCTAATTATACTTTGACCAATACTACCTTTGGATGCATCTTGCAAAGCTTTTGTCTAATTGATTTGATCTGGGGATCTACTATAAGATGGTGAATAACTAGCTTGGGATCCAATCTCAGAATGTCTTGCTAAGATCATGCAAATCTAGCAATGTTCTCCCAGAGTACATCTATAAGTAGGTCTACCTATTCTTGTGGTAAGGAAGCCACTATATAAGTGATTCGGGGAGGTTCTATCAAATTGATATTGAAAGGCCTTAATTCTTCAACTAAGACAAAAGATGCCTTTGGTTTGAAATCTGGTGGTGGCAAGAGAGAGTCCTCATATTTATTTTTTTAAATGAGGTGAGGCTTTTTTGGAGTTCTTCTGATCTCTAATTTTCTCATTTTTATAGCTAGAGTGTGTGGTTTCTCCAAAATACCCTTTTGGATTGATTATGCACACACATTTTGATGGTGGTTTTGGTTGCTTGTGTGGTGTTTTAGCTCCCATGAATCTTAAGAGTGCCTCTTTAGTTGGGAATTGATCAACATGTAATATACTTGGTTGACCCCAATCGATGAGTTCTGGTTTTGAGTGGTAGGTCAATGAGATGGATGGATAGTTCACAGAGTATAGAGTCTCTGAGGGAAATTTCATCAGCAAGGATATCATTGTAGGCTCTCTTTTCTACTTCGTTAGGGATGTCTTCAATTTCTACAAGTTTATTTTGGATATTTAGGAAGGTATGTTTGTCTCTACTAGTGCCCCTAGTTGTGGGTTGTTCAAAACCAAGGCCTTTCTTCTTGGATTCTTTGTATGCCTCTACCAGATGTTTGATGCCTGCTTCTTCTTTTCCTAGACCACCTCCTTGGTAATCCCATTTTTTAGTAACTAGCTTTTGTGACTAGGGCTATTTTTGACTAAAGTATTCGAGTAACTCTTGATTTTTTGGATGTGGTTCTCTATACAACCAAGTGTTAATATCCATAGTTGATTCTTGACCATCAAGAATTTAATTAGATACAAAGTTTGTTAGGAAAAACTAATTTTGTGGAGGTGTGTTCTACTTTTCTTGTTGGGAGGTAGGGTACCCATAAGTATGTGGATCCAAAAACAAAGCACCCATAGTAAAGGAATATGATAAGCTATATTATCCACAACCCTTGTAGTTGATCTTAATGGTGGAAAGTGTGGAGACAAGGATGGTGTCTAGATCATGGAACATCTTGGAAGAGCTGGCAATTGTGTTACCAATTTCCATTCCAGGGTAATGATTGTGATATGAAGCTTCAACTACATTACAATAACCAAAGGGTTCTTGATTAGCATGTATGATTATCTCGGTGCCATGATGTGGAAATTTGATGCACTGATGATATGTGGATGGTACACCCTTCATGGCATGGGTCCATGGGTGACCAAGGAGGATGTTAAATGGAAAGTTAAGATCAACTACATGGCAAATTGTCTCTTGAGTGGCTGGCCCAACTCTGGTAGGCAACAAGATAGTCTCTTATGTAGTTCTTTCCCAATTGTCATAGGCTTTGATGGTGATGGCCTCATTTATATTATCAACCTTGGTATATCCTTCTTGTTTTATGAATTTTAAAGTGTAGATATTGAGGGCTCACCCATTATCTATCATGACTCTTTTGACAACAAAGTTGGAGACCATGATGGTGATGTGAAGTGGAAGGGTATGATTGTGCTCAACTTTTGGGATGTCAGTATTTTTGAAGGATAGAGAACATGGAGTAGATAGGTGTCCTACCAAGTTATAGAACTCTATGGAATTGATGTCTATAGGGACATGGGGTTCATGGAGTGCACTATGAAGGATTTCTTTATAGATAGGACATGTGCATAGGAGATTTAAGATGGATATTTGGGAAGACATGTTCCAAAGGTGCTCAAGGATATTGTATAATGCTTTGTATGGAGCAAGTGTTGGAGGCCCTACTATGTTGAACCTTGCTCTTTTGGTAGTAACAACACATTTAGTGTTTGAGCCTTGGATGTTGATGACATTTACAGAAGGCTTGGCTTGAGACACACAACTAATGAGGTTTCCATAATCAAGGTAGGTTAAGGTGTAGCCTTGGGATGTATTTCTTTTATCACCTTGCTTGGTTTGGGCATTATTCTGTTGGTTGGTGTTGTTGATAGTATTGTTTTGAAATGGAGCCTTGCCTTTGTTTTGATTGTGTGAATTGAAGGCATTTTGGTAGATTTGTAAACCTGCATTTGGGGATGCCTATGCCCCCACTATGATTTCTTTTTGGTCTATGAGGTGTTGCACATAATATTTCAATTGCATGCATTAAAGGGTTGTATGACCTTTCACATGATGGAATTTAAAATACTCATTGGCCTTGTAGCAAGATGCTTTTGATTGGCTTTGATCATTATGTTGTGTTGGCGAGTAGCAAATAAGATTATCTTTGGAAAACTTCTCAAAGATGACACCAAGAGGTTTACCTAAGGGAGTGTAAGTCCTAGATGGCTTGGGGAATTGGCTTTTGCCTAGTGGTAGTATTGATGGCATTGGTTTAGTTTGTAGGCCCTTAAAAATGAGGAGTTGGTGTGTTAGGCTAGTAGTGTTGTTGTGGATTCTACTAGAAGTTTTGTGGAAGATTAGCACTTTTTTGGTAAGATGGTTTTTGTGTAGAGCCAACTATGTTGATGTGCCAAGTATCAGTGGCACCATCTATCACTATATTCTTGTTTTTTTTCCAATTCCAAGGTTTTTTATTAGAGTGTGTTTAGTCTTGGTTGCTCTATTTGTAAATTTTAATTACATCATCTTTGATGAGTCTGTGCTCAAGGATCATGCCTTTCTCTTTGATGTCTTTATAAGTTTGAACGAAATTCATGATCATGTGGTGAGAAAGACTTGGGTGAGTGTTGTTAATGAACATTTTGACAAGATGTTGCTCTTGAAGGGTGCAAGAGATTCTAGTAGTGAGAGTATGCCATCTTTGTAGATAATTAGAAAGGATTTCTCATCCTTTTTGTTTTCTATAGACTAGATCTACCATAGATAACTCAATTTCTACTAAGTGGGCATATTGGGCCACAAAGGTTTCTAATAGCTAAGCAAATGTACTAACTGTGCTATATGGGATTCTATAGAACCATTCAAGGGCATGGCTTGTGTTGGTGTTTTAAAACTACTAAGCAACAAAATGCTCAATACCAAGATGACATTACTCAAAAAACCTAAAGAATAGCCAATTCTTACTAAAAATTGTATGTGCAAACCATTTGGGCCCAACTTCAACAAAACCAAGGGTGGTTTTCTACTCTTTTGGCTCTGCAAAACTAGGGTGGGTATACCCAGGGATGATTCAAGACTGGGAGACACTGTATGAGGATTATTTTAGTTTCATTTTGATTCTCATCTCAAATTCTCAAATACATGTACAATTCTTGATAATTTGATAAATACATCCCATATAATAGATATGGCCAAAAATCTTCTATAGGTCTGCAAATGTTCTCAGCAATAGTGGTTAACTAAAGCTAAAACATTCCATGCAAACAAGTACAGGCCAAATTTGAAAATCTTCAAGAAATAAAAGTAAAATTGATTAAAATTTTGCATTTTTGACAACCATTTGTGATACATTTATCTTTCAGCTAGATCAAATCTAATAAGTGCCTAATCCATTGGGGTTCAGAGTCTACAACAAATTATTAGATCTAATTTGTTGCCTTACAACAAATTTTATCAGAAATTCTTATCAAAATTCATCATTCAAAATCCTTTCCACTACTACACCAACCTTATCACATTCATCAAAGATTTTACTTAATCCATTGAATTAACAACAGTAATAAACAGATATACAACCTAACTAGATTGCATTCAATTGCACAAGCCTTTCCTTATACAACATCAAGATAACCAAGTAATCAAAAGGAGACAAAGTTTAGAAAGAACTGATATGGGGACAGTTCATAATTTGTATTCACTTTTCTTTGAAAATTATATACAATTTACAATAGACTCAAAATGACCTTCAGAAGAAACATAGATCATACTATATTCATGTATTCTCAAGATTTGATAGAGAAAATACATCACAAACTTGCTTAAAATGATGGACCAAAAATAGACTAAGTATCACTTAGAAAAATAGAATTCAGACCCTTTCTCTAGCCCTAGAATCTCACTTATATAGTGTGAGATGCAACAAGCTTCAGGCTAAGAGAAAATGAAAGGTGTGCTTTACAAGAGGAGGACACATACATCTGCCCAGAAAGAAAAGATTAACAAGAAATTATGCGAACCCTATATACTCTTGCGGGCTTCTGTTTATCACATTCTTTTGCTGATTTAGCTCCAACTATGATTCTATCGTATATGTAACTGCTAATCTTTCCCATGACAAAATCTAATCTGATGATTGCAAACTAACTTGAACCCATGGGTTTTACCATCATCATGGTATTGGGAGAAATACCCTTACTTCCCACTCTTCGCTGATTAATACAACTCATTAGGATAACGGGGTTAACCCTTAAGAACAAGACTCAAGCATGGAAACAATGTGGCTGTCAAATATAACAAAATGAGCAATTTCTTCTTAGCCAACCATGTCTGCATCCAAAACTAGCTTTCAACCAAATTTTTTCACCTACGGACACAAAAAGATGTGTACTAAGAAAGCATTAGAGGGACTATTTGCATGAAGCCCATGGGTATAAAATCTTCTTCACCTTCGCTAAAAATTTTGCACAGGGTCCTACATACTTCTATTGCCATAGCATTGAAGTGTGCCATCTTGAAAATTTCCTTAGAGAAAGGTGTTACTGCTGATAGGGTTTTTATTTTATCAAGTTCATTCTTTTCTCCCCTCATTACCTTAGTATCTTGATCACAGCCCATAGAAACACCTAGGATTACTAGTCTTCCTCGATCAAAATTCCACATACTAACATATGAGACAAACAACTTCCTCTCTGTAAACCACCTTTCAAACAAACTTAAACCAATTCAAGAGGAAAAAACACTAGGGATACAATTACTCTTGTCAAGTAATCCCTCTACTATCCACAATCTAAGAGTTAGTGAACTCTTTGGAGCCATTTCTACTACACCACGCAAGACTACAACTCTTCAGAGACTATAGTAAAATACACACTCAAAAACCTCTTATCTACAGTTCTTTTATGCTATTTGGCACTCGTGCCAAAATCTACACAATCCTCTTAGTAAATGATCCTATTCAGAAAAGACTTCAAAATATTCATTTGCATAGGGTGCAATTGAGAAAATCTAAGTTACACTCTATTTTTTCTTTCACATGCAAAACTTTTCAAATCTCATTAATATGTAGAGTGCCACCATCTTCAGTATTTAAACCTGAACTATCAATCTTTAAAATCATACAATCATGGGGTATAGAGAAAGACAACTCGGTGTTTCACTTGACAAGTTGGTCAATCGATCCAATGAAAACTGACCATGTATACTGCGCCTTCCTTGATGGCATTTTCACCTAGACCCATTGGTGACTAAGGAAACATGTCAATAGCTCACTACTTCGCCATACATAAAGAATGAGCACCTTTCCATAATGAAGCAATGATAACCATTAATTCATTTTCGATCTTGCGGATGATATATTGCTTGTACTACTTAGAAGACAGTGGTGGGCCCTCGATTGCTATCTCGCTATACGTATCATTTGCGCAACTCTTTATGACGAGACAATGATGGCCATTGATTCGAGGTTACATCAATGGTGGAGAAATTTCACCAAGAACCCTGAAAGGTGGTGGGCCCCATACTCGCTATGTCGTACAACTTAGATAACTTGCAACTTTCCAAAGTGAGATAGTGAGGACTGTTGATTCTATCTTGATCTGATGATTGAGATCCCTTGTGTGATTTTTGAATGGGGCATGGATCCGAGGCATTGATGACGTAGGAGGCTCTACACTGCTGGCACCCAAAAAAGTCCTTACTTTAGTTTTAGTCACCATCCACATCACTTGAAGTCCCATTGGATATTCTTTTCATGGCACCTCACTACTTCACTAACGGTGAGATGTCAAATTTTTCCAATAGGGAGGTAGTGAGCTCCGGCAACCGTCAACAAAACTCGGCACCGAGAAATATAATGACCCATCGAATCACCATGGCTCTTACTAACGGATTCTGTCAAAAGTTGTTATTGCTTGTCATGCCACCTAGACAGGCCATGGTTACTGAGAAATTTTGAGGCCACCGTGCTTTTGATTTTGTGGCACCTTGCTACTTCACTAACGGTGAGATGTAAACTTTTTCCGATAGCAAGGTAGCGAGACATCAAAAAAACCATCATTTTGGTGCTGACTTTTGACTGCTTTCATTGGGTCCCTTTTTCAGTACTGATAGTACTTGCAAGGTGTACATGACTAAATGATCGGCTAGAAAACATTTCTCTAACTACCATGCTTTCATTTTACAGTCTCGTCTTATAAATTTTTGGCACTCACTACCTCACTATACATAAGGAGTTCCCATGTTTTCATAGCGACGAAATGACAATGGTGGATCTATTTAGATCGGACAGCTAGGGAATCTGAGAGGAAAAGTAGCTTGAGGGTGTGGAGGATAAAAGACAATAGAATATTCGCCCTATTTGAAAATTCAAATATTTCATGCCCGGCCATTTAAGAATGGAATGAAACATAGGGTTTCCACAAAAATTTTCAAAGGCTTAACAGAAGGATGACTTAACTAGGAACCCTACTCACCATTAACAGATATAATTTGAATTTTCTATGTTTGGACAAAGGACTTCTATCATGCAAAAATTCAGACCAATAGTGGCTCTATCTGGGGACATTGAATTCTCTAGATTCAAGTGAGGGCTCAAAATTTTTGGGAGAAGCATACCACACACCTGACAGCAAAATTTTCCTTCTCGAACAATTTTATCAAAAGAAAGAAGCTACCACTAAGATTATCTGTAAATCATGGCCTCGGGCCATCAAAATTCAACAAAAAATTTGACCTCTATCATACATCTGATTCACATCTGAACATGTATGAGGTAAACTGAAAATATTTCTTCTATCAATTTCACCAATCAGCTTAGCATCATGAATCAACTCTCTCGATAAAACTAGAACTACAACTTCACCTTCAGAATGCATATAAAAGATAAATTCACTTTCAACCACTTTCTCATTATAAAGGTTCTGATCAACATTCTCAAACATATCAGACTAAAAATCCTCTTCATTTAATGACTTATACATGCTATCAATCTCGAATGTAAAGGCATCATACTCAACCTAGGGAAAAAGGTCACACATACCTTTAAAATATGCACCCTTATGTATAATCAGATGATATTCAAATGAACACTCTGACTTGTACTCATACATGACATCCATATTAGAATCTAAAATTAATCCATAATCTTCAGATGGTTCTTCACAATCAACGAACAACTTAGTCTTCACATTAGAGAGTTCATCGTAAAACTCATTGCATGGTGCATACTGATTTTCAAAAACAACTTCATCAAACACCTTGTCATCTATCTCATTAGATGCAACATAATCATCAGTTTCAGACAAGGTACCATCATCAAACTCATTCTCAACTAAATTTGAATTTTCCATGTGGTCTTCAAAAAGAGGATTGATAACTCCATGCAAAGCACCTTTGTAGACATTAGGACAAGTGATGTGCTGATCAACATCAAACTCCTCACCATATAACATATTAGTGAAAACTTTAAAACCATTTCTAACATCACTGTCATAAATGCTTTCAACATATGAAGAAGAAAAATCAAAATCATCATTCGAAAACACATCATTAATTCCATCAACGAAGCATGTAGAATATAAATCAAAGTTACTTTCATTGTCTTCATGTAGATATTTCAAATGTCTTGCACGCAAATCATCATTTATCTTACCAATAGGTGTTGATGGATTAATCTTAGGATCACCTATCTACTGATTATCACTGCATGTATCCTCAAGACATTCGTCGACACAACCAATCAATTTGTTATAAATAATCTTTTTATCCTCATACTGTATAGACAACTCTTCTTCATAACTTTCAACCTCAAACTGATTTGCACAATTTTGAATTGGAAATTCACTTTCAAATTTAAGAAAAGAACTCATACCTTTACTAACAAGGGAGTACTCACTTTCATCATTGCTTTCTTCCTCCCAATTTGCATCTGATTCACATGAAGACAAAAATATACTAGCACTTTCCTCTTCTTGAATTGAGTAACTTCTCTCATCATTGTCTTCACATGATGTCTCTTAACAATACACTAGATCAGCAGCTTTATTATCATCAGTTGAAACATGACTTTCAGCTTCATCATACTCACATTGATATGACTGTCTTTCAAATTTAGATTTAATAATGTTCTCAATATGATGCAATCTATGAAGAAGATAAATCATTTCTTGCCTATTTAACTGATCAAGTGAATCTATATTACCATCTACTGCTAAAACATTAGAAACATGTGAACTCTGTTCTTCGAACTGTGATTGAGATAAGTGTGATTCATATTCTTCATTTTGTATTAACTTTCCATGGCATGTCAAATCATTAACATCAAACTCATGATCATGGAGACAACTCTCAGCTTCCTCACTTGCACAAAATTGAGATCTAGGTGCAGTAACTTCATTAGCAATAGAATCATGTATACAATCAACATTATAAGAACTTGCTAATGTAACTAATTCTTGATTTATAATATCAACACATTGCTGAAACCTATCAAAGTCTAAGATACATCCTGTTGCTGTAACATCATGAACATGTGTGTCATCATTTGTAACCAAGATAACCTTACTTATACACATATTCTAATCTGAATTTTCCACTTGATTAAAACCTACAACAAGGGTATTGATACGCTTATTTGAAACTGATGCATCAACACCACATTCATCCTTTCTTTCAAATACATTATACCAAAAATCATACATAGAAAAATAACCTCTAGTCAATCTGTACCTCAAATTATTTTCAATATCCCTAGCAGTCACAAAAGCCTGATATAATGTTTGTGGTTCTTTATCCCTTAGTAGATAATTCATTTTCTTGTCAAATGCATCAAAATACACTACTAAACACATCTGATCATTAGGTCTATAATTCTCAAGGATTTCATTCAAAACTCTTGTAAATTTGATGTTAAATTGAGAGACAAGTTCATCACTCTGAATATGAATCTTTAAGAACTTGTCATATGAATCACATATGCTTACCCTTTCTCCAAATTGCTCCATGAAGGCAGAATGCAACTCACCCAAAGATGAAATAGAACATGCTGGTAGAAAAGAAAACTAGTCTCTAGCATCACCTTCTAAGGTTTGAAAAAATAACTTCATGTGCACGTCCTCATGGGCAATTTCACAGTCACCCATCAAATCAGAAAACAACTCGATATGATGACTAGCTGAGACAAGATGGTTCCCATTAAACTTAAGCAAAAATTTTCTAACATCACTAGGAATGACATTCGGGAAACCATGAATACCATTAAAACACAATGGCATATACCTCTTGGTAGAAATGGATCTAGGAATTACACTAACTAACTACATATTAGGTGAAATGAATTTTGACATCCTTTGAAAATTTGAACCTCATTCACCCATATTCTAATCTGCAATTTGCAGCAATTCTACACCCTTCTACCAATAAATCACTTCAAACTATACACTTTAAAAATATAGAAACAACAATTGAAATTTGATCTAATGAAGTGTATGAAACTTTTCAAACTATTCTCCTCTTCTTTCTTGTGTTGAAAATCACTTAATAGAGGAACTCATTCTAACATTTGACTTCCATGAGAAGAAAACATGAAAACCAAAATACCTCAAGTACTGATGCAAACTTCAATTTGCTGATGTGGCACAGGTGTAAGACTAAAAATCCTTTACACCACTGATCAAACTTTGTAGAGTCGCCACCTCCTTTGCAAGAGGAATAAAGAAATCACAACTGTGATCTATTTTTACACTTCAATTTCTTATAATAATAGATTGCAAACAACACTTTAAAAATTATCAAGAATTTAAAATTCCTTTCCAAGAGACTATTAATAGCTTATGATCTGCCCATACAACTGAGAGTCCTTAAAAATTTTGCAATGAAATCAACTAGGAACAAACTAGTACAAATATTTGAGAGTTGTCACTCACACTTTGTGAGAAATAAAACATAATTTGTCACTTGAAAAATTTGAACCAGACCTTCAATGTAGGAGAAATTTGCAGATCATTATCATCTTGAAAAGAATTTACACTTTATAACTCATTTCTTGACTCTAAAACTTTCTCAACAGCACTGGCAAAGATTGAAGTGATTGAAGATAGACTTATAATAGTCATAGAACACAATTTTCATCCAATTTTACAAAATACTACTAATTATGAATAAAGCTTAACTGGGGAACATGAAACTTCAGCAAGGAAATAAGAAATGCCTCTTGCTATATATATGCTAGATTCAATCTGTTTCATGCCAGAGATTCTGGGTTCAATGCCTAGCAAAGTCACCATTTTTTTGGTGTTTTAAAACTACTAAGTAACAAAATGCTCAATAACAAGATGACATTACTCACACAACCTAAAGAATAGCCAATTGTTACTAACAATTGTATGTGCAAACCATTTGGGCCCAACTTCAACAAAACCAAGGGTGGTTTTCTACTCTTCTGGCTCTGCAAAACTAGGGTGGATATACCTAGGGATGATTCAAGACTGGGAGACACTATATGAGGATCATTTTAGTTTCATTCTGATTCTCATCTCAAATCCTCAAATACATGTACAATTCTTGATAATTTGATAAACACATCCCATTTAATAGATATGGTCTAAAATATTCTATAGGTTTGTAGATGTTCTCAGCAATAGTGGCTAACTAAAGCTAAAACATTCCATGCAGACAAGTACAAACCAACTTTGAAAATCTTCAAGAAATAAAAGTAAAATTGATTATAATTCTGCATTTTTGACAACCATTTGTGACACATTTCTCTTTCAGTTGGATCAAATATGATAAGTGCCTAATCCATTGGGGTTTAGAGTCTACAAAAAATTCTTAGATCTAATTTGTTGCCTTACAAAATTTTTTATCAGCAATTCTTATCAGAATTCATCATTCAAAATCTTTTCCACTACTACAACAACCTTATCACATTCATCAAATCTTTTACTTAATCCATTGAATTAACAGCAGTGATAAACAGACATACAACCTAACTAGATTGCATTCAATTGTACAAGCCTTTACTTATCCAACATCAAGATAACCAAGTAATCAAAAGGAGACAAAGTTCAGAAAGAACTGATACGGGGATAGTTCATAATTTGTATTCACTTTTCTTTGAAAATTGTATACAATTTATAATAGACTCAGAATGACCTTTAGAAGAAACACAAATCATTCTATATTCATGTATTCTCAAGATCTGACAGAGAAAATACATCGCAAACTTGCTTAAAGTGATGGACCAAAAATAGACTAAGTATCACTTAGAAAAATAGAATTCAAACCCTTTCTCTAGCCTTGGAATCTCACTTATATAGTGTGAGATGCAACAAGCTTTAGGCTAAGAGAAAATGATAGGTGTCCTTTACAAGAGGAAGACACATACATCTGCCCAAAAGGAAAAGATTAATAGGAAATTATGCAAACCATATATTCTCTTGTGGGCTTCTATTTATCACATCCTTTTGCTGATTTAGCTCCAATTGTGATTCTGTCGTATATGTAACTGTTAAGCTTGCTCATGACAAAATCTAATTTGATGATTGCAAATTGAATTGAACCCATGGGTTTTTCCATCATCATAGTATTGGGAGAAACACCCTTACTTCCCACTCTTTGCTGATTAATACAACTCCTTAGGATAACAAGGTTAACCCTTAAGAAACAACACTCGAGCATGGAAACAATGTGGCTATCAAATATAACAAAATGAGAAATTTCTACTTAGCCAACCATGTCTACATCCAAAACCAGCTTTCAACCAAAATTTTTCACCTACTTACACAAAAAGATGTGCACTAACAAAAAGTCAGATGGACTATTCGGATGAAGCCCATGGCTATAAAATCTTCTTCACCTTCTCTAAAAATTCTGCACAGGGTCCTACATACTTTTGCTACCATGGCATTGAAGTGTGCCATCTTGAAAATTTCCTTAGAGAAAGGTGTTACTGCTGACAGGGTTTTTATTTTATCAAGTTCATTCTTTGCTCCCCTCATTATCTTAGTAGCTTGATCACAACCCATAGAAACACTTGGGATTACTCGTCTTCCTCGATCAAAATTCCACACACTGACATACAAGACAAACAACTTCCTCTCTGTAAACCACCTTTCAAACAAACTTAAACCAATTCGAGAGGAAGAAACACTAGGGATCCAATTACTCTTGTCAAGTAATCCCTCTGCTATCCACAATCTAAGAGTTAGTGAACTTTTTGGAGCCATTTTTGCTACACCATGCAAGACTACAACTTTTCAAAGACTATAGTAAAATACACACTCGAAAACCTCTTATCTGTAGTTCTTTTATGTTGTTTGGCACTCGTGCCAAAATCTAAATAATCCTCTTAGTAAATGATCCTATTCAAAAAAGACTTCAAAATCTTCATTTGCATAAGGTGCAACTAAGAAAATCTTATAAGTTACACTCTATTTTTTCTTTCACATTCAAAACTTTTCAAATTTCATTAATATGTAGAGTGCCACCATCTTTAGTGTTTAAAGTTGCATTGTCAATCTTTAAAATCATACAATCATGGGGTATAGAGAAAGACAACTCGATGTTCCACTTGACAAGTTGGTTAATCGATCTAATGAAAATTGACCACGTATACTATGCCTTCCTTGATGGTATTTTTCCTAGACCCATTGATGACTAAGGACATGTGTCAACAGCTCGCTACTTTTCTATACATAAAGAACAAGCACCTTGCCATAGCGAAGTAGCGATAACCATCAATTCATTCTCGATCTTGCGGATGATATATTGCTTGTACTAATTAGAAGATAGTGGTGGGCCCTCAGTTGCTATCTCGCTATACGTATCATTCGAGAAACTCTTTATGGCAAGACAACGATAGCCGTTGATTCAAGGTTACATCAAAGATGGAGAAATTGCACCAAGAACACTGAAAGGTGGAGGGCCCCATACTTTCTATGTCACATAGCTTAAACAACTTGCAACTTTCCAAAGCAAGATAGCAAGGACTATTGATTC
This sequence comes from Cupressus sempervirens, assembly GCA_028749045.1. Classification (NCBI taxonomy): domain Eukaryota; kingdom Viridiplantae; phylum Streptophyta; class Pinopsida; order Cupressales; family Cupressaceae; genus Cupressus; species Cupressus sempervirens. The sequence continues at coordinate 141,693,047 of CM053784.1, read as the reverse complement.
TATCTTGATCTGACGATCAGGATCCATTGTGTGATTTTTGAATGGGGCATGGATCTGGGGCATTGATGATGTAGGAAGCTCTACACTTCTAGCACCCAACAAAGTCTTTACTTTAGTCTTAGTTACCATCCACATCACTTGAAGTCCCATTGGATGTTCTTTTTATGGCACCTCACTACTTCGCTAATGGCGAGATGTCAAATGTTTTTGATAGGGAGGTAGTGAGCTCCGACAACCATCAACAAAAATTGGCACTGAGAAATATAATGACCCATAGAATCACCATGGATCTTACTAATGGCTTCTGTCAAAAGTAGTTATTGCTTGTAATGCCACCTGGATAGGACATGGTTACTGAGAAATTTTGAGGCCACCGTGCTTTTGATTTTGCGGCACCTTGCTACTTCGCTAACTACAAGATGTAAACTTTTTCAGATAGCGAGGTAGCAAGACATTGGAAAAAAATTAGTCCGGTGCCAACTTCTAACTGCTTTCACTGGGTCCCTTTTCCAGTATTGATAGTAATTGCAAGGTGTATGTGACTGAATGATCGGCTAGAAAACAATTCTCTGACTGTCGCGTTTTCATTTTGCGGTCCCGTCTTATAACTTTTTGGCACTCGCTACCTCGTTATACATAAGGAGTGCGCATGTTTTCATAGCAAGGAAATGACAATGGTGGATCTATTTAGATCAGACGACTGGGGAATCTGAGAGGAAAAGTAGCTTGGGGGCACAGAGGATAAAAGACAATAGAATATTTGCCCTATTTGAAAATTCAAATATTTTGTGCCTGGCCATTTAAGAATGGAATGAAATGTAGGGTTTCCAAAAAAATTTTCAAAGGCTTAACAAAAGGATGACTTAACTAGGAACCCTACTCACCATTAACAGAGACAAGCTAAATTTTCTATATTTGGACAAAGGACTTCTATCATGCAAAAATTTAGACCAACAACCTACTGAGCTTTTTGAAAATAAGTGCATGTATCATTGTAAGCCACTTCTTGACAATGCATGTAGAACTCTTTGACATGGGTGATAGGACCTCCTTTCCCTTTGAATTTATCAAATTTGGGAATTTCAAAGTTTTTGGAGAAGGGGATCATTGTGATGGCTCTATCAAATGGATAAGGACAAATACTCTCAAACTGGAAAGTTTTAGGTTCATTTCATTCTTTGATTATTTTGAGAGCATTCTTCATTTCTTCCCACTTACAATTGAGGGGTTGGATCAGTGGTGCCCCTAGACTTGGTGCTCTGAATGGTTGATAGGTATCATATGGGGCCATGGAATAAGGGTAGCTTTGATGGATTTGTTGATATGGATTATAGATGGATGGAGCTACTACTTGGATAGGATTGATGGGTTGTTTAAGTGGTGGTGGAGCATACTACTATATTTGTTGGGAGGCTTGTTGTTGATATTGTGCTTGTTGTAGGATGGTTGAATGTGGGATTGTTGTTGTCCAAATAGATTTCTTTGTTGGGGTGTTGACACATATTAGTGGTGAGGTTGTTGCAACAATGGTGGTGGATAGGATGGTGCCATACTTTGAGATTGTGTATTTTGGCATATGTAAGTGGGTTGAGCTCCTACTTGAGAAGCTAACTGTGTAGAGATGGGTGCTAAATAATTAAGTATGGATGATGGTTGTTGAGGTGGCACTATATTTCTTCTCAAGGGTGGCATAGTGAGATAGTTGGTAATTGGTGGTAATTAATAAGGGATTTTTTGGTGGTGGGGGTGGTGAGATTTGGAAACTTGGAAAAAATGATCTACCAACTAGTGGGATATTGGTTTGTGTCTGGGTTGATATGGAGCTTTGAGGACCAAGTGGAAATGAAGGGATAGTGCTTTGTGCAAAAGAAAATGAGCTGGAATTGGTGAATGGTTGACTAATGGATCCTATTGGAAACATTTTGGTGGTGACTGGGGGCATAGATGGGATATGAGCTTGGGTTTGGATGAAGGCACCAGTAATGGGGATGGAAGGGATGGAAGTACTATTTTGAGGCATGATGTGTGGTGGAAAGCTAAGTGGCAGGGACATGGGTAGTGAAGAAGCAACACCAATGGGTAGAAATGGTAATGTAGTTTGGGTGAAGATGGGTTTATGGGATGTGGTATGGACCAAAGATTGTGTGATGATGTTTTGAGGGTGTGGTAGAATGGGAGCACCAAGCTGGGTAGATGGGATGCTTGGATCCATGGCCTCAAACATAGTTGGTTTATTCTCCTCTTGAGGGATATAAAGGAGATGATTAGGATCATTGGGTCCTCTTGGTGGTGGGAGTTTTCCAAACATAAGATGAGATGGATTTGACAATGGTGTTGGATTTATAAAGTCAGGCTCTTCTATTTTATCCTTTTGAAAGTTTGCCATGATGGTGTTGATGTTTTTGTCTATGATGGCATTCACTATAGTTGCATCTACTGGGGGATTCATGAATGCTTTAATATCTTAAGGTGATGGTCCAGGCTTTTTTGGGGTTAAGGTGGGTTATGTGTGCCGATACGAGTTACTAGGTCCAAGTGTGCACCAATCAAACTACTAGTGGGATAAGGTTCCATTGCTTCTTTCTTTTTACTCAAACAAGTGATGGGTGGCATTAGAGGATGATGATCCAAAAGGTAATATGCAAGATTATGGTGGATGCAAAGTGCAAGATGATAATTCTAAAACTTTCAAAAAGATGTGAGTGCAAAAAGATTTCCTAGAAATGTCAAGGATACATGACAAATGGAAGGGAGGATAATGGATTATTTTCCAACTTCTAAATGTATGATATCAAAAGGTGCAAGAGATGTTCTTCCTATGTGTAAATTGATGGTGTGATTATGCCAACCTTGGGATAGACTTATGATCCTTTGGAGACACGATGATTATCAAATGTGGAACCCAACATTTAGCTCAAGGTGATGAGGGTAACAAGTGATGAAGATAGACCACCCTAAATAATGCTTAGTCAAAGGGATAAGCTGGATAGGATGATGGATTTGTAGGATGATTAGGATAGACAACTCTGATAAGATGACTTTGGGTATTTTAAAGATGATGGTAGATCTTGGATTTAGGTTTGATTTTTGATTTTTGATTTTGGATGGGGATGATTGGTTTCTAAAGCATGTTTTGAAGATGATGGGTTTCTAAGAATGCTTAAGTAGGATGACCTAAAATGATAACTCCTAAAAGATGACTCTAAGATGTGATGAGTGCAAGTGTGTGGGTAAGAGTCTTTTAATAAGCAAATGGAATCCTTCTATTCAAAATGGGTATAACTAGTGTAGTTGATGAGGCTATGGTTAACTTTGGGCCTTAGTGTCATGTATTGAACTTTCTGGTCCCACACTGTTTGAAGTGCTATATCAATTCCCTCTTTCTCAATTTGGTCAAGCTTGGAAATATGGGGATTTGGTGTATTTTTCTTGCATTTTCCTTCCCATTCATGATATGCTAAAGATGGTTGAAGTTTGGCTTTGATAAACTTGGGTTTGGTTTGCTCTAACATGAATACTTTCAAATCTTGGTTTTGAATATTACCTTACAACTTTTGACAATAGGCAGTGACTATGCTAAGTATGCCTTAGTTATAGGATGCAAAAGACATGTGATTTGGATAACCAAGGATGAGTAATCAATAACAACTTTGGACAAGGCAATACAAATAATCTTTTTTTGGCAAAAGAATTTTGATAACTGTCATTGAGGAGTGTGTATGTTTTACAAAAGTTTTGAAAAGACACTCCAAATACATTAACAAGTCCTAGAATGGTTGTCTACAAGCTTGTACAAGGTTTAACTAAAAGGATTCCTCGATATATGCAAGGTACATAAGGCCCATATCCATAGATGAAAGTAAAACATTACCACATAGCCGGGAGGAGACAGTAACCCAAGTCTCCAACTTCACTTCTCAAAAGTATAAAGTTCTTTGAGGCTTAGCCTGAGTAACAATATTATGCTTACAAGAGAAGTGTCTTTCAATTCACTTCCCAATGTTTACACTCCACTCGTTCACAGGAGTTGAGATCATCCTTTGGGGTGATGAAATCCCTAAACAGGCCCCCTAAAAAAAAAGAGAGATTGCCTCCCCCCTCAAGATGACCCGAAGGGTACAAAAAGAGTGAAGATGCAAGTCAACTTGGTTTTTAAAAGACACATGTTATTTCCAACGAACTCTTGATTATTTATGCTATGAATTTGAAGACACAAGTGTTTAATAGTTTAATTTTCATTTCCAACTTCAAACGAATGGCCAGAAAAAGGAAATCATGTCAACAAAAGGTAAAAGCACTCAAAAAATGGTATGCAATAGACAAGGATTAGGGTCAACAAAAATGAAACTCACGTGCCTAAAGGCCCTCCATGTTGATAGGTGATAATGGATCTTAAACTTGTGTATTCAAGAGTGTATGATTCTCTTTAAGCCCCAAAATTGAAGTGTTGGTGTCTCACAAAATATGCCCTAATTCTCACTATGCATTCAAGATTGAAATTTTAAAACAAGTCGACAAATCTTGTCAAAACATAAGAAAATCACAATGGTTCATTTGATTTGGCATTTAAGATTGGGTGTTTTAATCATGCATTCCAAGGAATCAAAACATTTAGTTACTGTTTACCTTTCATTCAAGATTTTGTTGGTTTTAAACATTCATTCCATGATCTACCAATACCTATGTTCAATTTTAAACCCAAAGTAAACAATGAATTCAAACCTACACATGGTCAAAATAGTTAGCCTTTGAGTCCTTCCTCCCTACAAAAATGCAAGCTTGCTATTTTTTTAGTAAAAAATGTGCTGGCAGAATGATTAAGAGTGTAGGTATAAGGAATAGAAGTCCAAAAATAAGAACTAAATGTATAGTTACCTGAACTAGATGTGTAGGTGGTTGTCAAGGGCAATTTATTTGCCAGTTTAATATTTCTTGCCTAGATGCACAACTTTATAAGATAGATGCGTAGTTTTAATTAACATATGCACATGTTAAATGAATAGATGCACATGTTTATCCATTGTTTTACATGATGAATTCATAGGAGAATAGTCTAATGAATGCCTAGATATGTTTTCTAGATACATAGGTTGGGAAACAAGGACACTTAGGAACATAGAATTGTCTCTATTTTGGATGCGCCTATACACTAAATGAATGTGTAGTTATATTGCATGAAAGTGCAAATATACTAAACATATGTGCAGCAAAAAGGTAGGCTTTGGTATGTTGATGGGTTGATTTCTTGGAAAAATGCGCAATAACTCTGCATGTAAGCACATGTTTAGGAGAGGAAAACACAGGTTTCATGAATGAAAGCATAGGTTTACAACAGAGGATGGTTAGGAAGAGATTGGCAAGAGGAAAAAGGTCACCTTGATGTTTTGGTTTGTTTGCTTCTCTTTCCAATCACTTCTTTAACCTGTAAAAATGTCCAAACTACCTTGCAAAGCATTGAAAACACAAATTTGTTAATTTGTTAGTGTAAAAGCATGATAAAATGATTGAATGACCCATTTGTGGAGTTCCATGGGGCATGCCAAAATTTATTGGATGAGAATTAGTGTGCTAAAAACATTAACATATTAGACTAACACTCACAAACTTGAAACTAATCTAACATATAGTGATAGAATAAGAGGACCCCAAAATTGAAAATATGAGCCATTGAAGGACACTTCCAAGAGGTCTTCTTATTCTTTAGATGAGTCTAGTGGGTTTGGATGTATGCTCAATAAGCTCAAGCTTCTTCAATGGAGGGTGATGGATTTTGGAAGTGGATGGATGAATTGGATATGAAATTACTATCAAAAGTGGATAATTGGTTCTCAAAATGACATTATGAGTTTACAAGAAGGATTTCTTATTTTGTGAGAGAAGAGGGTTCAATTTATAGACCAAGGGGTAGATGGATGAATGGACAAGATGCAAGGATTGGGAAAAGCTTATGGAAGACTAGGATGTCCTAAAAGGAAGCACATGGATTGTGCTACTTTGGAACCAATTAGGAGGTGACACATGTCACAGGGTGATTGGATGGAGGGAATGGCAAGCTGAATAGTCAACAAAAGGAGGCTTAAGAGATAAGGGCTTCAATAATGTTCATAAATTCTTTGTAAGAGCTTTTAATGCTTGTGTAAGAGCCATAAATGCTTGAGGGTGAGGGTGAGGATGAGATTGTTGACTTTTCTTGGCTTAAGAAAGTCTTAATCCTTGGTTAGGATTGTGCAAATGATTAGGGAGGGAATTAGGATTAGATCAGGATTAGATTAGGACAAGAAGTGGATGACAACTAAGGGATGGTTAATTAGGTGAATAAGCTTAGTTATTATGGGTGGATGGGGTGGATTAGGCTAATGGAGGGTTTATGATATGATTAGGATTTTTAGAGGGTTAGGAATATTATTAATTAAATTGATTTATTTAATAAATGGGATTTAGGAATTAGATAAGAGAAAAGGATTAATTGATAATTAGATTATTGCTTGATCATTGTTTTTTATCAATTGGGTTATAGTAGATTAAATTATTTAATCAACTAGGGGATGACAAAAGATTAAATAAATAGTAAATGTTCAACTAATGATGCCTTAAAAGAAGACTAAATAGGATTACTAAATTAGTGTAGTCAAATTTAGGTGTCTATAGGTACTATTGCTTGTGCATAGGTTAAATTAGTGTCAACCAAGAAAAAATATCCTTAGCATCTGCCTCAACTAGTGACATAGGTGTCCTGAATCTTTCTTTCATAGACTTTTTAAAGTCTTCAAAATAACTTGTCATTACTGTTTAAAAATTATCACCTAGTTGGCTAATCATCTCATTCATTTTCTCTATTGTTGATTGATCAATTTTCTACTAAATTTGACCAAAGGTAGGGAAAGTATTCCATACATAGAAGAAAATGCATACCGGTAGTGAGCCAAATTTATGTGAAGAACTTTTGTTCTTCCTGATTTATTGCAGATTCTCCATTAGTTGTTGAAGTTGCAGCTCAACTAGGTCATATTCATGATTCTTCCTTACTAGCTTGTATCCCAAGTTGATTGCTATGCAGGGCACACTGTTCAACCTTCTTGATTGGTACAATTTGTGCACAATGACTCTTACAAAAAATGAAACCAATGGGTTTGAAAGAGTACCTATGTTCATACCCCTTTTGTTCTAGACTACTCTAGTGTCCTTTTCAATATTTTCCTTCAGTTCACACCGCATAGTCTTTGGTCGACCAAGTGTTGGGTACTCTGTTACACTGTGAATGATGATCTTCTTGATTTTGATAGGGCCATTTTCCATCCAAAGTTGTACCTCATGGATTATTCTCAACATGATTCTTATCAATTCATTCTTGAAGTTTTGTGGAATATTTAAGGCACATGTTAGCTTCTTTATTTCTACAATTTTGAACTCATCCCTCAATATTCCATTGTCACAAAACTTAGCATAGGCTTCTCTAAGTTCACAGTCACCTACTTCTCTAATCTTACACATATAATAATCCCTTACATCATTGATCATGAAAACATTGGGAGGGACTTATGATAAAGCTTTGTTCGGGTCCATTTTGTATGCAATCTCTGGAATGGCTCTAAATTTGGGAGGTTCACAAGCTTGGTTTCTTATCAATTGAATGTTCTTGACCTCCTTTACTTCCATTTTAATAGATGATTCACTTGGAGCCATAATATCAAAAAGTTCAAATAAATTTGTTCACGTAGGAAAGCTTGACATGAAAATAAACCACCTCTTACCTATTGATCATGTTGAGGAAATCCTTGCTAAATAGATGTTGAATCGCTTGAATTTCCTTTCATACTTCTCTCTGAAAATCTTTATCACTTGGTGAGAGAAAATTATTTCAAAATATGATTAAGTAGCTTTAAAATTTATTATAACCCTTTTCTTTAATGCTTCATATGTTTATTGGTTGTTCATTCACTTATCATAGGTTACTCGGTAGTCAAGCCTTTGCCATATATGCTCAGCTTCTATAGAATCTCTGCAGTGCCCATGAATTTGTGTAGCTATGCTTAATATTCATTAGTGAAGCTCAGTAGTATGCTTGAAAATAGTGGTTAGATAATTTTTCATACTACTATACAATTACATCTCCATATATGTAGATAAATCTTTTCTAATCATTTATACTAGGAACTGATGTCATATAAGACTATTCAAATCAAAATTCCTAACATACCTTAATAGCTTAGTTTGTGGAAGTATGATCACTTGATCCATTGGATGAAGTGACCTCACTTTGACTTGTAGTACTCCAAACTTCCTTCCTTCTCCATGTGGAGTTCATCTGATTTCTCACTTGCTCAGCTTCTACATTTCTCTTTACATTTTTGTTTGGATTGCTCAGTGTTGGCAACCTTGTAGGGTAGTTTCTACTAACATGACCAGTCTTAAGACAACTAAAAAAAGTAACTTCATTCAACCATCTACCATAGTTACCTCTGAAATGTGTCCTACAATTTTTAGGAATATGTCCATACTATTGACAATAGTTATCACTATACTTTGTGTTATAATCCTAATCATAAGTATTACCTTTTCTAGGTGCACTGCTTGGCTTATGAGGTGTCTTGTTGGTCTTGGATCAGAATTCACTTGCTCTATGTCCAAACTTTTGATAGTTAAAGCAATATCCATTCAATCTTTGTGTTGCCAGAGTCTTGAAGTTGCATTTTTCTATCTAGTGTCCTTCTTTATTGCACTTTTGACATGTGCCTCTAGTATTATTCTTAGGGTTTTGGTTCCCATTTTTTCTTCTACAAATATTAGTTGTATGTCCCATTTTACCATAGTGATGACAAGTAGGTTTTCCTTTAGAATTCTTCTTTTCACCATTGCTAGAAGATTCTCCTTTCTTGGAAGTGGAGATGTAACCTAATCTAGATGTATCATTAATGCCTTTTGGTGATCTTAGAAAGTCTTCAAAGTACCTCACAACTTCACTTGATTTGTTCATTTCAATGAGTTATTTTTCAGCTTTCAATTCATTCTATAGTTGTTCATTCTATATCTTCAGGGTAGAAATCTCAAGATCATTTGTCATCAATTCTTGATTAGTAATATTGTTCGATTCATCAATTCTAGTTGAGTGTTGGTGAGCTTTTTCACATCAAATATCTTTTCATCAAGTCTATTTCTCAATATTCTTGTGTCATCCTCAATCATGACTTTTTCCTCTACAACTTTCTTTCTTAGCTCAGTCTCTTCGCAAAGTCTGATTGCATCTCATGCTCCCTTTTTAGATTTGTAACTTCTTCTTTTAGGGTGCTATTTTTCTCCATCAAATCTACAATAGTTGCATCATGTTCATCGAGATTTCCATTATCAAATAGTCTAGTGGTGTCTTCTTCTTTAAAGTTAGACTCATTTTATTGTATGGCCATATCTTTTCTTTTCTCCATTGATTGTATTAGTATGACCCTTGCATCTTTTAGTTGATGTAGCAAGAGCTAGATGTCAATCTTTTGATTCTCAATTTTCTTACTCAACATGTAGGCTTCCATCTTAAGATGTTTTCTCTCAAGCCTTCAAGTTATCTTCTCAGAGAACAGGGCTCTGATACCAATTGTTGGAAACCTTATTAAGTAAGATAATATTGAGAGGGGGGGATGAATCAGTCCCACTAATAATTCAAACTTATCCAATCACCTCAAACCCTTTTATAAAACATTGACATATGTTGAATGCAATCTATCTAATCATCATATCAATATGCATGAAAAGTAAATAAGCTAAAAATATAACACAATATTTGATTACCTAGAAATCTTCCAAAGAGAAAATAAAACTATAGTGGGGATGACACCCACACCCACAAATCTTCACTTCTGCAACAAATGAAGTGTAAGGCCTATGATGGCTTACAATTTTTTAGATCATTACAATAAGAATCTTATCCTATTAAGGATTTTCTCTATTAAAAGCTTTATCCTTGTTAGAAGCTAATTACATGATTGTTAAGTCCTACCTTGTAAGAGGATTTCAACTCATTATTAAATAAGCACTTAGTTAAGAGATTTACAATAAGCCTGTTAAGACTACTTGGTTAAGAGCTTTAATCCTAGATTCATTGGTGAAGGTGTTCCAGTACCTGATCCTCGGTTAGCTCTCTGAGATTTTGGACCTACTCTATACAATCTTTCTCTGATCTTTGAATCATATGTGTCTTTTATTCTGGTATGATTCACTGCTCTTCTTAGCTCATACTCTGTAATTACTCCTGTAATTAGTTAGCAGATCTTGAAATCATTTCAACTACCCTAATCTCATATGCATCTTTTATGCAATATGTTAACTCTTTTTCTCTCTATTTTTCATAGTGTCTACTAATCCTTTTATAATATTCACATGATATCAAGATATCTTTTAATGACTAGCTTTAAAACACTTTGTCATTTAAATCAATTCACAAAAACTATTTTATCTAACTTTAAAATTAAGATACAATATCAATATATATTATTTTCATGTTTAAAGAAAAGATACAAGATCTTGTGACCTTAAAATCTTGTTTTGTTTAGCGTAAAATCATTCAGAATAAAAATCATGCATAAAGAAAAAAAATGTTTACTTGGATCATAAAGCTTCTAACACTTGGCATTTGATATGCCTTATACTTAGCATCTAAACAGTTCACTGATGCTCGACATCTACTAGAATCTGGCATTCGACTTTCACTAGCCATCTGACCCTTGGCAATCACTATGTACTGGTACTCAGTTGTTACTAAACTATATAACAAATTTTATAATATCATACTACTATATATTATTATATAGTATTATATAATATTTATATATTATTATTATAATATTAAATATATATTACCATAATAGATATTATTACATAGTATTATATAGTTTATTAAATTACAATATGATTGATTACCCTATGTCCCCATGGGGCCTAGGACATATCCTAAGACACATGTACTTGGAACCCTAGGGACATATTATAGTTGTTCATATGGGTCTAAAGGGGTGATAGGATAACCTATGACCCTTTTTGACACATTTTATGACAACATATTTCCCTAGGGGTCCTAGGACCCCTAAGGACATATTTCATTTGTTCATATGTGTTTTAAGGGGTCATAGGGTAACCTATGACCTCTTTTGAAATATTTCATGACAACATATGTCCTTAGGGGTCCTAGGACCCCTAAGAACATATTCATTTTTTTAAAAGTGTCGAAAGGGGTTATCTGTTAACCTATGACCCCTTTCAACACATTTTATGATAAGATCTGTCCCTAAGGTTCCTAGGACCCCTAAGGACATATTCCATTTGTTCGTATGTGTTGAAAAAGGTCATAGGTTAACCTATGACCCCTATGACCCCGTTCGACACATTTCATGACAACATATGTGTCAAAAGGGGTCATAGGCTAGCCTATGACCCCTTTTGACACATTTCATGAAAACATATGTCCCTAGTAGTCTTAGGACCCTGAAGGACATATTTCATTTGTTCATATGTGTCAAAACTGGTCATGGGGTAACCTATGACCCCTTTAGACACATTTCATGATAACATATGTCCTTGGGGGTCCTAGGACCACTAAGGATGTATTTTATTTGTTCATATATGTCGAAATGGGTCATAGGGTAACCTATGAGCCCTTTCAACACATTTCATTACATATATGTTTCTAGGGGTCCTAGGACCCCTAAGGACATATTTCATTTGTTCCTATGTGTCAAAAAGGGTCATAGGTTAACCTATGACCCCTTTCAACACATTTCATGACCCATAGGGGTCCTTGGACCTATATAAACATATTTCATTTCTTCTTATGTGTCGAAAGGGGTCATAGGTTAACATATGACCCATTTCGATACATTTCATGAAAAAATATGTCTTTAGGGGTCCTAGGACCTGTAAGGACATATTTCATTTGTTCATATGTGTTGAATGGGGTCATAGGTTAAAATATGGCCCCTTTCAACCCATTTCATGACAACATATCTTCCTAGGGGTCCTAGAACCCCTTTTGACACATTTCATGACAACATACATTCCTAGGAGTCTTAGGAACCCTAAGAACATATTTTGTTTGTTCTTATGTGTCGATAGGGGTCATAGGGTAACCTATGATCCCTTTTGACACATTTCCTAACAACATATGTCCCAAGGTGTCTTAGGACCCCTACATACCTAGGGGTCCTAGGACCCCTATGTACATATTCTGTTTGTTCATATGTGTTGAAAGGTGTCATAGTTCCTAGGAGCCCTAAGGACATATCTCTTTTTTTTGTACGTGTTGAAAGTTGTCATAGGGTAATCTATGACCCCTTTTCACAAATTTCTTGACAACATATATCCCTAGGGATCCTAGGACCCCTAAGGACAAATTTCATTTGTTCATATGGGTCAAACAAGGTCATAGGCTAGCCTATGACCCCTTTGGACACATTTCATTGTAACATATGTCCCTAGGAGTCCTAAGACCCCTAAGGACATATTTCATTTGTTCATATGTCTCGAAAGTGGTCATAAGTTAACCTATGACCCCTTTCGACACATTTCATGACAACATTTATCCCTAGGGGTCCTAGGACCGCTAAGGGCATATTTTATTTGTTTATATGTGTTGAAAAGGGTCATAGGGTAACCTATGACCCCTTTTGACACATTTCATGACAAAATATATCCTTAGGGGTCCTATGAGCCCTAAGGACATATTTCATTTGTTACTATTTCTACAAATTTCATGACAACATATATCCTTAGGGGTCCTACGACCCCTAAGAACATATTTCATTTGTTCCTATGTGTCGAAAGTGGTCATAGGTTAACCTATGAACCCTTTAGACACATTTCATGACAACATATGTCTATAGGGGTCCTAGGACCCCTAAGGACATATTTTATTTGTTCTTATGTGTCGAAAGGGGTAATAGATTAACCTATGATCCATTTTGACACATTTCATGACAACATATGTCCCTACCTGATTCTTAGGACCCCTAAGGATATACATCATTTGTTCATATGTGTCAAAAGGATTTCTACTCATTTCATGACAACATATGTCCCTAAGGGTCTTAGGACCCCTAAGGATATAATTTTTTTGTTTGTATGTCTTATGACACATTTCATTGCAACATATGTTCGTAGGGGTCCTAAGACCCCTAATGACACCTTTCATTTGTTCATATGTGTCGATAGGGGCCATAGCTTAACCTATAACCCCTTTTGATACATTTCATGATAACATATGTCCCTAAGAGTCTTACTAACCCTAAGGACATATTTTATTTGTTCATGTGTCAAAAGGGGTCATAGGGTAACTTATGATCCCTTTTGACACATTTCATGACAACATATGTCCCAAGGGGTCCTAAAACCCCTACGTCTCTAGGGTCCCTAGGACCCCTACATACATATTTTAAATTGTTTATATGTGTCAAAAGGGGTCATAGGTTAACTTATGACCCCTTTCAATACAATTCATGAAAAATATGTCCCTAGATGTCCTATGACCCCTAACGGCATATTTCTTTTGTTCATATGTGTTGAATGTTTTCATAGGGTAACCTATGACCTCTTTTGACAAATTTCATGACAACGTATGTCCCTAGGGGTCCTAGGATCCATAAGGACATATTTCATTTGTTCATATGGGTCAAAAGGGGTCATACGTTAGCCTATTACCCCTTTCAACACATTTCATGATAACATATGTCCCTAGGGTTCTCAAGACCCCTAAGGACATATTTCATTTGTTCATATGTGTTGAAAGGGGTCACAAGTTAACCTATGACCCCTTTCAACACATTTCATGACAACATATGTTCCTAGGGGTCCTAGGACCCTTAAAGACATATTTCATTTGTTTGTATGTGTAGAAAGGGTCATAGGTTAACCTATGACCTTTTTGACATGTTTCATGATAAAATATGTCCCTAGGGGTCCTAGGACCCCTAAGAACATATTTTATTTGTTCATATGTGTTGAAAGGGGTTACAGGGTAACCTATGACCCTTTTCGATACATTTCAAGACAACATATGTCTCTAGGGGTCCTAGGACTCTTGAGGACATATTTCATTTGTTCATATGGGTTAAAACGGGTCATATGTTAACCTACGACCCCTTTTGAAACATTTAAAACACATGGTTTAAGTCCCTAGTCATAATATGACACCTAGGAGTATATGTTGTCATTTATTGGATTGAAAGGAGTAATAGGGAACTCTATGACCCCTTTCTACTCATTCAAACACATAATATATGTTTCTAGAGGTCTGAGCATCCCTATGAACATATGTTATCATTTAATGGGTCAAAAGGGGTCATAGGGTACCATATGATCCTTTTTGTCATATTCAAATACATTATGTATGTCTTGAGGGGTCCTAAAAGTCCTAGGACATATGCGATGTGTTATAATGGGTCAGAAGGCGTCATATACAAAAAAAAATGTTCAGGGACATAAATTTTGTGTTTGAATGGGTAGAAAGGAGTCATAGGGTAGCTCATGACACCTTTCATCCTGTTACATGACAAAATATGTTTATATGGGTCATAGGACCCCTAGGAACATACATGGTGTGTTCCAATGGGTTGAATGTGTTGCAGTAGCAGAGCGGAAAATGTGATAAGTAATGTTTATGTTTTGTGTGTGTTTTACATTTAAATGTTTTCAATAACATCCTACATGTGGCGGCATACCTAGAGTAGCAGTTCAATGAGCTCTCCAGATATAGCCACCTAGGACTAGGTGTGTGGATTTTAAATTAGAATAGTTGTTTTAATTCGTAGTTGGAGTGTTTAATGATTTTTAGAATCTAATCATAGGTAGTAGGTAGTTTTTTGGAATATGCATGATTTAGAAAATGACTATGGAATAAAAAGAAAACGTTTCATATGCTTTATATAGGAAAGAAAGTCCATTTTTTAGGGGTCAATTTTTTAGAAAAGAATATATGGATGAACGAGTTTATGGAGAGGAGTTATAGTAAGCATTCCATTGCTTCAAGAGGCGGGTGACAAATCCAGGTAGATTAATGTACCAGACATGGAAAAATCAACCATTCCCTGTTCACCATCGGGTCAAATCCTTGCAGATTGCTCTAAATAGATGGTTAACACGTTATTCAGTTACACATCTTCACGTCGGACAAGCAACCATTCTCACAAGAAGCGTGGGCTTTAAGCCATTACCATCCATGTTTGTACCACTCATTCCTCTCAATTTTATGTCTTTGTTTAGCAAAATGGGATAGAAAAAAAAAGACATTAATTTGGTTCATCTGCTCTATTTTCTTACAGTTTTACTCTGGTTTTGATGGTAATTTTCAAGTGGGGGAGCACTTTATCAGTGTCTGAGATTGTTACAAGTTTTCCTGGCAAATTGTGATGATGCAATTTTTTATTATGTTACTTGATTGTATTGTATTTTGAACTGTTGTAAAGGTTCAGCTGTAGCCAGTTAATTTGAATAGTTTAACTACAATAAAATTTGGTTGGGAATCGCGGTTTGGTTAGATCTTCATTTAGTCTCTGTGACAAGTCCTAGGATCATAAAAAAACCACAGCAAAATAATTTCAGTGGTTATGAAACACATTGATCATGGTATAAATTTGAGAGTTAAAATGGCGTTGCTTCAAGAACCATTATTATTGGTATGGTTCGGTTGCGAAAGAACCCAATTGCCATCAATGTGAAGGTGAACTACAAGAAGCTTGTGTGACACTGCAAGGGTAGGTGAAGATAGTCATTTACATGTAAACTGGAAGGCTCAGTTATGAGAAGAAATTGATAATAGCTTGACCATAGTGAAGGTGGGAGAATGAGATAAACATTGGGTGGAACCAAATTTGTGTAGTCACTCATAATCCGCATATTAAAGAAGAGATAGTTGTGGAAGGGAAGAAAAAGTGTGTCCTGTGATATAATGGTGGTTATCCAGTATTGATGCAAAGGGGATTCATAAAAATCCTATTATAAATATTCATGAAGAGTATGCATATAATGAGATGCAGTTAGGAAATCATGAAATTTCGGATTTAGTCTGATCCTGGAGATTTTAGGTGCCCCTTGAAGCAACTCAGTTGAGTGAGCTTTTTTTTTCTCCTGAGTTTTCCAAGGTGTGGCTCTACATCAGAATGGGGTTAAACGATATCCTATTATCCCTTTCGACTCATTATGTGACAAAATATGATCTAGACAAATATATTGTGTTCAAATGGGTTGAAAGGGTTCATAGGATAACCAATGATCCATTCAATCAAATACATGACAACATATGCTCCTAGTGGTCTTGGGAACCCTAGGGACATACATGTTGTGTTCACATGGGTAGAATGGGGTCACAAGGTATCCTATGACCCCTTTAGACCCATTACATGACACAATATGTTGCTAGGGTTCCTACGACCTCTAGGGACATATCTCTTTGATTTTAATGTGTAGAATGGGGTCATAAGTTATCTTATGACCCGTTTTAACCCAATACATGACAATATATGCTTCTAGGGATCCTAGGATGCTTATGGTCATACATTTTGTGCTCGAATGGGTGGAAAGATTATGACACTTTTTGAACCATCACATGACAAAAAATATTCCTAGTGGTCCATATATGTTATGTTCTAATGGTTCAAAAGTGTTAGAAATAGATAATATTGAGAGTGGGGGAGGGAATCAGTATATTACAAACTTTTTCCCACAACTAGATATTATTAATTACTTTATGACTTACATATGAAAGTAAACCAATAATGTTGAACAATATAAATAACCATACATAGAGATAACTCATAACACCATATTTTTTTAACTAGGGAAACCCTGGCCAAGGGAAATCCCCAGTGGGGATGAAACCCACAAGATGATTCACTATATAAAGGATCTGGTTAAGGATATTGAAACTTGTTAGGAATTTATGAAGAATTTATAGAGTCTTGAGTCCCTGTTAGGAGACTAAGCCTTATTAGAATCCTCAACCCTATTAGGAGTTAGTGGATCATATACAAATGTGTGCAAGAAGAGCCCACTGCACTAACATGCAACTATATAATTAAGTTCTTCACAAGAATAGATATACATAAAATGTTGGATCATTGTTGTACTTTGTAGTTCTTCTGATTGAATATATTAGATCTTTCTTCATACAAGCCTTTAGGAACCTATAGAGAATATTCTCATAAGCTCTCTCAATGTCATAATCAAAGAGTAATTGTGCATATATCAAGTTGCATCATATATCGCATCACAACAAGTACCACACTTAACTTCACAAATGAAGTTCTTTACTTATACCAAACATCTTGATAAACTCTTCCTTGGTCAGCTCAGAAAAAAGAATATTATCCTTAGAGTTGGCTCATCAAGACTTAGTAATTATTTTGTCACCAAAATAATTCCTGAAGTCATACAACTTATTTTTCTTACGTGCCTTGCTCTGCACTATGAAATACCCACATAAGTATTTCCATCATAACTTGAGCTTGGTTATCCATACATGCACGTGCACTGGTACACATCCTCAAGACAACATCATGGATCACTAGTTAACTACACAAGAGAATATTCTCAAATAATATTCTATTATCAATGAAACTCTTTGTGCTCCTATAAAGCTATCCAACTCCTAGACAATTTTCTATCACAACTAATCATAACTGATCTCTAATGCATAGGTTGCCATAAATAACAACCACATATCTCATCTATCTCATCTGATTGGCCATATTTCCAAGAATCTCCCGCTTTGGCATTGATGAAAACATTTAGGAAAATTGGCTAAGTCCCAAACATGTTGTCATATCCATCAAAGTAAACAAACATACATAACACAAAATATCTTAAAAACATTACATTTTATTCATGTTTTGTGAAATGATTACATCTCTTATAAATTTGATTACAAAGCTTTCTTATTGCTATACTTCACCTTACATAAAAAAATATACAACTTTGTAATTTTGTCATCTCTCCCCGTTTGACATCATTGACAAAGGTGTCAAAAAGAATCCTATCAAAATCTAAAAGCTACATCAAAATTTGGAAAAGCAATCACTGAAGTCAGTCTTCAACTGGGCAAGCTACTTCTTCTAATTGTCTTTCATTGCATTAGACACACTTATTAGCACACATAAAGCATATGAGGCTAACTCTACTACCTTCAGGTCTGTAGCCACAAACTTGTCATATGAAGTTTTTTCTGCATTGCATTCCTCCAATTGATTTTTTATTAATGTAATTTGTGGGGATAAGTGATTTCTCATTAATGAAAATCTCTTTAGAGTTTTTCTCCTTCTCTGCTTCTATGCCCCAGATGCTGTCATGAATCATTTTCATTGCAACAAGGGTAATAGGATACCTTATGACCCTATTCAATCAAATACATAACAACTTATGGTCCTAGGGGTCCTAGGAACCTTAGGGACATACATGTTGTGTTCCAATTGGTAGTATGGCATCACAAGGTATCCTATGACCCCTTTGGACCCATTACATGATACAATATGTTGCTAGGGTTCCTAAGACCCCTAGGGATATACCTCTTTGATTTTAATGGGTAGAAAGGGGTCATAAGTTATCCTATGACCCCTTTCAACCCAATACATGATAACATATGCTCCTAGGGATTATAGGACCCTTAAGGTCATACATGTGTTCGAATGGGTCAAAAGATTATGACCCTTTTCAAATAATTACATGACAACATATGTTCCTAGTGGTCCATACAAGTTGTGTTCTAAATGCTCAAAAGGGGTCATCCGATACCCTATGACCTCTTTCAACCCATTATATGAAAACATATGTTCTTAGGGATCATATGACCCCTAGGAACATATTTTGTCATGTAATGGGTCGAAGGGTTTATAAGATACTCTATGATCCCTTTCAACCCATTGGAACACAACATATATGTTTGTAGGGGTCCTAGGACCCCAAGGAACATATGTTGTGATGCAATGGGTTGAAAGTGGTCATAGGAAAATCTATGACCCCTTTCTACCCATTGAAACACAAAATCTATGTCCCTAGTCATCCTAGGACCCCTAGAAACATACATCGTCATGTAGTTTATTAACTTAGGTTACAAATATATATAATATATAATTATAATATATATGATATTTAATTATAATCATTGCCTTCCCCCCCCCATTTATACTATAACTATATTATAGTTGGACTATATAACTTAAAATTTGGTCTTCCATTTTATTTTGGAAAATAAATGTCAATATTTAATTCTAAAATTGGTCCCCACTCCCTTGACGTTTGAATTTGGCATCATGGTTTGGGTGCATAGATCGAGTACCTGTTCTCAAATTGGGTACTTGTTCTCAAGTCAGATACTTGTTACCAAATTGGGTACTCGATAAGGAAAGGTATTACTTTTTTGGTTTAGTATCAGGATGGGTGGGAAAAAAAATCAAAGCATATTTTGAAACACTTTTAGGTGTTAAGAGTATTTTGAAATGCATTTAGGCATTTTGAAACTACATGTTTTTCATATCACCACTTTTTGGCACAACATGATCCTGCATATACCCTCATATTCTAGATCTTTTTAGTCAAATTCCTCCCTCTTCCACTTTCCAATATTTTCTTAATTCAATTTTCCAATCCTTTTATTAAAGTTATCTTACAATTCTGAAATTGCCCATGTCCTAGTATTCTCCTACATTTATTATAAACTCTCATAACCTTGTTTAGTCTATCATCATAAATTGAAGTTTTATATTTGATATTTTTATGATTTTCTAGTCTATTGTACAATCAAAATATGTTTTAGAAAATTAAATTTATTATTTTATTTTTCTTTTGATTGTTTTATAATATTTATATTTAATCTTTGTTATATTATATGCAAAGTAAGTTTTTATTCTTATACTATAATTACTATCTAAGTGTAATTGTATTTCTAATGATTAACTTATCAATTTTATCTTATTATTATCTCTTATCCATCCACTCCTTTATTAGCATGGTATTTTTTTCTTTGTTGGCAAGGTTATTTGCTTCTTTATTAAGGTATACTCAAGTTTAGAATTTAGGATCCAATTAGGAGTTTCCCTTTTTCTTAACACAATTAAAATAATTTGTGAATCACTCTCCACAATTAGTTTTTTAATTCTGATACATCGACTGATTTTTAAGCCTTCTATCAGGACTTCTTATTTTGCTAGATTATTAGACGTTTAATGCAGAGCATATGTTAGAGTTCTTCTGACTTTTGAGTTAGAGAACTGGGTCATAGAAGGATGGGTGCTTGGTCATTATTAAATAGTGTCATCACTAAAGGTGCTTGGTTGCAAATAGCATTCTCAAAGAAGATATACAAGTAAATTGGTCTATATATCACTATATGGATTTATGCATAAATTATTCACATTTTATTGAAGTATAGATTCAACAGTCATATTTGTTAACCGTGAATTACTTCCCCTATAAAACTTTTGAGCCCCTTTGCATTTTAACTAGTGAATATTGTAGAATACTAGGAAAAATTAATTCATGAGGTAATTTTCTAATATCAACTCTTAATAAAGAAAAAATGAATCTTTATTCAATATCTGAATATAGAGCACTTTATGATTTTCTCATTTCAAACTTAATTTCTAATGAACAATTGGCATAGAAGTTTGTATGATATTTATCATTGACTTCGTTTGTTTGCAGTCACTCACTATTTATTGTAAAGGACCTAAACTTTTATGTGTAGCTGAAATGCTTGTTAATGGGTTGAAAGATTACAATTTGTGATAGCAATATTTGGTCTGTTTGTTGTTGTTATTTTTTTTTTTGAAGACCAAACTAATTTTGAAGGGATATAAAATTCAAAATTAAAATAGAACAAATATTATATTATCATAACTATAAGCAACATACTTCAATAATCTTACTCTTTTTTCTTTTAATTATATGTAAAATTTATTGAGAGTTAATTTTTAAAATATGCATCATCATCCCATGATTCTAAGGTATCGTTTTGGAGCAGGTTGGTGATATGTTGGAACATTTCCACTCTAATGGAATAGTTTGAGGATGATAGATTTTATGTACGTTACTTCTAAGTACAATCCATTATCACCCCACTTCATGAGATCCAATTCAATAGATCAAACCATTATATTTTAATTTCCTAGTTATTCTCTGCATTGATCCAATTCCCCCTTTATCCCTTGATGGTATGATTTTCCAATTGCTTTGATTTTAATCTTCTGAATACTAGACATGCATTCTTCCATTAAGCTATCAAAATATTATTTGTTTTGTATACAAATGATTACAAAATTGTTAGAAATTTTGATTTGCAAATCTACAACAGAGAGATCCAACCAAATTTCACAAATTGGCACTTGACAACTACTATTGCTGACCACACTCAGCTTTCACTAGAATCTTGGCACTACCATGTCGACCTCACTTGGCAATAATAAGCTGTGTGCCAAGTTACTCAGTCACAAAACAAACTTTCTTGGCAATTTAAGTTTTTGACTTGACTCGGTTAACAAAGAGAACTTAGTGAACTCAGTTACCAAGGAAGAGCATGGTAGCAACTAGATTGAGATTCAACATAGTGAGCTCAATCACCAAAGGACCCAAGTTAGCATATATGTCAACTTATAGTCTGGCTTCTCTCACTTAAAAAATTAGGGGCATAAACATTAGATTTGAACTTTAATGCCTTAAAAATGCAGAATAGATGAAAAAAAAGGAAATAACACAATAACAAGAGATAGTTATGTATGCTTGATTGCTTGCATGCCTTCTATTAAAACTTCAAAAAAAAAATTAGAAAATTTGGGAGCACTTTCTTCAACCAGTATGAACTAAGTTCAAACTTATAAACTATTGAACAATATTAAACTTACAACAACTAAAGCTACATGCAATAGAACCTAGAGCAATCATTGCTTCTATAGTATACTACAAAAAGAATAAACTTACTAACAAGATAGGGAGATTCTGGTGTTAGCTGTTGCACACTTTGAGATAAACCTTCCTTCTGTCTACAAAAATGACCTGCACTTCTTGGGCTTCTTCTCTACTCTGTTAAACAACTAAATCCTTTTACATTCCTTGATGAAAAATAAATAAAATATATATATCTTGTGTACACAACTTTCCCTCTCAAAAGTTTAAATTTCAAACTCACCTACTGAGCTGTTGGTAAATAGATTTGTCTTTTCTATAAAGTTAGATTTTTAATACTCTTCATGCCCAATCTTAAGACAAAAACAACTTCCAACAATGGAAGAAATTCTAATTGTTAGTTCTTCTCTGATTTTTTCTAAGGTTCAGCTCCCTCATTTGATATTCAATACACACAATTTAAATCATGGATAGCTTTTAACTAGAATGCAATAAGGTTCCCCATCTATTCTTGGATAGAGGGTAAATTAGCTGATCAATGATTGAAAGGAAACAAAAATTACACTTCAACAAAAAGAAATATACAAATTTCCTTTTGACATATGGATCTTAAGGTAAATAATACAAAACCAAACTACTAAAACCACATAATCTAATAACTTAGTAATGAAGAATGATCCCACAATTCAATTCTAGTTTAATCATAAATCAATAAATAAAGATTCAAAGTATTAAATCTTCAAACACTTCATAGAATATTTCATCCATCCAAAAATCATTTTGTTTTGAAACATTACTTGAAATCTAAAACCATTAGCATAGAACTAAAAACATAATCTAACTAAGTCCATGTTTGATATAAATCAAAAACTACCAACTCCTAACACTATTGAGTTTCAAACTTCAATAGAACACTGTCTAAGAATCTCCCTCAAAACTCGATTCTCAAACAATTTAAAAGTAGTTATATTAACCAAACTATGGGTACGCAGACACAGAAATAACTTTTAACAACAAAAACCAAATGTTTTCAAACCATTGAAAACTAAAACTAATTATCCACTTGTTGTTCAAGCAGTTCCTCCTCCTCTTCATCCTAAGCATCAACCTATCCATGCATTAGATTCCATCTCTTGAATGCATTGATAAACTCAGTCATTGCTATTGTATTGGGGCTCTTAGTGCTTTGGAGTAATTTCTAGATGTCTCTGTCTAGTCTCATTTTGTTCACAGTGTCCAGGAATCCAAGAGGTCATAAGGTACACATGCCTAATATTATTTCACTCTTAGCCACCTTGGAAAAATCAAATGAAGTGGGATCAAATTTTCCCTTCACTAAATTCATGTGTTCTTTTTATTGTTTGATCATAACCTCCACATTAAAACCTCCTTTAAAAGGGGTGGAAAAGGTTGAGCTAATGGACTGAAAGTCCCTGTTTACATTCTCCAACAAGGTTTTCAACTCTTTATCACAAGAATGCATTTGAAAAATGGTTGAACTATAATTGGACACACTCCATGCTATATTCTTCCTTAAGACTTAAACCAATCCTATGTCAACATGTTGCAAAGGATTCTCTTTTAGAAACTTATCTGGTCCATAATCCTCCACTTCCACTAATTGAGTTTCCACGACTGATAGTCTTTTAAATTCACCTTTCCATACTATTGTTTGAAGATGAGATTCATCAAGTGTAGCTTCAGAAAGGGAGACAATTTCATGCAAAATTTGCATGAGTTAATAACCTGATTTGTCACTAGATCAATCTTGCTAAACATAGCAACTATCATCATTTTTCCTTTTTTCAAGTCATCTAAAAACTGTTGGTTTTTTGGGGTGCTCAAATCAAATGTAAGTCACAACTAGTCACTGGAAACTAAACTCTACCCTTTCAATGAATTTGTGTACTCTGTCATTATGTTTATCTCAACTTTCAGTTTCTTTTTCTCAACACCATCATTCTGTGATTGCAACACATTTTGTTTGGTAGATGCTTCTAGTCAGTGCTCCTTTGTGTCATAGTTTAATACCCCAAGGTCTTTGCATGTGACTTCAAAATTTATCAATTCCAACTCATTAGTACCATCCTTCTAATTATAGGTGGCTACCTTAGCAATGCTCCTACCCTTGCACTATCAAATGTTATCCTGGCTATGCTTTTGGTCCTCTTGGGTTTCGGGGCTTTGTTGGTATACTTGCTCACAATATTGTCAACATGAAAACAAATAGAGACCAAACTTCTCTTCCTATTCACTGAAGCAACCAGCCAATTAGGAGTAGTAACAACCTTTTGTGATTTAGTACCTCTTTTAGGGGTGTTCATAACTTGTTTCCTTAGAGGGGATGAACCTACTATCCTTTGGACTCTCTTACTATTGTCAATAAGTTTTGCACCAAGATCCTTATTAGGTTCATTGTCCACTTGAATGGTCTGGTTAATCTCCACTAGTGTTGACATATTGGATTTTGTTTTGAAATAGGCTTTTTGCACAAGGGGTGGATTATTGATCCTCGCCTTAACAATCCTTGGTGACCCCCTACTACCTGCAATTTAAAGACTAACATTAGAAACAAGATCAACTACATTTCTAACATGTTTGTTCTTTTTCATCTCCAACCAAGACTTTATCCTTTTGAGTATAGTTTTTGTTCTTTTGAGGATATTTTCCTCTTCTTCAAAATTCCAATCTATAAAAACTATGTTAGAAATTATAGGTTTAATTTCTTGGATGTCCAAAAGGTTGGCTTTATCCTCTTTGATATCTATGACATCTATACCCAATTCTAATTGAAATAATTGGATCTGTACAATAGTAAACCTTGATTATTCCCTTCTTCTCACCTCTAATTCATCTACATAATCCTCCCAAAAGTCTTCAAGATTAGGCACATGTAAAAGCTTTGCATGATGTTCAAATAAACTATAAATTATTCTTTTGCTGTCAAAATTTGGTCTAGCATGGTAGAAACCAAAAACAAGCTTAACCAAGTCTAAACCATTACATATAGCATCCTCCATACTTCCACATGTCAACTTGCCTAACTTGAGTAGGATTATAACATCAGACATTTCTTTAGCTGCAAATTTATTTATCACAACAATTAATTCTCGAGCCACTTCTGCTAAGACAAAAAATCAAGAGAAAACCTAGGAAGGCATATAGGTTCCTCATCAAAACCTCCTATCCTCAAATAGGTGAACTTAGGAAATTGGATGTACAGGTTCCCAAATGATTGAATGAGTTTTTGAGACTCAAGAGATAATTTATGGTGTAATGGACCTTTCATTTCTAACCACATTCTTCCAAAAAAGATATCATGAACCTTCTTGAAGTTTTCTAAGGTTTTTTCCTTATGTAACATAGGGCAATACTTATATATGGTAATATTCTCCATCCAGGGTTCATGAGGTAGGTGTTGTAAATCCCAACTATTGGCTACCATATATGTCAAATAGGAGGACATATAAAAATTCCTTTTCAAATTTAGAGCACCCTTAAGCTAATTTCTCAAAGAACTAGCTATTACCTCTACCCAATCTAGAAATTGCAACCTTTATAACACAATTTGAATATAGAAGTACACTGAATCCTCAAAGATAGAGACATCAAGAGACCCACATATCCTATGTAGTAGAACCATCACATCTTGGACTTGAGTGGTCATTTGATCTTTCTTCAAGGTTTTGGGTAGCGTAGAGCCACCTTTGTAGAAAGCTTCAATCCAACTTTTTTCTATAGTGTTCCTATAAATGTTTGTTTTCTCTAAAAATATAGCCACAGATAATGTAGGAGTCAGGTCAATGAATTGTTGTTCTTCAAGATGAAATAATCTAGACACTATCTCTCTGTTGATACTCATCAACACACTTCCATCTCTCTTCAAAATATTCCCTCCAGGCACATTATACATATGAATACACTTGTGTATTAGATCTGGGCATGGGTAAGCTGGTGGGAAGGTAGAGGCTATGAGAAGGTTTCTATCTAATATTTTAGTAGAAAAGGGTTTCAAAAGCTTTTCACATAATCTTTCTTCAATACCCCCCATATTGACTCCTAATAGATTTGCATCGGACATTACAAGCAATTTAATATGTAGGCTATGAGTATTCCTAAATATATGCAATGTTGACTTCATGACTTAGGTAATTGATGCATTATTTTAAAAGAAAATAAATAACCACAATTATTTTCACTTAACTAGTGGAAGAAAAACAACTAAGGAGCAGAAGGGTTACCTGAAGACCATCAATTGTAATAAATATGGAAGAGGGCTTCCTTTCTCCAGGTTCTTGTGACTAATATTTAAACCAACACAATGAATTTTATGCTTTTCCTATGGGGAGAAATTCTTCATATACTTTTCAAAAATAGGGACAAGGTATTAATTATTTAAAGGATGTAATGAATTTGGCATGCCACAAGGGAAGGGTGTTGAGACAAATTGGCATCTGACATTAAACATGAAACAAGTAACTCAAATGATTACTACATTTGCATGTGCCAAATCCTTATTCTCACACTCTCAAATCAAGACTCCAACTTGTCTATTTATGATGACCTTACCAAAAACATTAATTACCTACAATTTCCCTAAATCATGACATTACTCATGATTATGTTAGATTTGACAAGACATCTAGTTGTTGTATGTCCTTCCCACATGTGTATCTATGACACGTCAAACTAGGACCCATCAAGAGATATTGCTTTTAAGAACTGAATGAGTCATTGAACTTATGAACTTAGTTCAATTAGTACAAAGAGTTCAAGGCCACTTCATTCTATTTGAACTTGGTACAAGGGTTACAAACATGTCAAGAGGTACAAAGGATTCACAATTTATACAAAGAAACTTTTGAACTTTTGAAGATAGTTTCAAGATAATCATTCATGATAGGGCTTTTGGGGAAAAGACTTGGTCAATGATAGGCTAGGATGGAAATAAGACTACTAGGAAGAGGTCTACTAATGATTGTTAAAAATGGTTTATTGCATTGCAAGACATGACATAGGAAAGGCAGAACCAATGGTTCAAAAACAATTAAAAGTAAGAATAAACTGAAAAAAGAAAAAAGAAAATGGTGACTCTAAAATATCCTAAACTAACATGAGTTCAATGCTTTTCAATCCATGTCTACTTCTATCATTGCTTGACAAGTAGATGGGTGTGGGGCTCAAGGACAACTAGGCACTCAGTCATGGAGGTGACTGTTGAGTGTTCAAAAAGTCCAATACTCCCCCTATTTCTTGAGTCCTACAAATAAGGATCACTGCTAATCCAAATCAACTACACCTAGAAAATCTCTATGGTGCACAAAACATGCCATACCCAAAGGTTTTGTAAATATGTTTGCTAGTTGTTACTCAAACCTACAATATTCTATCTTGATATCCACTTCCTCCACTAGCTCTCTAATGAAGTGATATCTGATCTCAATATGTTTATTTCTTCCATGGAATATTGGATTTTTTGATAATGCAATGGAGAAAATGTTATCACAAAAGATGATGGTACCATCCTCTTGCCTTTCACACAAATCTACTAAGATCCTTCTTAGCCATATAACTTGACATGTTTTTGCATTTTTTGCAATGTATTTAGCCTCTATTGTGGATTGAGAAACAATTGGTTGCTTTTTGGATGCCCATGAAATGACACTTGAACCCATGTGAAATACATACCTATAAGTGCTCTTCCTATTATCTATACTTCCAACCCAATCACTCTTAGTATAATTGACCAGTTCAAACTCCTTACTTGTAGTATACAAAATTCCATATCCCTTGGTACCATTCACATACCTTAGGATCTTTTTTCCTACCTACTAATGGGAATCCCTTGGCTTTTCCATGAATTGGGAAATCAAACTTACTGTATACATCATTTATTACTGAATTATAGTCAAGCACATCAAATTTCCAACCATACTCTTGTATAGTGTGGGATGCACTCTCTTACTAGAGTCTTCCTTGCTCAACTTTAGGCCTAGAGCTATCAATTGGGACTGCCTTGCTATTCTACAATTTGAATCTCTCCAATATATGATTAGCATACTTCTCTTGAGAGATAAAATACCAGCTTGTATTTTTTTTTACTTCTATGCCTAGAAAGTACTTCAAGAGACCCAAATATATCATTTCAAACTCACTCTTCATAACCTCTTTGAACTCATCAATTAGGGCCTTATCATTTTCAGTGAATATCAAGTCATCTACATACAACACAACAAACAAAACAATGCCATTTTCTACCTTGATGTAGAGAGTAGGATCACCATCACTTTTTCTAAAGCCATTGCTCATCAAATATGAGTCAATCCTATTTTTCCATGCTCTTAGAGCTTATTTTAACCCATAGAGTGCTCTCTTCAATTTGAACACCTTGTTTTCTTCACTCACAACTTCATATCCGAGTGGTTGCTCCACATACACTTCTTCTTTCAATACACCATTTAGGAAGGTAGACTTCACATCCATTTAAAATACCTTCCACTTATGCTGAGCTACAATTGCAATGATAACACACACTATTTCCATTCTTGCTACTAGAGCATAGGTTTCATCATAATCTCTTCCATATTATTGTTTGTAACCTTTGACTATTAGCCTTGCCTTATGCCTATCAATTTTTCCTTCAGGATTGCACTTGGTTTTGTAGACCCATTTAACTCCAATTACTTTTTTCTTGGGAGGCAATTCAATTAGCTCTCATGTCTCATTTCTCTTAATAGCATCTATTTCTTCATCTATGACCTTACAACATTTCTTCTCCTTAATAGCTTCTTCAAAGTACATTGGATGACTATGAGAAAATAATGCAAAATTAACACTTTCTCCGAATTCATCTTCATACCTTTCATCTTGGCATATCTCCCTTAGACTCTTGGTTTTTATTGGTAATAGGGAGGAGAGGGTTGGATCTAAATCTTCACTATTATTGCTACTACTTTTTTGACAAGCTCAGTCTTCTCTATTATTTGGCACTGGCACTCAGTCATGTCTAGAGGAGCTCAATCATGCTTGGCACACGATACTGACTAAAGCTACTTGCCTTTGTTTCTTCCAACTTGGGCTTGTCCACATATTCATTCATTTACTACTCCTTTTTTTTTGTCAACATCCTCTTCATCCATGATTGGTAGTTTTGTTGAAGTGCTTAGTGATTCATCAGTCGGTTCATACCATGATTGATTTTCAAGAAATTCACCATCGCTTGAAAGAATCATCTTCTTGACAATAGGATCATAGAATATGTCTTGTATCCAGTGAAGATGCACTTTACACCTTTTCATCTATTTTTTGTCTTTTTTCCTTTGGAACATGTGCATAGGAAACACATCCAAATACTCTTAGGTGTTTGACTATCCATCTACCTTGTGACCATGCTTCAATTAGGATCTTTTCATGAACTACCTTCATAAGACACCTATTGATTATGTATAGTAATGTTGCTAGAACTTCCCCCTAATATTTAGTTGGGAGACCCTTTTGTTTCATCATGCTCCTTACCATTTCAATAATGGTCCTATTCTTTTATTCAGCCACTCCATTCTACTGTGGTGTATAACTGGTTGTGAGCTCTTTCTTTATACCATACTTCCTACAAAAATTAACAAAATAATTGGAGGTATATTCTTGTCCTTTGTCTAATCTTAGGACTTTGATATAGTGTCCACATTCTTTTTTAGCTTGGGCTTTAAATTCAACAAACTTGTCAAATGCTTCAAATTTAGACTTCAAAAAATAAACCCATTTCCTACGACTAAAATCATCCATCAATGTCATGAAATAAGTACTCCCTCCAATGAAAGTAATTTGCATAAGACTGACTAAGTCAGTATGAAACAATTCTAGTGGAGACCTAGCCCTTCTAAAAATTTTAGCATTAAAGGGAAGCCTATGTTTCTTATTGAAAATACAAGCCTCACACTTGTCACATGAATTTACAATATTAGAAAAACCTTCTACCGCTCTTTTATTTGACAATAAATTCAAACCAGCATAGCCAAGATGACCATACCTAAGATGCCATAGTCGAGAGGGGTCTTCAATCACACTTCTTAGAGTTGATTTCTTATGAGATGCAACATCAACTTGAGATGAGAAATATGTCTCTATCCTCAAAGGAAACATTTTGTTCTTAGTCATTTGAACTATTAAAAGTATGTTCTTTCTCCGATCCTTTTCATGAATGACACACTTGTTAGTTTCCATCAATACTTTTGAACCATTTTGAATGAGCTAACCAATTCTCATCAATTTGTGCTTCATACTAGGGGAAAAGTACACATTCTATACTTCTTACCTTGCTTGGTTTGGATAATGATTGATCCCTTGACCACAACAAGTAGGGTTCCATTGTTACCCATTATGATTTTAGACTTGAAACTCTTGTCAATGAATGAAAACAAACTTTTGTTCCCACTCATGTTGTTGCTACATCCACTATCAAGGTACCATACCTCAGGGCTTCCTTCTTCACCAATATTACACATGATCAATGCTATGACATTGTTTCCACTTACCATATTTACATTAGCCACATTAGCATTCTACCTAGACTGATCACCTTGCTTCTTCCAACATTCACTAGCATAATACCTAAACTTATGATAGTATTAGCATTCTACATTACTTTTATTAGAGTTTTAGTTTGTCTTCGCTCATCTAGAAGTATTCTGTGAGCTACTTGCTCCATCTATTCTACCTAAGATTTTTGTTGCAACATTCTTTTGTTCTCCATTTCCTTAGCCTCTACCTTTGGAGTTTCTGCCAAAGACATTTCTTCCTCTCCCCCTTCCTCTCAAACTTGATTGAGCCTTGAATGCTTGTTCTTGGGAAGATGAAGCTATGGATCTATTGATCTAGTGCTCATGGGTTTGAAGAGTACCCCTAAACTCATCCATTATCAATGTGGTCAGGTCCTTTACCTCTTTAATGGTCATGACAAAATTGTCATACTTATGATGTAAACTCCTCAATATCTTCTCAACTATCCTCCATTCTTGATAGTCTGCACCATTTTTCTTCAGTTGGTTGATCACATTTGAGGCCCTTCAACTGAAATCTACAACTGATTCATTCTCCTCCATTTGAAGGTTCTCAAAATCTCTTATATTTTGTTGCTTCACTACACATACTTTATCTATCCCTTGGAAGTTGGTTTTAAGAATGCCCCAAGATTCCTTTGCATATTTTTTTGCTACAATCTTAGGGAATATGGTCTTTTCCATAGCTTCTTGTATCAAGCTTAATGCTTTTGCATCTTCCTTCTTGACTCTTTCAAATGAGTCTTCTGGTCATTTGTGAGTGTAGCATACCATGTGGGATTAGTAATGTCATTGTACCCATTAATAACAAACTCCCACAAATCATTTTCCATGCAAATGGTCTTCATCTTCTTTTCCCATGTATCATAATTTTGTCCATTAAAGGATGGTGGTGACTACCAAGTCTTTCCCTCATCTCCTACCATGCCTCCTTCACAACAAGAGTCAAACAAAAATAACTCCAAAAATACTACACAAACTCACTATGATGTGGGGCCTTAAAGATCTGATACCATGTTAGAAATTTTTTATTTCCAAATTTGCAAGGGAGAGAACCTATCAAATTTCACAAACTGGCACTCAAAAACTACAGTTTCCTACCCCACTGGGCTTTCACTGAAAGCTCAGAACTACCATGCTGACCTCATTCAATAATAATAAGGTGTGTGTCAAGTTACATGGTTACAACACAAACTTTCTTGGTAATGCTTATGTTGCCGACTTGACTCAGTTAACAAAGAGAACCGAGTGAACTAGATTACCAAGGAAGATCTCAGTGGCAACTAGATAGAGATTCAACATAGGGAGCTTAGTCACCAAAGGACCTCAATTAGCATATATGCTGACTTATAGTCTATCCTCTCCCACCTAAAATGTTAATGGCATAAATACTAGATTTCAACTATAATGCCTTAACAATGTGGAATAGATGAAAAAAAGAGGATACCACAATAACAAGAGATAGTTATGTATGCCTTCTTGCTTGCATGTCTTCTATTTAAACATCAAATAAACTATTACAAAATTTTGAAATATTTTCTTCAACCAGTATGAACTAACTTCAAACTTATAAACTCTTGAATAATATTAAACCTATAGAAACTAAGGTTGCATAAAATAGAATGTGGAGAAATCATTGATTCTACATGATACTTAAAAAAGAATAAACTAACTAATAAAATAGGGAGATCCTGGTGTTAACTATTGCACACTCTGAGATGAATCTTATTTCTATCTATAAAAATGACCTGCACTTCTTGTGCTTCTTCTTTACTCTATTGAACAACTAAATCCATTTACTTTCCATGATGAAATATATATATTTTATCTACACAACTTTCCCTCTCAAATGTTCAAATTTCAAACTCACCTACCAAGCATTCAATGCTCTGTTATCCATGTTTGCTTTTGTGGCTATCTAATAGGTAGGTGGGTGTGTGGCTCGAGGATAACCAGATGCTTGGTCATGGAGGTGACCATTGAGCATTCAGAAATTCCAACAAAAATATCCTTCATTATTGTGAAATTTTCATTCATTCACAATGAGAATAAGATAGATAAATACATATGGTTTTTATTTTTTAAGGTCTTCATTTCTTGATGGTATCAAGGAATGATTATTTTTCTTCACTTTCATTTGTATAATAATATTTTTATTGAAATATTTATGGGGAGATAATGGATGTGGTCCAAGATTCTTTGCAACTAGATAATGCAAGTTTATTTTTAATATATATTTACAAAACATAGGTTTAGATACCTCTCCCATTTGATTCCCTATATCTTCATCAAATTTTATCATGACCTTTATTTTTATCTTCTTTTGTTTGGGTTTCTTTCTAAGATATTTTCTCACCATAACTTTTATTGATAACTATATTGGAAGTACACTACATTTTTTTAACCAGTTGAAGCTTCCAACCATTTTGGGGTACATAATGAATGATTAATTGTAGGCACTTGAGATTTGGTTGGATCTATTACAATCATGGCACTCATGGGATTTGGATTCACCTTCAACTCATTGTCCTTTTCAACATTCTCTACTGGGGGATTTTCTAGAACTTAGATCTTCATCATGTCCAAGACTGCCTCAATGAGGTAAAAGTTTATAGTTACCTAATTTTTTGAAATTTCACTACTCTTTTTATTGCTTCTAGATTGAGTAATATGAATAGGGGACAAGTTAAAATAATACTTCTTTGATTTATTTAGTTCAATCTCTTTGGTTTCAACTTTTGTATCACCTACAACATCAATAGATTCAGTAGTAGAAGAAATGAGGGTCTATGGAATGATACTAGTATGAGCAGTTGAAGAGAATCTAGGACTGATCATTTATTTTTTTCAAATCAATAGTCCCTTAACCATCTTTTTGCTCTCCTAATCACTTTAAATGATTTTTCTTTAATATTATTTTCTTCATTTCTTTCCCAATCAACTTCTAGGATTGGTTGTCCTTGAATTTTATCATTGAACTTAGGGAATGATACACTTTTCCATTCTCCTCCATTAACACTATTATAATTAATTGCCTATTTCATGGTAACATTCTTGTCAAAGATGAATCAAGACCACAATTTCCTAAATTTAAATTCATCATGGAAATTCTCCCAATAATCTTCAAAATATGTAGCATGGTGGAATTCCTTATCAATGTTTAGGTGAGACAAATCATATCTCCTACTATTATATTTACATTCAGGAGAATATGGTTGAAGATTTGTTATTTTAAACTCTAGTTATAAGTTTACTGCATTGGATACAAACTTGCAGCTAAAACACCAAGTTCTATGACTAATATGATCAAGTAATATTTCCTTTTTATCTACGAAAAAAAAAACCTTGGGGAATCAATTAATTAACTTCTATATATGCTTATCATCTCCATAAATTCATTAAACATTACTTTATTCACATTCCCCTTTAATTCATAGATGATCCTTTTTATAAAAAAATTATCCATCCTCATAAAACTCTTGGAATGACTACATTGTTGTAAATGTGTTTAGTATTCATAAATTTTCATCGCAATCTAGCCAAGGCTCATCATGAAGATCCTTCCATTCTCTTGTATAGACCAAAATGTGAAATGGATATGAGGAAATGTAGAAGATTTGTAACCCCACAAAATTACTAAAATTGCATGTAGTCTCTCAACTGTTATATGACCCTAGTTCGAGTATTTTTTCCCCACTAGTAAAAATTGAATATAAAATTTCATCTAGTCTTCCTAGTAGAATAGAATTATTCAAACATATTGCACTTTATTTTTTCCAAGGCGCAAAGTTAGGAAAGTGTGGTTCTTCTACAAAACCAATGTACATAATCCTATCCATTGATTTTGACCAAGATGCAAAGGTAGGAAAGTGTGGTGCTTCGATCAAACCAATGTAGATAATCCTATCCATCATGGAATATTCTTTGAGGTCTTGGCTAATTATAAAGCATGCTAGGATTGGAATAACTGGCCTCATGGAGACTATTGCCAATTTACCAGATAGTTCTAAAACATAAAATAATTTTATCTATGAAATTTTTTTACTTCTTCCTTTTTATAGAAAGCAACAACAATACAAAATGGATTATTAGAACTTACCTATTGTATTCATTGAATCCCTACTACTCATAAAGTAGGATATAATGTTACCTTTAACACCTATTGTTTTCTTTAACTTAAAACTTATGAATAAGGGGATAAAAATACTGTATATATAAAGGCAAACAAATCTAGGAAACATATTAACATGCCACTAATAAATAATACAATCATGTAGAATAAGTCCCAATTATTTTCCTCTAAGAAACTTTGTTTGGAATCCACCTTGAATTTGATTCAAAATATTTTACCATAATTTTTGTGCCTCTATCTAATCAAGCTTGAATTCAACATGGTTTACATACTTCAAGAAATTAGGTTATGTTGACTCACATTAGTCAATTAATCAATTAAGATCTATTGCTGATACTTGACAATATGCTCCTTCTAACACTCAACACATACTAAGTTTCTTGCTACTTACTGTGCACTAGCACTACACACACACTATCTACTCAGAATCAACTCATGTTCCACACTCACTACATTTTCTTTGTCTACCACAACTTAACTTCCACTTTGCTTAGCTTACACAAAGTACTTGGCATACATTGAGTACTCAACAAAGCTTTGCAGAGAAAATTTGACTTAATTGAACTTTACATTTCTTTGCTCCAATCAATCTTACAACTTCTTCAAGTAGATAACCAATATATTACATTGACAATTTCTAATTGATCTAATAGTCTTTTTTTACACACGTAACTCAACCTTTCCTCTACATCTGTTTTTATCTTCCTATTACATATCTTCTTCATGCATCATCGCTAATGATAGTGTTGGATCAATAAGCACTTGTCTCACTAGCAGATAGTAGGTTTGCAATCAATAGGTTTGATATCATTGACAAATAAATGATTGTTATATTGGTAGCACAAAAAATATTAGTCTTACAAATTGAGATAAATCATTTCTTTCATCAATCTCCCTCTTTGACATTGATGGAAAACTAATATCAACAACAATACCAAAAACAAAATCTTGTCAATAGAAAGAATTTAGAAACATGAGTAGTAGTATGCAAACTCCTTCTATTACCCACATAAGTTGACAAGCCTCAACATTCTAATCTTCAACATCAGCTTCATCATACTATATCTTTCAGGTTCATCTTCTTTTTGTCTCATACTGTATTTCTCCCTCATGGATAGATATTCTTTTTAGTACATTCTCTCCAAGTTAGATAGATCTCTTTTTGTATATCTCATAGTAATTCTCCCTCTTTGACAACAATGCACAAGAAACTTCCATCTTCCATGTAGATATCATCAATTCAAGTTCATTGATTTGTTCTCCCTCTATCACCTTGCATATGACTACAACTTGTTCAATTCAATTCTTCTACTTACCATATGAATATCCTAAAGTAACATCCTCTGCATCAAGTGAAAAGTATGTCATTTAGCTCGGTTGATGGAGGGCACTATTTGACTCCTTAGCAAGCCTTGGATAGGGGTAGCACCCCTAATTTGCCTCTCAAGTATTCATGCAAATCCGTGAGAAAGGGCTTTGTGAATATGTCTTCTAGTTGTTCTTTTATGTTTACATATTCCATTCTGACCTTGTCTTGAACTAACTCCCTCAAGTAATGATACTTGATAGCAATATGCTTTGTCTTAGTGTACATCACAAGATTCTTTGAAATTTTTATTGAGCTAGTGTTATCACAGTAGAAAACCATAGGTTCTTTGATTTCCTTCTTCATTCCCTTCAATAATTTCTTGATCCATGCTATATTTTTACAAACAAATAGTAGCAACAACATACTTGGCTTCTGCACTAGATTGTGATACCAGTCTCTTTCCCAAAAAGGAATTTCCTCTACTAGTACTCTTTCTATCATCAATATTACTAGACAAATTGACATCTATATATGCTCTTAATTTAAACCTATCATTCTTCTTATAGTAGAGTCCATAATCTTTAGTACCCTTAAGATACCTCATTATCCTCTTCATAGTCATGATGTGATTCTCTTTAAGATTAGCCAGAAATCTAGCCACTATAGTACAATACTGGGTTTACTATGCATTACATATTGAAGTTTACCTATCATGGACCTGTAGAGGGTTTGATTCCTTGAAGCAAAATGATAAATTTTTGAAAGCTTGGGTGAGTTATCATAGGTGTACTTATAGGTTTAGAGTCCTCCATGCCAAAAAAATTTCAAAATCTCCTTCAGATACTTGGATTGAGTAATAAAAATCCCATGCTTCAATTGATTGACTTGCAGTCCTACAAAGAGTTTAATTTCATTAAGCATGGACATCTCAAACTCATCAATCATTTCTTTGGAGAATGTCTTTCATAAGTTATCCTAGCCACAAAATATTATATCATCTACAAATAATTTGTCTAACAAAATACCTTTTCCTTTTTCTATCTTCAAATACAGGTTATTTTTATCATTAGTTTTCTCAAATCCTATTTTTACCAAGTAATTGTATAGTCTTTCATACCATGATTTGTGGGCTTGTTTCAAACCATACATAGCTTTATGCAATTTTCATACTTTCTTACTATTCAGGAATGTAGATATCACATCCATTTGATAAACTTTGACTCCCTTGTAGTTAGAGTAAGCAAGCAGGGTCCTTACTCCTTCTAGTCTTGCAACATGTGCAAATGTTTTATCATAGTCTATTCCAACTTCCTAACCATAGACTTTGTAGACTAATCTAGCCTTGTTTATGATCACCTCTCCATTCTCATTAGGTTTATTCTGGAATATCAACTTTTTTCCAATCACATTCTTACCTATAGGTCTAGATACCAGTGACCATGTTTTGTTCTTCTCAATTTGGTCTATATCTTCATTCATAATTGTAATCCAATCTTCATTATCCAATGCCTCTTTTACTATCTTCGGTTCAAGTTTACTTACTAAGCACATGCCACTTGCTGAATTTCTTCTTGTCATGAGTCCATCATCCTTATCTCCAATATTTTTATCAATAGGGTGGCATCTTCTTACTCATTTGGATAGCCTAGGTTCACTTCTCCTTTCTTCAGTAATCATTTGTTCCACTTTTGAATTAGAGTGAACTTCTCTATCAAGTATCTCGACATTGTTTGAATGTAACTTGGTAGTAGTTTGTAACTTGATGTCTGTGTTAGCTTGAAGAATAAATTTGACAAATGAGTGTCAATACACTTAACCATTTTTTCCACTAAACAATTTTGAACAAAGAGTAGGTGCCAAGTAATATGAAGTGCCGAGCTATATTAAGTGCCAAGTAATAGTAGGTGCTGAGTGTCAACAAGTGCCGAGTGTCAACAAGTGCCGAGTGTCAATAAGTGCCAAGTGTTAACAAGTGCCAAGTAATAGTAGGTGCCAAGTGATATAGTTTTGTTTAGGTGCTGAGCTATCTAGGAAACAACATGTGTCAAGCATTAGAAATGCTTCAGGAGCCGAGTAACTCAGAATATCAGCATAAGATTTTGTAATTGCACAAACTATGATGCAAACAGTTTTTTGCAGCTGACATAAGGAAAATCTTGAAGGATTTAATGATGAGATTGAATATTTTATCTTTCCTATGCAATCTACATGCAACCAATAAGAAAAATGATAAAGGCATGCAACCAATTAGTAAAAGACAAGTATTGAGCAGGAAATTGAGATTCAATGTGGATCATAGATCCATATCTAACCCTAAGTCTTTGAAGTCTTTATAAGGAAGATGAAATTTTATTGTAAAGATAGATGAGTGGACATACAAGGGTGCACAAGGAAATCTATTTTTAGAAGCGAGGGTTATCAGATCACAAAAGGATCAAGATCAGAGAAAGCGAAAAAGGTGTCTACATTCAGCAATCAAGGATTGTAATCTATCAGATTCATTAGACCTAATACTTTCTAGCAATTGTATTAGAATGAAAATCCTATGGTGATATGTTAGCTTAACAGCTATTTTTTAGATCCTTTAATTAGGTGATTAAAATCCTTTAACAGGGTGACACTTCATGTTAAGTGTTTGTAAAGCCTTTAACCAGGTCACTATTGATACATTGTAAAGCCTTTAATAGGGCAAGCCTTTAATAGGGCAGACCATCAGAAGTGGTTGAACAATATTGTTGCAGTAATTTTTGTGGGTATCATCCCCACCCCAGTTTTACCTTCTTATTCTTGGAGGGTTTCTGGGTTACCAAATTCCAGTGTTATGTGTTGTTGATGCATGTGTTTAGTTTCATATTTGTTTGATGTATTTATATGCATGCAATTTACTTGCAGTTAAAAGTTTTATTGGCTAAAGTGTTATACTTATGATTCACCCCCCCTCTCATAAGTACTCTTTCCATATTTGAATATTCCAACAATTGGTATCAAAGCTAATTCAAGTTCTCACAAGGAAAAGTCTAACAGCTTGGAGGAAAAGATTTAAAGATGGAAGCTTTCAAACTTGGAAAGATCATTGAAAATAAGGTGATAGATGTGTAACTTGCTCTGCATAGCTTGGAGGAATTTAGAAACAAGTTGAGAAATTCATTAAAAAAAAGGAAGGATCTAGCCATAGCTGAAAATGAGATAAACTACAAAGAGATTGATACCACCAACATATTTTCCAACGGAGACACTAAAGAGTTTGATGCAGCAATAGCAGAACTGATGGAGAAAAACAAAGCTCAAACAAAGGAGATAAGATCTCTCAAGATGGAACATGAATCACAAGCCATAATGATATATGAAATTACTAAACAAAAGAAAAGAGAAGTTGATGATAAGGTCATGATGGAAAATGACAAAAGAAATCTTGCAAACAAACTTGAAGAAAAATGTACTGAATTGACAAGGATCTCAAACATGCAGATGGATACACTTGCCCAAATGATGAACCTTCATCATGAACTCAATGTGAAAGATATTGAGATCTCTACTTTGAATATGCAAAATGAACAAATGCAGAATGAATTGAACAGAGAAAGAGAGGTGGCAGAGAATCTCAACAAGTCAAGTGAAGCCATCAAATATTTTGAGCAATTACTGAAATCCCCAAGATCAACCCATGATACATCAGGACTTGGATACAACAGCACTGAAGTTGGAGAATCATCAAAGAGTGCAAAACAAAGAAGTGATAAAGGTAAAGATGTTAAACCTACATGTCATTTTTGTAGAAAGAAAGGACATACATCTAATGTATGTAGAAGCAAGAATGCCCATCAGCATGATAAACCTAAAAGTATAAACCACTATCATAGATGCAAGAAGCAAGGTCATCAAGCATATGAATGCAGAACTAAAACTACTAAGACATCAAGATTTAATGGAAATTGTTATAATTGCAAAAAGTATGGACATAGAGCTTTTGAATGTAGATCAAAGCCTATTTGGACATTAAATCAACCAGTAAAGACATCAAACCATGAATTTTGGGATTACAACACTAGGTACAGTTGTCACTATTATCAAGAATATGGACATATACCACAAAACTGCATAAGAACACATTTTAGAGGGAACTACAAAAGATGGTTGAGTCAAACTACATGTTTCAGTTTTTAAAAACTGGTCATGTCAGTAGGAATTGTCCAACAAGGTCCAAGGCATCAAGTTCTGAGTTCAGCAATGGAAAGACAAAGATAGATGTTGGACATATCAGAAGTGAAATGAATAAGACATGGAAGAAGAAAGATGAGTATAGCACATCAAGTGTAGAGATCACTTCACCTAATAGGTCAAGTGATCACACTTCATCAAATTAAGCAAGAATAAGTGTGTGGGATTGATAAACCAAGTTACACCATAAATCAGTCCCAAGACATAGAAGAACTGCAAAGAAGAAATTAGCGTAAGCAAAGATGCTAAGTCAAAATTGAGAACTTTGCAAGATTTGTCAAAATTGTCTTCAGGTGCCAAGTTCCTAATAGCAACCAAGTTGATAGATGATGCCGAGCTGTGAAATATCAATAGGAGCCGAGCAAAGTGAAACACAATGAGTGCCGAGTCATGTTGAAACCCTTCAGGTGTCGAGTAGACAGTTGGCAACGTACTAAGCATTAATTACTCTATTTTGAAGGGTACATAAATTTGATTTTTGATCATTTTCCCACCATTCAAATGAGAAGCAAAGCCAAGAAGAGTGGAGAAGATCAAGATTAGCTCAGAAGCCATTTGTGAAGATTTCAACAACGATTCAGGACAAGTTTCATCGATTTGAGGTATTTTACTTAAGTGTCGAGCTACATAGAATTTATAAACTTGTTTAAATTGTAAACCCTAGTTTGGAAAATAATGGCATTTGGGTCAGGAACCACTAAGGGTAGAGAGAGTCATGAGATATAGCTTGTCAGCAATGAAGTTAAACAACCTGAATTTAAGCCCATTCCAGAAGTAGCATACAAAAATGATCCCACAGGTGCATTATTAGTTATTCTGATAAAGTTGTTAATGTCCAAGATGTTCACAAATGTTATAACTGCAAAATTGGAGCCATAGAAGATTTAGAAATCTATAATGCATACGACAAACTATATGAGAACAAAAGACTGAAAGATGAGTTCTCAATAATAAAAAGAAAAGGATTAACCAAAATCCTAGAATTTTTGATTGTTTTCAAAACTAAATGGGTACGGATAGTTTTGAGTAGAATAC
This sequence comes from Cupressus sempervirens, assembly GCA_028749045.1. Lineage (NCBI taxonomy): Eukaryota > Viridiplantae > Streptophyta > Pinopsida > Cupressales > Cupressaceae > Cupressus > Cupressus sempervirens. The sequence goes on along the minus strand of CM053784.1, from coordinate 141,651,937 downwards.
TTGATGGAGCTTTTTGGTTAGAGTCAGGGCCAGTAGAATTCACCAAGAAAACTATTCATAGGGTTACTAGTATTCCAACCCTAGATCGGTCAAAGACCCTATGAAGTGACAAAAGGGAAGTAATAGAGAAAAACACATGTGCTAAATGGAACAATAAAGGAATGACTATCGACACAGTCACAGATCCCCTACTAGATTTTGCTGTGAGAATCATTTCACACAAATTCTATCAATCAAGCAGGTTAAATAGTGTACCTTGTATAGCTGTTGATGTTGCATACAAGATAATAAAAAAGGATCACACTTATGATCTAGCAGAGCTCATGTTTCAACAGATTAATGAAAATTTGGGAGCTATAAGGAAGAGCAAGGGAGCTCAGTGCAAATTTGGATCAGTTTTGATGTGCATATTTTTCTATCTGATGAAAGAATTCCCTTCTATGGGTAAGGTAAGATGGAGTCCAGACAAAACAATTGTTGAACAAATCAATGGATACATTGAACAGATGGGTGAAAATTTTGATGCCCAAATGACTAGTTACTTTGAGGACTTCAAAAAGTCCATGAAACAAAGAATGAGGATTCCAATCTCATTGACTGAGAAATATGAAAAGGACATTTATTTTTTTGTAGATATAGATTATACCTATATACAAGTAGTTATACCTAGAGTAAGATGTCTTAGGCCACTAGGTTATGAACTTGATATTGATCAAGCTTCTGCAACGATAAAAACCCTACTTGTAGAAGAAGCTGATAAAAATGCAAAAACTTTTGGAACCTATGATGTTGATAAATCAAGGGTGATAATAGATTTGAAGACTGCTTCTATAGTAAAGAAGAAAGAAAAAATGGTGAGACAAATTAAGAGAAAATTTGGCATTGAAGAAGAAGAAACAACAAAAGAGGAAGGAGAAGACATTGAAGAAGAGGGAGATAAACCTCAAGGTATGACTCAAGGGTTAGGAGAAGATAAAGAGGAAAGTGTTGAGGAAGAAGAAGCCGAGGAAGCACCAGTTAAAAGAAAAGCCACAACTCCTCCTGCTCCTCAATCCAAGGGGAAGAAAGTAGCTACTCCTGCACCAAAGAGACCTACCACAAAGGCTGGAGCACAAAAAGCCTAAGAGGAGGCAAAAGGAAAGAAGAAAGACTCAAAGAAGACTGCTGCCAAGTCTAAGAAAAGAAAGTTTATTCCCCAGCCTGAAACAGATGAGGAGAAGACAAAATCAGAGGACAACAGTCAATTTCAAGTGGTAAGACACAAACCTTAGACTGTTGTTGACAAATTATGTTCAAAAATTAGGAATGATGATTTGAAAGGTTTAAAGAACCTAAATTTTTCTAAGCTCACCAAAGAAGAGAAAAATAAATTACAGGAATTTTTGTATGCTATGATGGATGAATATAAGCACACACCTCTAGAATTAGATGCATCTATGCCAAAAGAATTGTATAAAATTGTAGAGGATAAATGGCATTTTTGTTTACAAATGGAAAAGGAAATAAGGGAGTCAACATTAGCTAGATTGTTGCCTAATTTGACTAAAGATCAAGTAACAAATGCAGTAAAAAGGCATAATAATAGATTCACTCCCAAGCATAGAGCATTCAACATATTACAGAATAAAATTGAAGAGGTAGTTACAAAATCCACAAGATTGTGTAAAATAGTTTACAAGAAAATAGAAGATGTGTATAATGAAGAATATAAGGCAGAGGCAAGTTCCAAGACAAGGGAAAAGAAGGTTTTAGGAACCAAAGAAAAAGAGAAGGAACAAGTGGTGAAGAAGAGTAAAGAAGAAAAGGAAGAAAAGGCACATACAAAGGAGAAAGAGGAAGAGAAAGATATAGCTAAGCCACAAGATCAAAATATGCAAGACACACAGGTATCTCCTCCTAGTCCTCCTCATGCCACCATCACACCTATAGATATTATAAAAATAAAAGATGTTATAGACACTTCAAATCCAAACATCAATCCATTAACTATAGAGGATTTAGAAATCCTTGACCAGTCATCACTAGTAGCAAAATTAAGTTCAAATCCTGTATTGGTCAGTGTTGATGAATTACAGAATCCAGAAGTTAAAACAAAGATAGTCAAGGTAAAAGCACAAGTGCCACCTTTGACCATACAAACTACTGGTATTCTATTTCTTCCACCACCACCTCCACCAAGTGTAGTCACTTATACACTTCAAATGCCGAGTACAGCAGCAGGGGAAATAAAAGAAACATCTGAACAACCAACAAGTTCAACCCCACCTAGCAATCATAAAAGGGATACTCAAGCTAAAGAAAAAGATGAGACAAAAAAGGAGGAGACTGCAATACAAACACTGGTTGCACTACCAAAATTTGGTACTCCAACATAGACTCTTCAGCAACCGAGCACAGATGGGTTACAGCTACAAATCAGGACACCAGGCTCGATCTCATCAAAGGCAATCATGAAACTTCACTATGGAGTTCCTGAGCTTGATGAAGAAATAAAGATCCCATATTATGAATCTAGCACTCTTACTAAAGAAAAGATCAATGAAATTCAGAGTGCATTGGATAGAAGAAGGAGACAAGAAACACTAAGAAAAGAACACAAGCATAAGCTTACCTTGAATGAAATCAAAGACATATTCACAGAAGCTTTCTGCTTATAGTCTCCACATGAGTCAAGACCAATTATAGAGCAACTATCTAATATAGTTGACCAGGTGACTAGTGAAGACCAAGAAACAAATGCTAGATTGCTCGAATGGTCAGAAAGGAAGTTCCAAGGCAAGGTAAATAGTAAAATATTTGGTGATATAGCACTATCACAAGAAGAATTGGCAAAGAAATTTAAAATAGTTAAAACTGTACTAGGAAACATCTTTTCCCTATACAACAAGTTGTGTGATTTTTCCACATTCACATAGGACACTAGCCAAAAAATACTGAGTTTGGAAAATAATCTAAAGATTTTTAGCATGCAACTCCCCACAAATCTAGCTCAGAGTGAGAAGCATTTTTCCCAATCGCTTCACACACAAAGAGAGTTAGCTATCTTAGCAGAAGATGAGGCAACCACAAAAGCTAAATTGATGCAAATTCAATCATCAATAACTCCTCATTTGGAACTACTTCACAAGGAGCAGATAAATGCAGAGACAATCCTTAGGAAAGACCCTAATCTTTCTTCATCTGATGGACTTGTACACCTAGCAGCAGAGATTGCCATCCAACATAAGACATTGGATGTCGCACTAGACAATTGGGATGTAGCTCTGAAGGTACTCCTTGAAATAAATAGTACATTTTTGGCCAAGTATGGCATTTCCTTGTAAGACCCTTGACATAAGTGTCAAAAAGGGGGAGAATAAGTATGGGGGAGTGATAAGTATGACTAATAAGGAGTCATAAGGATCTTAGTTAAGTGTTTTTGCCACTCATGTCAAAGGGGGAGATTGATAGCTTAAAGAATAAATTTGGTAACTGAGTGTCAATACACTTAACCATTTTTTCCACTAAACAATGTCGAACAAAGAGTAGGTGTCGAGTAATATGAAGTGCCGAGCTATATCAAGTGTTGAGTAATATTAGGTACCGAGTGTCAACAAGTGCCAAGTGTCAACAAATTTTGAGTGTCAACAAGTGCTGAGTGTTAACAAGTGCCGAGTGTTAACAAGTGCCGAGTGTTAACAAGTGCCGAGTAATAGTAGGGCCAAGTGATACAATTTTGTTTAGGTGCCGAGCTATCCAGGAAACAACATGTGCCGAGCATCAGCAATGCTTCAGGAGCTGAGTAACTCAAAATATCAGCATAAGAGTTTGTAATTGCACAAACTATGATGCAAACAATTTTTTGTAGCCGACATAAGGAAAATTGTGAAGGATTTAATGATGAGATCAAATATTTTATCTTTCTTATGCAATCTACATGCAACCAATAAGAAAAATGATAAAGGCATGCAACCAATCAGTAAAAGACAAGTATTGAGCAAAAAATTGAGATTCAATGTGGATCGTAGATCCATATCTAACCCTAAGTCTTTGAAGTCTTTATAAGGAAGATGAAATTTCATTGTAAAGACAGATGAGTGGACATACAAGGGTGCACAAGGAAATCTATTTTCAGAAGCGAGGGTTATCAGATCACAAAAGGATCAAGATCAGAGAAAGTGGAAAAGGTGCCTGCATTCAGCAATCAAGGATTGTAATCTATCAGGTTCATTATACCTAATACTTTCTAGCAATTGTATTAGAATGAAAATCCTATGGTGATAGGTTAGCTTAATAGCTATTTTGTAGATCCTTTAATTAGGTGATTAAAATCATTTAACCGGGTGACACTTCATGTTAAGTGTTTTTAAAGCCTTTAACCAAGTCACTATTAATACAGTGTAAAGCCTTTAACAGGGCAGACCATCAGAAGTGGTTGAACAATATTCCTACAGTAATTTTGGTGGGTATCATCCCCACCCTAGTTTTACCTTCTTATTCTTGGAGGGTTTTTGGGTTACCAAATTCCAGTGTTATGTGTTGTTGATGCATGTGTTTAGTTTCATATTTGTTTGATGTATTTACATGCATGCAATTTACTTGCAGTTAAAAATTTTATTGGCTAAAGTGTGATACTTATGATTCACCCCCCCTCTCATAAGTACTCTTTCCATATTTGAATATTCCAACAGTCTGATGGCGACTCGACATTCACAATAGGTGGCTTGAATGTAATAGAAATTTTTTTTTCAACAAGAATCTTACGTTCTTCAATAGACATTCCTTCATAATAATAAATAAAGGTTCTATAGTCTTTAGACTCCTAAGGTTGCTCAAGTTCATGCAATTTAGAGTATTTATCAACCTTAACATTCACACTTTCCACAACTTTGTTAGTGTTAGTATTAAAATAGTTGTATTCTTTTCTTCTAGTGGTATAGCAAAGTAGAATACCTTCCTCTCCTTTTGCATGAAATTTACCATTTCTATTATCATTCAGAATATAACACTTACTCCCAAATATCTAGAAATATTTCACACTAGATGCATAACAAAAACATAGTTCATAGGGTGTAATATTTGTACCTTTTTTGATCTATAGTCTATTCAAAGTTTAAAAAATAGTACTTATATCCTCTTTCTAGTACTTTAGTGCACCATTCTATTCTACCATCAATGCTTTTTCATAGTCCATAACTGATTTGTTTCTCCTCTCAACAACTCCATTCTATGAAGGTGTTCTTGGTGTAGAAGTGTGTCTCTTTATGCCTCAATAATTACAAAACCATTCAAATTAATTGGAGGTAAATTATTCACCTTTGTCAAATCTTAAAAATTTCAAGGTTTTATAAGTCTCCTTCTCAACTCTAGCCAAGTACCATTTGAACATTTGAAAAACATCAAACTTATTCTTCAAGAATATAATACTCGTCATCATTGAATAATCATCAACAAATGAAATGGTAAAATTAACACCACAATAGCTTTATGGAGTTATAGGTCCACATAAGTCAGTGTGAAAAAACTCTAAGACTTCATTTGATGTATGATTCTTACTCTTGAAACTTGACCTAGCCATCTTGCCTAGCTAACATTTTTACACATGACATTATCAAATTCTTCAGTTTAGGCAATCCTCTCAACTTCTTCATCTTACTAATGCTAACTAGACTGTCAAAGTTCATATGACATAATCTCTTGTGCCACAACCAAACATTATCAAATTTGACAATTAAGCACTTTTCATTAGTTACATCAAAATAAAATAAATAATCTCTTGTTTGATCTCCACTTCCAATGAGTTCACCTTTAGCATTGTAGATCAAAGCTTTCTAGTGACTGAATTTAGCTTTACATCTAGATTTGTTTGACAATGAAACACTCTATAAATTATAATTTAGACCTTCAACATAGTAAGTATTATCTATCAAGAGAAAAAATCGTTTCCCTTCCACAGGACATGTGATGTGCACAACCACTATCTATAATCCACTAATCTTTTTTTCTCACATATGAAATCAAAGTAGTAACAATCCTCATCATAATCATTTTTCATAGCAACATATACTACTTCAACTTCCTTATAATCACTAGATTCACTATTACTATCCTCTTTAGCAATATAAGATTACTTCTTACCTTTTTCCTTGTATCCCTTTTTGTCTTTGTCTTTTTTGCTCTTGAATTTGTCTCCATAATTTTCATCTATGTTTTTCTTGGTAGGGTATCTAGCAACAATATGACCTACTTCATTGCAGTTAAAACAAATAATGGGCACCTTACCTATATACTTTCCTTTTCCTTTGTGAAACCTCCTAGCAAGCAAGGCTTCAATCTCATCAATGTCATCATTTGCACTATCACTGCTATCACTGCCAACACACTTGACCTTCTTCTTCTTCTTCTTATCCTTGGAATCCTTGATAATTAGTTCAGAAGTAAAAGTAGTATCAATAGGAGTAGGAGTGTAGTTATCCAAGTTATCCAACTCAAATGAAATAATTCTACCAACCAATCCTTCTAGGGTTAGGTTGTTACAAAGAGTACATCTCACAATTTCATTATCTATTATACTATTAGCTCCTCTTATAACACTTACAACATCTTTTATTCTACTATAGTATTTAGTATTAGAATCACGTTCTTGCATTTGCATATCATAACATTTACATCTTAGGTTTTTAGCTTTGGCTCTCAAAACTTTTTTGTCACCTCAATAGATCAGATTCAGGGTATCCCACATTGCTTTAGTAGTATCACAACCCTTTATATCATCATATTCTTAGTATCTTAGAGAAGAAGCAATATCCAACATTGCTAGATTGTGCTCCTTCGTTATTTGTAGTTTCTCGACAATTAGGGTTTCACTGACTTCAATATAACTAGTGCCAACACTTGTCCAAGCAAAGTTCCCAATCTAACATATGTCTAGCTTTATTGAACTTTTCCATGCAAAAAAGTTTTTCTTGTTCAATCTAGGCACCTCCTTTGTATACATCTTGATCTTTTTTCTTAAGTACCTTGAAATTATCTTCACAAGAAACAAAGCTCTAATACAAATTCTTAGAATTTTTAGAATAAATGAGAGTAGGGGGTTGAATTATTTATCCAAGGTCCAAAATGTATCTCTTAAACTTTTTTAGTGCCAATCAAATCTTTAACCACGAATGGAAATATCGTGAACTTAATCTTGCAGCTTACTATCCTAGGTTAATCTGACTTGGAGAGTGTAAAAAGTAAATCATCACAACACCATAAAATAATCCACACAAGTCATAACACAAGGATTTAATATGGAAACCCAATTTGGGAAAAACAACAAGTAACATGCTACCAATTTTCCACTCTTCTAAAGTGAGCCATGTGAGGAGCCAACTCTGTTAAAGGTTAGAATGCAGACTGTTAAATGTGACAAAGTTAAAGGATTTCTTTCACATTATTATATGGGAGCTCTGTTAGGAGACTTTGATCATTCACATGGAATGTTACCTTGTTAGGGGATTTTACAATAAATATTAAGTTAACCTTAGTCCAAAGGATTTTATCTACACTATTACAATTATTAGAAAGAAGCACTAAGGACTTGAATTGTTACACACTTATAACTTACATTGCAAATATGATTACTCATTTAGCTCCTTTCTATATCATTGGCATAGCTATTCTCTATCTATTTGAATTCCACTCTTTCTTGGGAACCTTTCAAGCAATCATCCCCTTAGCCTTCAAGTTTTGTTAGCATATACAGTCTCTACAAACTTCATTAGGTCTTCATTACCTTCATTTATCAATTCTTTCTGCACATACATGAGCACCCAACCTACCCCTTACACTTGCATACTGATTAGGTTAGGCCTCATGCCTCTTTAATAAGCATATATCATCATGCATCATGTAATAAAAATTGTACATCTTAGGGTTAGGATTAGGTCAATAAGATCAACCCCTTTTACATTATGTTCCTCTAAGATACTTTGCCTTGAATCCTCCTTGAATTTGATTCAAAATGGTTTACCATAATTTCTATGCCTCTATCTAATCAAGCTTGAATTTAACATAGTTTAAATACTTCAATAAATTAAGTTATGTTATCTTAGATTAGTCAATTAATAAATTAAGCTCTATTGCTGATACTCAACAACATCTTCCTTCTAAAGCTTGACACATTCTAAGTTTCTCGTCACTCACTATGTAATAGCACTCGGCACACACTGTTTACTCAACATCAACTAATGCTTGACACTCACCACATTTTCTTGCACTATCATAACTTCTAATTTTCTTGGCTTATACTAAGTACTCAACATACATTGAGTAATCAGAAAAGCATTGCAAACAACCTCTTGTTGGAAATATAGTGTAGATAAGGTTATTCAGAAGGGAGAGGTGTATCAGTATCTTATGAAACTTCAAACTTATTTCACCAATTAAACCATTACCATATAATCTAATCTGATTGCATGCATGAAAGAATGAAAGTGTCAGAATGAATGCTGATGATATTACTATGGGGGAGAATTGGAGAACATTGATATGTTGTATTCATGAATGTGTTTGTCATTGATGTCAACATAGTAGTAATTTTGTGAATATTGCCAAAGTAGCAGACTATTATCCTTGCATTGAGATGAATAGATTGATTATCTATTGATACATAGTTTGGATGTTTACTACAATATGTCTTGATCATGAGGTTCAGTGTAAAAAGCTTGAGTCGATAGTGTACGAAATATATGTTGGAAATGAGAATAGAGTAACTGAGAGGGGGAGGGGGTGAATCAGTTATTCCAAAAACTTTCCACAGTCTTTAAGATGTCTAAATATACCCTTGATCTGATTAATAAAATGCTAAAACTTGATAATGCAACAAATGATAAATATTAAGAACTGATATGTTATCATGCACAACGTAATTTAGTAATTAAGAACACATGAGACACCAGTTTTAACGTGGAAACCCAATATGGGAAAAACCACCAATGTAACTTTTTCACTCTTCCGAAGTGAGCCCTGTTAGGAGCCAACCCTGTTAAAGGTTACAAAAACACACTTTTAGGTGTGACCCTGTTAAAGGATTTAATCACCCTGTTAGGAGTGGCCTTGCTAGAGGTCTTTAGAACAATTCAACTGAACTGTCACCTTGTTAGAGGATTTATTGAATGGCTATTAAACCAACTCTGTTAAGAGATTTTGAATACACTGTTACAATGGTTAGAAAGCAACAATGAAATGACCTGATATAATGTGCAACTTATCTTTGCTAATTGCAGATCTTTGTTATGCTTGACTAGATCCTTACTGATCAAATACAACTTTGCAGCTCCTTCAACACATCTGATCCTTCATCAGAATTTTCTCAATATTTTCCTCTTCATACTATAATTCGCATTCATAACTTCTCTTTCACAATTACGCACTTTAATCCATAACTTGAATGACCATATATACCTTTTCAGATTATCTAAGTCGGCTCGAATTACTGACTATTCAAACAATTACAACAGTCGGCTAGAAGTAATTAATTTGCACATCCTAATACTTTCCGACCTTGCATGAAAAACTTTGTTTAGAAAATAATTCCTGTGTTAACCGACTAAGCTCGGTGTATACAGCGAACTTCGTGACAATCCTTTAGTTGTCGGGAGAACTCGATAACTACTGAGTTTCCTGAGATAACTGAGTAAGCTCGGTGGAAACTACCTTTTGGGGACCAAGTGAAGCTCAGTTAACACTGACTTCTTCATGATTCATTTGATGACCGAGTGAGCTCGGTGGAAACTAACCTTTGGAGATCAAGTGAATCTCGGTTAACACTGACTTTTCCATAATTTATTTGATGACTGAGTGAGCTCAGTGGAAACTAACCTTTGGAGACCGAGTGAATCTTGGTTAACACTGGCTTTTCACATTTCCTTCATTGATCGAGTTAGCTCAGTTAACACTGTCTTCCACATTTCCTTTGATGACCGATTGAGCTCGGTTGGCACTGTAAATTGCATTGCAGACTGTCTGAGCTTGGTGAACTTGAGACTAATAACTGATATGAAATTTGTGTGACATCAAGGACAACATTATCCAACAATATATTCTCTTTCTATAGAGAATAGTATGGAAATAGAGTACTTGGAAAGAGGATTCCAATGTTTGATTTACATAGCTGATAGAATTTATTATGAAACTATGTGTAGTTAAATGGAGACAAAAGACTAGCCATTGATGACGTCAATGAGTGCACATGTACGAAAAGCACACGTATGAAAGTTTGTTTAAAAATGTGACCCTATAGTATTAATTAAATGTGTGGTCATTCAATTGGCATGTTATAATTAATTTGGAAAGGCCTAAGGCTGAATCAAGGAATTATTATTGAGGTATGGTATAAAGGAAAGATGTTTTTTTTTTTTTTGATATGGATGTGTGCATGAAACTTGCGAATTGTGAAGCAAGAAGAGCACTAAGGAGCAAAGAAGCTTATCTATCTGTGTGAGTGATCCAAGGGATCATTGGACACATCAGGGATCTATTTGAGAAGATGTAAAGGAGTAGAGGTCCTCTTGATAGGGTGGAGATAGAGGAAAGACAATATATCAAATCTATTATTCTAAAAGAGATATTACCAAGATAATTTTGATAGTGCATTCATTGATATGATCCTAAAGCTATTTAGATAGTGGGTTCAGCTATCTTCTACAACTCCTGACAGGGTTGGTATCACCTAATAGGGATTCAAAGTCTCCTAGCAGGGACTCATATGTACTAAATGTGGTTATCAAATTCCTAATAGGGTCTAGCCTTTCACAAGGAACATTTATATTAGTACATCATCTTGTGGGTCTCATCCCCACTAAGGTTTTCCCTCTAATCAAGGGTTTCCCTAGTTAATATATCTAGTTTCATTGTGTATGTTTATCTTTCTATAGTTGATGTTTATATTGCTCACATGAATAAGTTGGATTAAAGTTGTTATTTGGTTTAGTAGCTGGATAACTGATTCACCCCCCACCCCACTCCTTCCCCTCTTAGTTATATTGTAGACTTTATATTCTAATAGAAAGTAATAAAACTTTCACAACATATGACATAAGATATGGTGACTTAGAAACCTTCCAAATAGAAAGTAAAAGTGGGGTGGGGATGGTACCCACAAGCTTTATTACAATAGTATAAAGTTGGCTTGTTAAGGCTTACAATTGATTAATTTTGATGATCTTCCCTATTAGGAACAATAAGGACTATTAGGTCCATCTTGTGAAAGGATTTAAAAACATACAATTAAGTATGCACTTGGTTATGAGATTTATCATAAGATTGTAAGTCCACCTAGTTAGAGGATTTAGCTGATACATCTATTTGGATGAATAAGTGGTTGATCTTTGATATGCAACTATAATATGATGAATGAGATTCCTTTAGCAAAAATAATCACCTTGATATGATAGATAAGTCTCTATTATTCCTTATTCTTCTCATAGTCTTCTTCAACTCACACTCATCTCCTTGTTATATCTTTGTTTCATACTCATGCAATCTCTCTCAAATACGATACAATGACTTACATATATATCAATCCAATTAACTTACTACTAGAGTTCAATACATTACCTAATTCATAATAATTCACAAAGTTGGCCGTTACTTGTAACTCGACATATACTCTCAACACTCGGCATGCTCTAGCACTCAGTTGATATTCAAGCTCAGTCCATACTGATCAATTTGAGTAGTAAGAACTTGGTTTGGACTATGTGACTCGGTGAACATTTAGAAATTGGGTAAATATTGGAATGCTTGGTTGACACTACATAACTTAGTCAAAATTGATTTTGATCTCTTGTTAGTGCTACAAACTCGGTAAACACTGATGTACTTGGTAAATACTAGAGAGCTTAGTTAACATTGCAAACTATCTCAAATACTTAGTAGACACTGTGATGCTTGGTATGAATTGTTATGTGACTGTATAGCTTGGTAGCAACTAAAACACTTGCTTAACACTATTAAGAATGTGATAATCTTGCCAACAACTGTAGAGTTTGGTAGCAATGAAACCAACTAAGTGTCAAGTCACTAAATTACAAATGATTTGACCAGAAGGTCAACAATCTCCCCCATTGGAATTAGTGACAAAAACACTTATCATACCAAAAAATTAGTACCCAAAAATAAATGTCAAACCTTTCTTTCTCAAAAATTTGGGTCTTCAACTTGGTTAATGGTTATGTCTTCTTTTGTAGCTCCATAACCTCTTGCTCTATTTTTTTAATTGTTCCAAACAATTTTTTTAAACATATTTTCTATTACATATATACAACTTTACATAATGTACATGTGTATGCATACTCCCCCATAGACGTATCTATCCTATACATATTTGAAGTATGATATACAACTCCACCTTTTTGATATTAATGCCAAAGATGCAAAATGTTTACACATGTATAACAAAATGTGATAAGAAATCACTATGTACTATAAAAATTATTGACATGATCTTGTCCTAATTCTCTTGTAATACCTTAGATGCATGCAATGCTATCTGCACTTCTACTAATAATTCCATCATGTGGTTAACTTTAGAGAAATTTTTGTCATCTATTAGAGTCTTTGCATGTTCAATGTGTTTCTATAATGCATCCATGCTTGGAATAATTCTCCCCTAAATATGTGCAAGTGTATCCCTTATTATGGCTCCTTCCCTCAATAATTTTGCATCTACATCTATTAATAATCTAATCTTGGTGAAGTGTGTAGAGCTACAACTAGGATCAAGTGATAACTAATGTGCACTTGCCTTCATATCCTCATCAATTTTGGATAGTTTTATCTTTATATCCTTTGTGAAGTTTGATGTATCAATTATTTTAACAAAAATAGAAACAACATTATTGACATATGTTTCTAATGTAGCAAGAATAATGGAAAATTCCACTTGATTAATAGCAATTTTCTATGCCACAAGCTCCAAAACTCTATTCTCATATTTTATTTCTTCCCTCTGTAGTAGCTTTTCCTATCCATTATTATCTTCATTTAATTTGTGGAAAATGTCCACAAGCTGATCCAAAATAGGTTTCTTTTCATCAACCTCTATAATTGGAGTATCAATAAATATACTCTTAATTGTTGGTTTTAGATTGGTTTTGACAATTGAGTGTCAACACACTCAACAAATTTCTAAGTTGATGCGGAGTATAATACAAGTGCCAAGCTATAGTATGTGCCAAGCCAAGAATCTAATTGATGTCAAGCTAGTATAGATAACGAGTGAAGTATAAGTGTCAAGCAAGATCAAAATACTATATGTGCCAAGTTGTAATTGGTGTTGAGCCAGTATAGATGCCAAGTGAAGTATAGGTGTTGATCCAGATAGAAATATAGTATGTGCCGAGCACCAGTAAACAATATGTGCCAAGCATCAACAAACAGTAAGTGCTGAGTGACACTATTTTAACATATGAGTTTGTGCCTTCACAAACTCAGTTGCAGATCATATTGCATGCAAGCTAAGAAATAGATTTCAAGTTCTAGAAGATAAGATCAAATCTTTTGAATTCCATATTTTTTTGCATGCAACCAATGAAATAATTCAAATGCCAAAGCAACAAAATGAATGAATCTTAGCCGTAGATTCATAACAAAGCCTAAGTCATGAAACCTTTAAAAGAAGGTCAAAGCCTCATGATTCAAGTTGTTGATGCTTTTGAAAAAGAGTTGAAGGAGTAGAGTTGAGTGAAGAGAAAATGAGTAAAGGGCGACTTAGAGAAATAGGGGAAGAAACAGATTGGTTAGAGCATAATAGAGCATCATCATATTGAAGAGAGACATATCAGATCAGTAAGGATCGGAACAAATTGGATAGAGCATTGATCTGAAATCAGCAACAAAAGGTTGTAAGTTATTAGGTCAAACATTCAACTATACTTTCTAACCATTGTATTAGGTGAATGAAAATCCTATGCTGATAGGTTTGTTTAACAACCATATTGTAAAATCCTTTAACAAGGTGACATTCCAAGTGAATGTTTGTAAAATCCTTTTGACAGGTGCACTTCTAGAAGAGTGTCGAGCCTTTAATAGGGAAAGCCTCTCACAGGGAAGACCATTGATGATGGTCAAACTATTGTAACACTAATCAGTTACATATTGTTGTAGTGATAAGTTGTGGGTGTCATCCCCACCCCAGTTTTACCTTCTCATTTTGGAAGGTTTCTGGGTGATCGAAATCTTGTGATATCTGTTTTCATGCATGTCTTTACATTCATGTTAGTTAGTTATTTTTGCATGCATGTGATTGATTTTAGTTAAAAGATTTAGAGGTTAAAGTGTGCTACTTCTAATTCACCCCCTCCCCCATAGAAGTAATCTTTCTACTGGTAAATTACAACAATTGGTATCAGAGCTAAGTTCTCATAAGGAGAAGCCTTACAACTTGGAGAAAAAGATCTAGAGATGGAAGTCTACAAACTTAGGAAGATCATAGAGAACCAAGAGATTGAGATACATCTCATTCTTCATTCTCTTGAAGAAGCTAGGGAAGATTTGAGGAAATCCTTAAAGAGAAGAAGAGAGATTGCCTTAGCTAAAAATGATACATAGTATAAGGAGATTGACACCTAAAAAGTTTTTGCCAATGCAGATTCCAAAGAGATTGATGTAGCAATAGAAAATTTGATGGAGAAGAATAGAGCACAAGCAAAAGAGATCAGATCTCTCAAGATTGAGCAAGAATCATAGGCCATGATGCTTTGTGAAATAACTAAACAAAAGAAGAGAGTGATTGAAGATAAGGCTATGATAGAAGATGCCAAGAGGAATCTTGCCAATAGATTAGAAGAAAAGTCAATTGATCTTGCAAGAGTCTCCAACATGAAACTAGACACCCTAAGCCAAATGATGAATGCACATCATGAGCTAAATGTCAATGACATTGAAATCTCCATAATGAAAAACTGTAGAATGACCTGAGAAGACAAAAGGAGAATATAGAGAGCTTTAACAAATCTAGTGAAGCCATTAAGCACTTTGAACAACTGCTAAAATCACCAAGATTTAGCAATGCCGCTTCAGGACTAGGTTACACTAGCATTGAAGAAGGAGAGTCATCTAAGACTATAGAAGAAAGAAGTGACAAAGGTAAGAATACTAAACCCACTTGTCATTTTTGTGGTAAAAAGGGACATACCTCTAATGTATGCAGGAGAAAGAATGCCAATTAGCATGACAAACCTAAGAACATGGGTCACTATCACAAGTGCAATAAGCAAGGACACCAGGCACAAGACTATAGGACTAGAACTATAAGGATACCAAGATTTGAAGGTCATTACTACAATTGCAAAAAGTATGGTCATAGAGCCTTTGAATGTGGATCAAAGCCTATGTGGACACCAAATCAACCTGTAAAGTCCAAAAGCCATGAATATCACTACAATTGGGACTAAAAAACTAGGAAAAGTTGTTGCTACTATCAGGAGTATGGATACATTCCTAAGAACTACAATAGAACACACTTCAGTGGTAACTACAATAGGTGGTTGAGTCAAACCACTTGCTTTAGTTGTGTAAAGATAGGACACATCAACAAGTATTTCCCAACCAAGTCAAAGGCACCCAACTTTGAGTGCAACAAAGGAAAAGTAAAAGTTGATGTTGAACACATCAGAGGAGAGATGAATAGGACATGGAAAAGAAGATATGGAGGAAACACATCCAATGAAGGGATCACTTCAACTAAAAGGTCAAGTGGTCACACTTCATCCAACTAAGTAAAAAAATGTAAGTGGGACTAATATTCAAAGCTTTATCATAAATCAGGCCCCACAATAAGTCAATAATAAAAAGGATAGATCTGAATGAATGAAGATGCAAAGTTTAAGTTTTGATAGTGTTTTTGAGTAAACTACCTCCAGATGTCGAGTTGTTTGCCAACATTAGTGTGAGTCGAATCAGTAGTGGAAGCTGAGTGAAAATAAATTTGTATTGAAGCCGAGTAATGCAAAAATGCTTTGGAAGCCAAGTGGAGAACTATAAATGCACTAAGCACTAAATGCTGAGAAACAAGGGTATATGGTCACATTTTGAACCATTTTTCATTATTGCAATCAAAGAGAAAAGAACAAGAAGAGAGAAGAAAGGTTTCCCAATAGAGATTCAAGCATTTGCAAAGATTTCTACAACATATTCCACACAAGTTCATCAAATTTAAGGTATTTCACTTGTGTCGAGCTACAAAGTTTTCAAATTTTTGTGTGTTGAAACCCTACATAGTGAATATGGCCTCAAGTTCTAAGAAAACCCATGAGAAAGAGCCATTTGATATTTAGGTGGTATCTAATGAGGTTAACCAACTCAAATTTTGGCCAATCCCTGAAGTTGCCTATAGAAACGACCCAGCTGGAGCCGTATCTATAATTCCTCCTAAGGTAGTAATGGTCTAGGATGTTAGGAGATTCTAAAACTACAAAGTAGGAGCTATAGGTGATATGGAGATAAGGGAGGTATATGACAGATTATGTGAAAATGGGGTATTGAATGAATAATACCAAATAGTTGAGAGGAAGGGCTTAACACATGCCCTAGATTTCCCCATTGTGTTCAAGAACGAGTGGATTAGAATTTTCTTGAGAAAAATACATGATGGGAGTTTTTGGTTGGAAGATGGGCCAGTAAAAATTTCAAAGAGGATCATTCATAGGGTAACAGGGTATCCAACACTAGAATGACCCAAAACATTGTGAAGCGATTCCAAGGAGGCAATTGAAAAGAATACTTGAGCCAAATTGAACAAGAGAGGCATGACCATAGATACCATTAAGGACCCTCTTGTTGATTTTTTTGTTAGGGTTATTTCACATAAATTCTACCAGTCTAGTAGACTTAACAGTGTGGCCTACATATCAGTAGATGTTGGCTACAAGATAGTAAAGAAGGACCACACATATGATCTAGTCGAGTTACAATTACAAAAAATCAATGAGAACCTTGGTGCAATAAGGAGATCCAAAAGTGCATAATGCAAGTTTGGATCAATTTTGATATGTTTATTCTTTTATGTACAAAATGAGTTTCCTTCTTTTGGTAAAGTAAGCTAGAAAACTAATAGGTCTGTGGCAATCCAAGTAAATGAGTACATAGAACAAATGGGAGCCAATTTTGAGACTATTATGACCAGCTCTTTTGAAGATTTTAAGAAATCTATGAAGCAAAGACTAAGGATACTAGTGTCTCTAGTGGAACAACATATAAATGACATTTTCTTTCTTGTTGACATTGATTACACCTACATCCAAGTAGCCATGCCAAGGGTTAGATGGATTAGACCTCTTGGGTATGAAATAAATATAGATGAGGCATCTGTAGCCATAACAAATCTATTAGTAGAAGAGATTAACAAGACTACTAAAACCTTTGGCACATTTGATGTGGTCAAGTCCAAAGTGGAAATGGAGTTAAAAAAAACCTCCACAATAAAAAAGAAAGACAGATTGGTGAAGAAGTTAAAAGCCAGATTTGGAGAAGGGTCTATTATAATTCTTTAGAATAACTGAGAGGGGGGAGGAGGGCGGGGGGGGGGGAATGAATCAGTTATTCAAGGTCCAATGCAACTTTTTCTACAAATCCTTAATGGCACATAACTGAAATTACCATGCATGCAATTGAACATTTAAACAACTATGAAAACTAAACATGCATCACATCATAATACTGAGAATTTGATAACCTAGAAACCCTCCAAGAATAAGAAGGTAAAACTGGAGTCGGGATGATACCCACAAAATAACTGCACAACTGATTTCAACGACTTATGATGGTCTGCCCTGTTAAAGGCCTGCCTAGTTAAAGGCTACCACACATTGTTAAATGTGACCTTGTTAAAGGATTTCACCATACTATTAGGAATGGGCCTGGTTAAAGGACTTTGGAACATTCACTTGGAATGTCACCCTGTTAAAGGATTTACAACATGGCTATTAAACCAACCTAAGTCCATAGGATTTATTTTAATTGTTACAATTTCTAGAGAGTAACAATAATGGCTTTTGATCTAATACAACTTACAACATATCTTGCAGATTACATATCAAACTTTAGTTCAATCCTTTGCTTGGCTTTAATCACTGCAACTTTGTAAGCTTGTCATCTCAAGCTTCATCACCTTGAGTCTTCTTACTCATCATACCAATCCAATCATATCAATGGTCACCTATCAAAGCAGAGTATCTGTGCTCTCTTCCACCTTAGCACCTTCTTTAGTAGTCCATGCTTTCATGCTTGACCCCCCTTTTTCTTTGTAACCTTATGAATCCTTAAATAGAAATTTGGAATACCTTTCCCACTCAATTCTCCCTCTCCAACTTTAGGGTTTCAATAGATTAGGTAAGATACAACGTATCTATCCCATATCTTTCTCTTATCTAGAAACTTCATCTAGAATCCAATTATATTAGTCAAAAACATTTTACATAATGTTTTGTGCCACAAGCTCATCATTCTTATCTTCTATCTGATTCTAGATAACTACCATGTTGGCTCAGAACTGGTGAATCTTCAATTTTCAAAATAATGCAGTAACTCAGCATTATTGATTTATTGATGCTTGGTACCTAAAGAAATTTTGTGAAACTCAGCTCTTGTAATTCACTTGACACTTTAATATCACTCAGCACTTATATCCTGCTAGCACTTGAAAACTTACTCAACACCTATTATCTTTTTTTCTACTCAGCACCTGATCTTCACTCGGCACTTGAAGACTGCTCAGCACCTGAAGATCACTCAACATACACTAAGTTAAACTTTTCTCAGCTTCAACTAAGAATCTATTTGGCACTAACTAGCTTGCTTGACTCTTTCTAATGAACTTAGTTAAGCTTTACATATTTGATGTATTTTAGTGTTCCCAATCTCTGTGTCTAACATCAATGCACTATTTCATCAATGGCTTAGCCGATCCTTATACTTCATTACAACATCATAATTTCAACCTTTCTCTAGGTACTCTAGTTACATCTTATTGATTGCCACCTCCTTGTCAATCAACCAACTTATATTATTTGGATCACTAAAGCAATTTTCATTCTTACAAGCAACAAGTTTGACATCAATGACAAAATAATGATTGAAAAAATTCTTTACTAGTTCCATTACTCTTCATTCGTGAGCTTTTCAATTATTTCCAACAATCTCCCTCTTTGGCATTGATGACAAACCAAACTAATCACTTGATCAACTTAGTTACCACCAAAATTATATACATTTTCTACTACATTCTGCTTCCTTCTTGACTACTACATCCTTGACTACTGATCTCATATATCTCCCTCTTTCATATATATCTCCCTCTTACTTTGTATTGATCATTTTTCTGCATTTATCTCCCTCTTTGACATAAATGCAAAAGATGTAGCATCTTTAACATGTGAAATATAAGCTTTTGCATCTCATGTTTTCTCCCTTTGTCACCATGCTTGTGACTGATTTGGAGTTCCTACTCCTATTGTCAAATGATTTGTTCCTATTGATGCAGGGTAACTTCTTTGCTTTAAACTGCTTGAGTTAGGGCATTACCCCCAACTTGCTTCTAAGATACTCATAAGCATCCTTGGGCAATGGTTTGGTGAAGATATCTCCAGTTTGTTCCTTTATGTGAATGTACTCCATCTTCACTTGTTTGTTTTCTACCAATTCTCTGACATAGTGATACTTGATTGCAATATGCTTGGTTTTTGCATGCATTACTGGATTCTTGGATATGTTTATAGCAATTGTATTATCACAATACAATATCATAGGTTTGGTTACCTCTTCTTTCATTCCTTTCAATAGATGTGTGAGCCACACAATGTTTGTGCAATTGACTGTTGTAGCCACATATTCTGATTCTGTAGTGGATTGAGATGTGCATGTTTGCTTCTTGCTAGTCCAAGTAACTAGTCTTTTACCTAAAAAATAATGCTCTTCCACTTGTGCTCTTTCTGTCATCAATGTTGCCTCCCCAATCTGCATATGTGTATGCATTGAGCTCAAACTTTTCATTCTTTTTATAATATAGGCCAAAATCATCAGTTCCTTTGAGATACCTCATTATTTTTTTTACTGCTATGAGATGATTTTCTTTAGGATTAGCAGAGAATCTAGCCACTATTCCAACTTCTAGTGCTATGTTTGGTCTACTATATACAACATATTGCAATTTTTCAATCATGGATCTATACATTTTTTGATTAACTTCAGTTGATACATTATTTTTGGTTAGTTTATGTCCTGTTGCCATTGGTGTGTTGACTAGTTTGGAGTCTTCCAATCCAAATTTTTTAAGTATCTCTTTGATGTACTTTGATTGTATCATAAATATACCATGTTTTAGTTGATGTACTTGCAATCCAACAAAAAATTTGATTTCTCCAAACATAGACATCTCAAACTCATGTTTCATTTTGTCAGCAAAACTTTTGCAAAGCACTTCCTTTCCTCTAAACACTATGTCATCCACAAAGATTTTAGTTACAATAATATCCTTACCTTCTTCTAATTTGATGTACATGTTGCTATTATCATCAGTTCTTTCAAATCCTATTTGCACTAAATACTTGTGAAGTCTCTCATACTATGCTCGAGGTGCTTGTTTAAGACCATAGAGTGCTTTATGTAGTTTACAAACCATATCCCTATTGTTCTCATAAACAAATCCCTCTTGTGGTTCAATATAGACTTCCTCTTCCAATATACCATTCAGAAAAGCAGACTTTAGATCCATTTGATAGAATTTAAAATGTTTATATGTAGCATATGCAAGTAAAGTTCTTACTCCTTCCATTCTCACAACAGGGGCAAATTTTTCCCCATAGTTTAATCCTTCTTCTTGAGCATAACCCTTACATACTATTCTGGCTTTATTTCTAGTAATCTCACCATTCTCATCTAGCTTGTTTCTGAATACCCACTTGGTGCCAATCACATTCTTGTCAACTGATCTGGGAACCAAACTCAAGGTTTTGTTCTTCTTTATTTGATCAATCTCTTCTTCCATAGCTTTATACCAGTCACCATCTTGTAATGCATCATACACTATCTTAGGTTCAAATTTTCTTAATAGACATGATTTATTTCTTGGTCTATTCCTTTTCATTGGTCTTGCATCTTTGTCACCAATTATCTTTTCAATAGGGTGATGCCTCTTCACATATTTGGACAATCTTGGTTTTGTCCTTGTTTCCATGTTTGATCTTTCAAATTCAGGATCACTATGCACTTTGTTGTCAGGTAGTTCTACATCTCTTTCATGTGTACTAACTTTAGAGTCAGAATGGGCATTTCCTTCATTCTACAACTCAACTTCTGAATGCAGTTTGGCATTCACTAGTTATGACTTGACTGAGACTAAAACTTGCTGTTGAATCCCAATTTGATTGGTAGTATCCTCATCAATAGGTATTCCTTCATAAGAATACACAAAGCTTATGTAGACATTCATTCTCTTTGGTTTTTCAACTTGGACATCTACATGCTCATCAAAGTTTACATTTGCACTTTCCACAAATTTTTTAGTGTTAGTATTTAAACACTTATACGCTTTACTTCTAGTGGAGTAACCAAGGAATATGCCTTCATCACTTTTTGCATCAAATTTTCCATTTCTAACATCTTTAAGGATAAAGCATTTGCAACCAAATACTTTGAAATGCTTTACATTGGGTGAGTGACCATACCATAATTCAAAAAGTGTTGCATTAGTACCTTTCTTGACTTGTACTTGGTTTAGTGTATGAACAGCCACACTTACAGCTTCTCTCCAATATTTTAGAGCAACATTCTTTTCTATCATTAATATTCTAGCACAGTCAATCATAGACCTATTTCTTCTCTTAGAGGGGAAGTTTTGGGAGTTGATGTTTGTCTCTTGATTCCTTTGTCTTTGCAAAATATCTCAAATTCATTTGATGTGAATTCACCACCTCTGTTTGATCTCAGACATTTCAAAATCTTTCATGTTTCATTTTCAACTCTAGCCACATACCACTTAAACATTTGAAAAGCATCAAATTTTTTCTTTAAGAACATAACAATCATCATCCTGGAATAGTCATCAACAAACAAAATTATATATTTATCTCCTTTGTATCTCTATACTTCTGTTGGACCACATAAGTCAGTATGGACTAACTCAAGTACTTCTTTAGATGTATAGTTTTTACTCTTGAAACTTGACTTGGTCATCTTTCCTAGCTGGCATTGTTTGCACATGATATTGTCAGGCTTCTTTAGTTTAGGTAAACCTCTGACTTTCTTCATTTTACTGATATTGATTAGATTATCAAAGTTGACATGACATAGCCTTCTATGCCATAACCACACATCATCAAATTTTGCAACAAGACAAGAAGTATTTTCCATATCAAGATAAAATAGATTACTTCTTGTTTGATCTCCTTTTCCTATCAATTTACCATTAGTATCATAATTTTTGTAGTTTTATTTCCAAATTCTACTTTGCACCCTACATTGCGTAACTGTGAGACACTTAGCAAATTTTACTTTAGTCCTTCAACATAGTATGCATTATCACATGAAATTTTCTCTGTAATTTTAATGGAACCTTTTCCTTTGATTTGACATGGAGCATCATTACCAAATGTAACACTATTTTCATCATACTAAGTAAAGTTAATGAACTTACTTTTGTCTCCTATCATGTGATGTGAGCATCCGCTGTCTATGATCCATCTATCATTTTTGTTCATACATGTTACTAGTGTTGTAGGCTCTTCTTCATCAGATTGGTCCTTCATGGCCACGTAAACAACTTCATCATCATTATCATCAGAATCTTCTTCAACAATATAGCACTTCTTGCCTTTGTCTTTGTAATCTCTCTTATCATCTTCTCTTCTATGTTTGTACTTGTTTCCTTCCTTGTATTCCTTTTTCTCTGTACACCTTACAACAATATGTCCTACTTCATTGCAATTGAAACAAATGATAGGCAACTTACCTTTGAATTTTCCTTTGCCTCTATGAAATCTTCTACCTAGTAATGCTTCTAATTGTTCCATGTCTTCCTCATCAGTGCTATTGTCACTGGATACATATTTCATCTTTCTTCCCTTCTTTGATTTCACCTATTCAGCATTTTTTAGTGATAGCTTGGCTTTGAAAGTAGATTCAACATTCTTAGGTCTGTAGTTGTCAAAGTTAGATAACTCAAATGCAGTGAGTCTACCCACTATACCTTCAAAACTTAGATTGTTTCCTGGAACACATCTTAGCTCTTGTATAGATGATACTATAATAGCATAGATAGGGAGCAAGGTTCTTAAAAACTTACTATTAACAATATCATCATCTAATTGATCACTCAAACATCTTATTACACTTACCACTTTATTCTAGAGGCATACTGAGTAGCATTCTCACTTTCTTCCATTTTCATATCATCGAACTTTCTTCTCAGGCTTTCTCTTTTTGCTCTTTGGACATTCTAATCTCCTCCATAAATGTCTAATAGGGCTTTCCACATCTTGAATGCAATGTCACATCCTTTGATATCATCAAATTTAGCATAGTTGATTGCAGAAGCAATTTCTAGCATTGTCTGATTGTGTTCCTATTTTTTTTTCAAATCTTCTACAGTAAGAGTACCATTTGGATCAACATGTTTAGTAACAATTGAATTTTGGGCATAATCTCCTATGGATCCAAGATGTAGCTTCATCAAGCTTTGCCATGCAACAAAGTTGTCTTTTTTGAGCTTGGGAACTTCTCTCTTAGGTATTTTGATCTTTTCTACTTCTAGTCCCTTTAAACTAAGTCAACAGCAACACTCTGATACCAATTGTTATAATTCTTTAAAATAATTGGGCGGGGGGGGGGGGGGGGAGTGAATCATTTATTCAAGGTCCAATGCAACCTTTTCTACAAATCCTTAATGGCATATAATTGAAATTAACATGCATGCAATTTAACATTTAAACAACTATGAAAAGTAAACATGCATCACATCATAATACTGAGAATTTGATAACCCAAAAGCCCTCCGAGAATAAGAAGGTTAAACTGGAGTGGGGATGATACCCACAAAATAACTGTGCAATTGATTTCAACCACTTCTGATGGTCTTCCCTGTTAAAGGCCTACCATATTAAAGGCTACAACACATTGTCAAATGTGACCTTGTTAAAGGATTTCACCATACTATTAGGAATGGGCCTGGTTAAAGGACTTTGGAACATTCACTTGGAATGTCACCCTGTTAAAGGATTTACAACATGGCTATTAAACTAACCTAAGTCCATAGAATTTATTTTAACTATTACAATTGCTAGAGAGTAACAATAATGGCTTTTGATCTGATACAACTTACAACATATCTTGCATATTGCATATCACACTTCAATTCAATCCTTTGCTTGGCTTTAATCACTGTAGCTCTGTAAGCTTGTCATCTCAAGCTTCGTCACCTTGAGTCTTCTTACTCATCATGCCAATGCAATCATATCAATGGTCACCTATCAAAGCAGAGTATCTGTGCTCTCTTCCACCTTAGCACTTTCTTCAGCAGTCCATGCTTTCATGCTTGACACCCCTTTTTCTTCGTGACCTTATGACTCCTTAAATAGAAATTTTGAATACCTTTTCCACTCGATTCTCCCTCTCCAACTTTATGGTTTGAATAGATTAGTTAAGATACAATGTATCTATCCTATATCTTTCTCTTATCTAGAAACTTCATCTAGAATCCAATTATATTCATCAAAAAAATTTACATAGTGTTCTATGCCACTAGCTCATCATTCTTATCTTCTATCTAATTCTAGATAACTACCATGTCAGCTCAAATCTGGTGAATCTTTGATTTTCAAAATAATGCAGCAATTTAGAATTATTGATTTACTGATGCTTAGCACCTAAAGAAATTTTGTGAAACTCGGCTCTTGTAATTCACTCAGCACTTTAATATCACTTGGCACTTATATCCTGCTTGGTACTTGAAAACTTACTCGACACCTATTATCTTTTCTTCTACTTAGCACATGATCTTCACTCGACACCTGAAGACTACTCAACACCTAAAGATCACTTGAAACACACTAAGTTGAACTTTTCTCAGCTTCAACTAAGAATCTGTTCAGCACTAACTAGCTTGCTCGTCTCTTTCTAATGAACTTAGTTAGGCTTTACATCTTTGATGTGTTTTAGTGTGTCCAATCTCTGTGTCTGACATCAATGCACTATTTCATCAATGGCTTAGCTGATCCTTATACTTCATTACAACATCATAATTTCAACCTTTCTCTAGGTACTCTAGTTACACCTTATTGATTGCCACCTCCTTGTCAATCAACCAACTTATAGTATTTGGATCACTAAAGCAATTGTCATTCCTGCAAGTAGAAAGTTTGACATCAATGATAAAATAAGGATTGAAAACATTCTTTACTAGTTCCATTACTCTTCATTCATGAGCTTTTCAATCATTTCCAATAGGGTCTATAGAGGCAAAGGAAGAATAAGATGAATAAGAAGAAGAAGAAAAAGAATATGGGCAAGGGCCTTTAGCACTCACTCAAGGTATGGGTGAGGATGCCAAAGAAGAAAAGGATACTAAGGAGAAAGAGGTAGAGGAAGCACCAAGGGAAAAACATGAGAAAAGAAAGGCATAGAAACCACCCACTACTCAACCCAAAGAGAAGAAGAAGGGAAATCTTAGCCTTGCAAAACCAACTACAAGGGCTGACACAAGAGCTACAACTAAAGTAGCAAAAGAACAAGAGAAGAAGAAAGCTATAGAGAAAGGAGGAAGTATGTGGAACCTCAAAATTTTGATGAAGAAAGGATAGAATTAGGTGATAATAGTAGATTTAGAGTGGTAAGCCACACTCCTAAATCTGAGTTAGAAAATATATGTGACAATGTAAGAAATAATGTAGATTTGTATGATCTAAAGGGCCCAGATTTTAATAAATCGAGCAGAGAAGAAAATAACATGGTAGAAGAGTCTATCTATACCATGATGGCTAAGGTCAAGAACACTCTACTTGAATTGGATAACATAATGCCCAAGGAGTTGTACTCCATTGTTGAAAATAAATGACACTATTGCCTAAACATGGAGAAGGAGATAAAAGAGTCAACTTTGGCTCGCGCAATGCCTAAGCTTACAAAGGGACAAATCATTGAGGAAAACAAGAAACATGGGAGCAAGTTTTCAACCAAATACAAAGCCTTCAACATACTTGAGAAAAACATTGAAGATATAGTGAAGAAGTCCACTCTTATGTGGAAAGTCATCTATGGGCTCCAAACTATCAAGGAAGGAGAAGAAGATCCCATTGAGGGAAGAAATGATGATGATGAAGAGGAGGATGAAAAAGAGGAAGAAGGAGAGAATGAGAAAGAAAAGGAAAATGTTACTATGGAAAAGGATGCACACAATGATGACAGGACAAGTGCTAAACAACAACAACAAGATCAAAGTGTGCAAGACACACAGATTCCACCTCCTAGCCCTCCACATGTAACACCCACACCTATATATTTAGTGATATTTCAAGATGTTCCTAACACTTCTGGTTAGAATGTAAACCCATTGACTATAAAGGATCTTAAGAAGATCTTTCACTAGACCTCCCTACAAGCACAGTTATGCACAAATCCAATTTTGGTGAGTGTGGAGGAACTCCAAAAGGTAGTAGCCGAGATAAAAAGGGAGAATTTGAATCCACAAGAACCACCTTCACATCCTCCAATAGCTACAAGTGGACAACTACAAGAGAAAGCAGTACAAGACACATTTGCTAGGCTAATTCCATAGTGCAAGACACTTCAACTACCAAGGAGCAAGCAAAGGAGCAAATAGGACAACATGATAGCTCTTTCACTACAAAAAAGGTCAAGGTTCACCTCCTCTGATCACTATAATTGATCAAGGAAGATCTGAAGAGAATAAGGAGGAGATCCCTAAAGAAAAATAACAAGAGGCAATTCAAACTTTGATCAATTTTCTTACTACAAGGACCCCCACAAGAACACAACAATAGTCAAGCACTGAGGTAGTACCACTACAGATATCAGCACCAAGCTTGAGCTCTACCAAGGTAGCAAGGGTACTTCACTATGGATACCCTACACTTGATGAAGAAATAGTGATCCCAAAGTATGACTACAAAACCATGAGCATAGATTAGATTAATGAAGTGCAAGAGGCACTTGAAAGAAAGAAGAAATAGTAGATGCTCAAGAATGAGTATAAATAGAAGCAAGCTTTGATAGAAATTAAGGACATCTTTTTAGATGCATTCAACTTGTAAATACCTAATGAAACAAGGCCCATCATGGAGCAATTGTCCAACATAGTGGACTAGATACAGAGTAAAGACCTAGATACTAATGCTAAACTATTAGAATGGTTTTAAAGAAAGTTTCAAATGAAAGTGAATGAGAAGATATTAGGTGAAATAGCACTTTCACAAGTGGAGTTGGCTAAGAAGATAGAAAAGGTCAAAGCAGTACTTGAGAATATATTCTCACTGTACTCCAAACTATGTGATTCATCATTGTTCACACAAGAAACTAGCCAGAGGATATTGAGCTTGGAGAGGAACTTGAAGATATCTAGCATGTAGCTACCAAAGGATCCAACTCAAAGTTAGAAGAATTTTGCCACTTTGCTTCACACACAAAGGGAATTAGTTGTACTTATTGTAGATGAGGCTAATGTCAAGGCCAAATTAATACAAATTTAGTCTGCAATAACCCCTCACATGGAGGTATTACACAAGGAACTGGCCTATGTAGAGAATTTTCTAAAGAAATACCCCAATCTTTCAACATTAGAAGGCCTTGTACACCTTGCAAAAGAGACAACCATACACCTTGAAGTAGAGACAACCATCCAACTCAAAGCATTGGAGATTTCATTAGACAATTGGGATGTTGTTTTCAAAAGAATAATGGAGGTAAATACAACCTTTTTGGCTAAGTATTCTATTACCCCATAGGAACCTTTTGACATAAGTCTCAAAAAGGGGGGGAATAAATCTAAGGGGGAGATAATATATTTTGAGGGAGCTAATACATTCTTTTTGGGGGAGAATAAACATAAAGGGGCAAATACCCCAAAAGGGGGAGACTTAATAAATTGGGGAGCTAATAAACTTCTAAAATATGGAGCCAAAAAGATACAAAGATTGCAAAGGAAAGATGTGCGAAAGGGGGAGCAAAAACAGAGCAGACAAAATAGGTTAGATAAGGCACAATAGACAAGGAAGAGATAAAGACTATCAACATGAGACAGATCCAGCATAAAGTGTATAAGTATTGGTTATAGTATGACACATTAGCTCAGGGGGAGTTTCAAAATTTGAATGTATAAAGTTCTTTTACAAAATTTTGAACAGTTTTGAATTTTGTTACATATGCCAAACAAATTGTGTATTACACTCATAGAGATCAGATTCACAATGCATAGTTAAGTGGTTTTGACACTCATGTCAAAGAGGGAGATTGTTGGTCTCAGATGGGTTTTGACAATTGAGTGTCAACACACTTAACAAATTTCTAAGTTGATGCTAAGTATAATACCAGTGTCAAGCTATAGTATGTGCCAAGACAAGAATCCAATTGATGTCAAGCTAGTATAGAAGCCAAGTGAAGTATAGGTGTTGAGCAAGATAGAAATACTATATGTGCCAAGTCACAATTGATGTCAAACTAGTATAGATGCCAAGTGAAGTATAGGTTCTAAGCAACATAGAAATATAGTATGTGTCAAGCACTAGTAAATAGTATGTGCCAAGCATCAGTAAATAGTAAATGTCGAGTGACATTGTTTTAACATATGAGTTTGTGCCTTCTCAAACTCAGTTGTAGATCATATTGCATGCTAGCTAAGAGATAGATTTCAAGTTCTAGAAGTAAAGATCAAATATTTTGAATTCCTTATGTATTTTGTATGCAACCAATGAAATAATTCAAATGCTAAAGAGGCAAAATGAATGAATCTCAGCCATAGATTCATAACAAACCCTAAGTCATGAAACCTTTAAAAGAAGGTCGAAGCCTTATGATTCTAGTTGTTGATGTTGTTGAAAAAGAGTTGAAGGAGAAAAGTTGAGTGAAGAGTATAAGAGTAAAGGATGACTTACAGGAATAGGGGAAGAAACAAATCAGTTAGAGTAGAATAGAGCATCATCACATTGAAGAGAGACATATTAGATCAGTAAGGATCAGAATAGATTGGACAGAGCATCGATCTGAAATCAGCAATAGAAGGTTGTAAGTTATCAGGTCAAAAATTCAAATATACTTTCTAATCATTGTATTTGGTGAATGAAAATCATATGCTGATAGGTTGGTTTAACAACCATATTGTAAATCCTTTAACAAGGTGACATTCCAAGTGAATGTTTGTAAAATCCTTTTAACAGGTGCACTTCTAACAGAGTGTTGAGCCTTTAACAAGGTAGGCCTCTCACAAGGTCAAACTATGGTAACACTAATTGGTTACATATTGTTGTAGTGATAAGTTATGGGCGTCATCCCCACCCCAATTTAATGTTCTCATTTTGGAGGGTTTCTGGGTGACCAAAATCTCATGCTATGTGTTTTCATGCATATCTTTACATTCATGTTTGTTAGTTATGTTTACATGCATGTGATTGATTTTAGTTAAAAGATTTAGAGGTTAAAGTGTGCTACTTCTAATTCACCCCTCCCTCTCAGAAGTAATCTTCCTACTTGTAAATTGCAAAATTAATATCTTCAAGGACTTGATTTTTTTTCTTCATTTCAGCTCTGAGTTTCTGATGCTTTCCCCTCTTCTTCCAAAGTTCACCAAGGGTGTCCATTTGTTTAGAAGTGAGGTTAGAGGTATCCCAGTTAGGAATAAAAATATCCTCATCTAGATCAATTTCTTCTTCTTTACCCTTTTCTTTGATAGATTGCACAATTTCCTTTCCTTTAATCAAAACATTAGTGCTTGGTTGAGGGTGATTCTCAACTGTCATTGCACTATCCAAGGAAATACTTAGTAGAGTAATAATAGTTGACATATTAAAAATAGTAGAAAATGAGAATACTTTACCAAAGTCAATAACAAGAGTAACAACTTGTTGTTGCTAGATTTGGCTTGGTCTAGAAATATGTAGACTCTATAGCTTTTTTCCTATCTAACCTCATGTAGACAAAAAGGTCTTATTTATGCTTGGAGGAGTGATCATCTTGCTTGGTGAGTGAGGAAGGGAAGCTATAAATACATCAGTAATCTATTCTACATTAGATTCTTTAATGGTCTAAATGCCTGGTAATTTTTCTTCAATAGTTTTCACATAGGCTTCTATGCTTGTTTCCTCACTTTCTTCTTCTTTTTTCTCTTCCTCATCCTTCTTCTCTTCCTCTTTTTCCTTAACTTCTTTTGCATTTTCTTCTTTTCTACCCAATTCTACAAAATTGAATATTATTGTCCACAACTTTGTAGAATTCTAAATTACATCTTCAATCATCTTTCCCAAAATCTAAAATGTTTTGAATCTAGGTGTACTTTTACTTTCATGGCTTTTCAGTGCATCCTTGATCTCTTTATCAGAAAATGTAGGCATGACTTTCCTTAAGGTTTGTTCTCTAATTTCCTTTTCCAATTTCATTGCCTTGTCCTACTAGACTATAAGAGCCTTCAAGAGATTTTTAGTGATAGTGGTTTTCAACTTGAAAGGATCATACTTCCATTTGGCCATCTTCTCCACTAGAGCTTCTTTAATCATTTATTTCTCTTCCTTGGGTCTTGAAGCATATTTGAAGAATCTAAAAGATTCTATTCCACCACTTTCTTTGAGTTGTTGCAATTTTTGATCAAATGCAGGTGTGAGCTTCTTCAAGATTATAATAACTTCTCCATCCTCTTCATCATCATCTTGAAGAATGTATTTCATATTTTACTTCCTTTCTTTGGTGGCTATGAATGTAGGGGTGGTTGGCTTGGGAGTTTTCTTTGGTGCAGGCCTCTTCTTCTTAGGAATCTCTTTTTTTTCTAATTTAGTTTCCTCTACTTTCTCCTCTTCATGTTAAACATCCACTACATCATCCCCTTTACCTTCTCTTCGTATAAGAGTTCAGTCAGAACGTTTTCTAAATTTCTTCTAAAACTTCTCCATTATTTTCCCACAACTCTTCAAAATTTGAGGGATCTTGATTTTAGGTGTGATTATGTCCTTAGCCTCTATGTAGGTATCAAAGTATGGTTCCTTAGGGTCTACATGCTCATTAATGAGAGCCTTAATAATGTCTTTAGTATCAGCAATGTTGATTTCATATCCTAAGGGTTTTACCCATGCTACTCTAGGTCTTACTGCTTGAATATAAACCTTGTCACAATCAACAAGAAAAAAAATATCTTCTTCATAATCTTCCACTAACTATTTTGGGATCCTAAATCTACTTTACATCCTCTCTTTGAATGTCTCAAAATACGTGTCCATGATGCTCTCAAAGTTATCACCCATCTTAGCTGTGAATTCATTAATTTAATATAGCACAAGGGTATCTTTCTTTCATACAATAGATCCTTTTGAAGGGAAAAAATATTCAACATTAAAAAATATACATGTCAAAAGTGAACCCAACTTATATGGGTTATTCTTTGAAACTCGGATGATCTCCATGGTTTTTCCTAGCTAGAGTAATAGTAACTCAACAAGATCAAATGGAAGATTATTTTTC
Organism: Cupressus sempervirens; assembly: GCA_028749045.1. Classification (NCBI taxonomy): domain Eukaryota; kingdom Viridiplantae; phylum Streptophyta; class Pinopsida; order Cupressales; family Cupressaceae; genus Cupressus; species Cupressus sempervirens. The sequence goes on along the minus strand of CM053784.1, from coordinate 141,620,248 downwards.
ACCACCTTCAGTGCCAAGTCAACTGCTTCATAGGAAACACAGTTGAGTTGGCTAGAACTGTAGATCTTGTGAGCAATCACATGACTACCAAATTTGATTTCCATGTTAGTTACTATGTTTATCTTCCTTCCTCTGCCATCCCACTTGACAAGATTTCTATTTTCCAATTTAACATGACCAAGGGTTTTGATCATTTTAGCTTTGTTCAACATTGGCAACCCATTAGTTTTGTGAATCATCTTATTAGTGTTTTGGATAGGCTGATCAAACCCCAAATGCATCTCATGAAATCTTCTTAGAATGTATCTAATCCATTTTACTTGGAAATCTCATATCATTTTCATTATGTGTGTCAAACCCTTTATTTCCAAATGCTTATGCTCAGGTTTCAAAACTCCAAGTCTTTGGAGAAGACATTAAGTTCTATTTTGAATAGATTGGCTAAAATAGTAAGCTCAATAGATACATATGCATGTATTTAGCAAAGAGAAACAATTTTGAATAAGGCAATTGATAGTGAGTTCACAACACTTACTGATGTAGCCATAGTACAAGTGTAGACTAAGAATGATGCTAGTCTTCTTTATACTATATGTAAAAATGTAAGAAATGACATGGAAACCCTAAATGTTTGCATAAAAGTTTTGAAGTAGAATTTGGAGGAAGGAAAATAGATTTATGCTAAGTGCAATTTGGCATACCTTCATCTCCACAATTTTGGTGAGCAAATTAAAGGGAAAGTAACTAAGTTGCAAACTCTTGTAGATAATCTTCTGAAACCTAATCAAAAGTTAGAGAATTTCGGGCATGTAATGGAAATGATTCATGATAGCATCTAGGGCATAGAAGTAGAGAAGGTTAAAACTCTAGAGAGATTTTCATTATTGAGAGACCACTTAACCCCACATATTACATTAATACAAAATCAATTGGAGGAATGCAATGCAGCAAAAACTTCATATGACAAGTTTGTGGCTATAGACTTGAATGCAATAGAGTTAGCCTCATATGCTTTATGTGCACTAATAAGTGTGTCTGATGCAATGAAATACAGTTGGAAGAAGCAACTTTCCTAGTTGAAGACTGACTTCAGTGATTACTTTTCCAGATTTTGATGTAGCTTTCAAATTTTGATAGAAATTTTTTTGACACCTTTGTCATTGATGTCAAAGGGGGAGAGATAAGAAAATTTTTAAGTTGTATATTTTTGTAAAGTAAGGTGAAGTATAGTAGTAAGATTAGCTACAAGAAAGATTTGTAATAAGAGTTATAAGGGATGTAATCATTTCTCAAAACAAGAATAAAATGTAATATTTTTGACATATCATGTGTTATGTATGTTTATTTACTTTGATGGATATGAAAACATTTTTAGGACTTAGCCAATTTTCCAAAATGTTTCCATCAATGCCAAAGGGGGAGATTGTTGCAAATATGGCCAATCAAATGAGATAGATAAGATATGGGGTTGTTATTTATGGAAACATATGCATTACAGGTCAATCATGATTAGTTGTGATAGAAAATTGTCCTCATTTTGGATAGTTTTATAGCATCACAAAGAGTTTCATTAACATTAGAATATTCTCTTGTGTAGTTAACTAGTGATGAATGGCATTGTCCTGATAATGTGTACTAGTGTGGGTGCATGTATGGATAACCAAGCTCAAGTTATGAAGGACATACTAGTATAGGTATTTCATAGTGCATGATAGAGAATGTAAGAAAAATGTCTTGTATGACTTGAGGAAATATTTTGGTGACAAAATAATTACTAAGCCTTGATGAACTGACTCTAAGGATAATACTCTTTTGTCTGAGCTGACTAAGGAAGAGTTTATCAAGATGTTTGGTATAAGTAAACAACTTCATTTGCAAAGTTAAGTGTGATACTTGTTGTAATATGATATATGATGCAAGTTGATACATGCACAATTACTCTTTGATTATAACATTGAGTGAGCTTATGAGAAGATTGTCTACATGCTACTGAAGGCTTGCATGAAGAAATATTTTATATATTTAATCAAAATGACTATGAAGTACAACAGTGATCCAACATTGTATGTATATTTTTTCTTATGAAGAACTTAATTATATGGTTGCATGTTAGGGTAGTGTGCTCTTCTTTCACACATTTTTATATAATCCTCCAACTCCTAACATGTTTGAAGCAATTCCTAGTATGGTTGAGGCTTCAAATAAGGCCTTGTCTCCTAAAAAAAACTTGAGACTCTATACATTCTTCATAGACTCCTAACATGGTCAGTATCCTTAACCAAATCCTTTATATAGTGAATAATCTTGTGGCTTTCATCTCCATCGGGGTTTTCCCGCAGCCAAGGTTTCCCTAGTTAACAAAATATAGTGTTATGAGTTATCTCTATGTATGGTTAATTATATTGTTCAACTTTATTAGTTTACTTTCATATGCAAGTTTTAAAATAATTAATAATATCCACCTGTGGCAAAATTTTGTAATATACTGATTCAAAATTTTGAGCATTGAAGACCTAACCAAGTGGAAGACAACCTACCACCAAGAAAAAAATTGTACAAAGCACTAATGGTGATTGTAAAGGAAAATTATGTTAAATGAGAAGAAATGGAATGCACTATTCACTATGAATTCATAAAGCATTAAACATAGAGAAATTTAGAGCCCCCAAGTGATTGAAGCTATTATTGTTGAAGATTTCCCTTCATGTTCAAAACTTTTTAAAATGATGGCATCTTCAAGCTGCAAGGAAAAGAAAGGTTTAGAAATTTTGGTTCGAGGAGTCGATGGCAAGGCTCCTACATTCAAGTTAACACTAGCAATTATAGAAGCACTAGACCCAATTGTTGGAAATATTCAAGATATGATAGGTTACTGAGAGGGGATGGGTGAATCAGTAACATCAAAACTTTAAAACAATTTAGAACTTAAACCATATATACTATTCACCATTCATTCATCTAATCTACTACATATATGAGAGAAAAAGCATTCATAACACATGTACACAGTGATTTGGTGACCCAAAAACCTTCCAAATAGAAAGTAAAATTGGGGTGGGGATGATACCCACAAAACTTTGTTACTGCAGTATGAAGTTGGCCTATTAAGGCTTACATTGACCACTTCTGGCGATCTTCCCTGTTAGGAGCACAAAGGATTGCTAGGTCCACCTTGTTAGAGGATTTACAAACATACATTGAAGTATGCACTCTATTAGGAGATTTATACAAAAGACTGTTAAGTCTACCCTATTAAAATATTTACAAAAATGATTCACCTGTTAGGATGAAATAATGGATTTACTTACAACTTGATTAGATCCTTAAAATATAGATCACCTCTTGTGACTGATGAATCTTTATTGCTCCTTGTAGACCTTGTTGAATACTCTGCTCTGCTTCTGATTCGCTTTCATTCAAAGCTTTTCATATCCATTCCTTCACATACATCTCTATTTTGTAAATGATATATTACATTACATATATACCATTCCAATAATTACAATTGCAATGTTAGCCAAAACATAAATGAACAAAATATTATTGAGTCAGCCAAACAGTAGAAAACTCAAGTTCTTCAAGTTGACTTGGTGACCTTCTAATACTTAGCATCCATTGCATTACTCGATATCATCATGCACTCGATAGAAGTAGACGTTTGTTCCATACTAATCACACAACATAGCTTGGAACTTGGTAACCATTGGAGACTCGATAGATATAATGTCACTCGGTAAAAATTGGATCCTTCATTTACCTTGATTTCACTCAATAAACACTATACTTCCGTTACTTGGTAAACACTGCACTTCCATCACTCGATAAACACTGTGAAGCTTGGTGAACAATATAAAATCGGTGGACACTACTAGATTGCACATTCACTTAGCAACTTCATGAATGCTCGGTATGAACTACTTAAGTGATGAACCTACACGATAACTACTGAATACTTGGTATACACTGTAGATGCTCAGTGTAAACTGCGATGCTCAATTAACACTAGAATGGTTGGTGTGAACTGTGAAGCTTGATTAACACTAGAATACTCAGTGGCTATATTGATGTAGATAAGTGTTGTCACTAATGGCAATAATAACTTAATGCCAACAATCTCTCCCTTTGTTATTAGTGACAAAACACTTATAAGACAAAACATATGTACATAACTTGACTCAATGAATTTTGGTTTTTCAAAATTGATCTTTGTAGAACTCTTGCATATACATTTCTATATGTCTTCTTGATGACTTATAATGTATATATAAAGATTCTTATGTACACATGCTAACTCTATTGAGTGCTAACTCCCCCTATCACTCCATAGTGATAAATCTCCTTACTTATTATGCTAAATATCTCCCCCTTTTTGACAATAATGCCAAAGGACTACATATATACAGTTTATATGACTACACCAAAGTGAGATAGAAATTCTTGATGTACCTTGAGGATGGTGGAAAATGTATTATCCCAAGTCTGTTGCAAGATTTGATAGGTAGAGAGAGCACCTTGAACTTTTGCTAATAATTGGATCAAGTGATCAGCCACTGAGAAGTTTTGATCTTGGACCAATGTTTTGCAATGAGTAATGTGTTTATGCTTTGTGTCCATGATAGGAAGGATCATGTTTTATATGTCTATGAGTGTAGACCGGATCCTTGCTTCCTCTCTCAATAGTTCTACCTATACATCTGCCAGATATCTAATCTTGGTGTGATGGGAGATTGTGGAGGAGGAGTCTACCTTTAACTCAGATGCACTTGATTGCATATCAATGTCAATCTTATTTAGCTTATCCTTTATTTCTTTAGTAAAACCAAAAACATCACAAATTTTGGCAAAAAGTGATGCTACATTATTAAGAGAATTTTCAAAATTCTCCAAAAATGTTGACAATGCAACTTGCTTGATTGTTATCTTTTGAGCAATATGCTCCAGCATCTTATTATCGAATTTCCTTTCAGCTTTCTCAATAAGGTTGTCTTGTTCAGAAGAATCTTCATTAAATTTATGCATAGCCTCTTCTAACTAAATCAAAATGTGTTGAGAGAATCTACTTCAAAATTTATAGCATCTATAATTATATTCTTGACATTTTCAACTATTCTATATTCCTTATCCCTTTTTTATCTGAACTATTTCTATGTAGCTTTCATCTCTATGAGTTGACTGGCTAACCTCATCTCTTCAATGGTAGCATTGTGATAGTGAATCTTTGGAATCACTATCTTTGTGTCTAAGTCAATGTCTTCTCCAATTTCCTTTCCAGTGATTAGAAGTTTTAAGGGATGCTTTTTTTTGACTTCTGTGATGACTGATTTGACCTTAGGAATAGACACAATAGTGGAGATAGAAGGGCTAGTAGTGAAAATTGGGATAGGACATGAGGATTGAATGCCAATAGAAGTACTAACCAGATCAAAAACTAAAACACTTCCCAAAAATGGTATCATACTTGGTAAAGTACCCATAGTAGAATCTGAATTGATTGGAGTTGAAGTGGATACAGATGATGCTAATAGAAACAAAACTGTAGAACTTACTGGAACTGATGAAAACCAAATTGTAGAACTTACTGTTACACTCACTGATGATGAAGGAGTTAAGGAGGCTAACTCAGTGGCTAAAGAAGTGATAGATAGCTCAGTAGATGAAGTGCTTGGCACATCTGTTTTAGATACTTGGAGCTGGGTGGAGGTTGGTGAAGATTGAACAATTGATGTGACTATTGTGCTCACAATCTCACTTGCAGAAGCTATCTCCAAAGTAGATGTAACTGTCTTTGGTGGAGAGTGAGGAAGGCATGCAATAACTTCTTCTACAATTTTTACTAGATCTTCTTCATCTTTATCTTCCTTATGTGGTTCTTCCTCCTTGTCTTCTTCCTCTTTTTCTTCCATTAGTGCATGCAGCTCTCTTGGAGTAACTGTGATGGATGGAGAGCTATCAAAATCATCACTGTCATTGCTGTCATCATCCTTGATTTCAATAGGATCAATACTAGGCTTTTTGCAGATGATAGATGTTCTTCCACATGTTTTTTTCATCTCTTACAACATGCTCAATGTCCTTAGTTAAACTCAAACATGTGTGAAATCTAATCATCATTTTACCTTCATGATTCTTCATTGCTACCTTTATTTTCACTTCAATAAGACTCGATAGAAGATTCCTCAGGGATTGCTCATATATGTCCTTGGCTGTTTGAGTGGCTGATTCACATCTTGGTAGCAATCTCTCCAATAGCTCTTTGGAGATTTGAGGGGCAAGAAAGTTTGGGGAGTATTTCCATTTTCCCATCTGATTGAGTACCAACTCCTCAATCTACATTTTCTTTACATCTGTCCTTGTTTCAAATTTCAATACTTTGAAATTTGTGATGCTAGCTCCCTCTTCCAATTTTTTTAACCTTTACTCAAATGTGAGTGGAGGCCTAACAAGTACAGGTTCCTGCTTGCCTTGTCTAGTTCTTCTAGAGAATATTGCAGTAGGCTTCTTTTGAGGTCTGGTGATAATCACCTTTCCTTTCTTCTTTGGTGGTTCCTCTTCTTTTTCAGATTCAAGTTCTTTACCTTGTTCTTGTTCTTATTCTTGTTCTTCTTCATCCTCACCTTTTCCTTCAGTTAGCATAAGAAGGCTAGTTTCAATTTTCAATTTGGCTATCTCCCTCTGTCCTTTGCTTATGGCCTAGGGTAGCTTGATTTCAAGCTCAATTATGGCCTTTGCCTCATCATATGTTTCAAAAATTGGTTTCTTTGGGTCTACTGGCTCATTCACCAGTGCTTGAATAATATCCTTGGCTTCATCAATATTAACCTCATAAGGAAGAGATTTCACCCATGTAACTTGAGGCCTGACTGCCTGAATGTAAACTTTATCATAATAATCATAAAGGATACATCATATTTTTAGTCTTCAACCAATTTTGGTGGAATTTGGAACCTATTATTCATTCTTTCCTTGAAATCTTCAAAATAATTATCCATGATGCTATCAAAGTTTTCACCCATTTCTGCTACAAACTCATTTATCTAATAAAGAATGGGAATATCTTTTCTCCACACTACAATTCCTTTTGATGGAAAGAATTTTTGAATATATAAAAATAAACAAATTAACAGAGAACCAAATTTGTAGGGATTATTCTTTGAAGTCCTTATGCTATCCATATTCTTATTCAATTGTTTTAACAATAATTCTGACAAGTCAAATTCAAGATTTTTCTTCACAATTTTGAATGCCAAATCAACAGCCTCATAGGGCACACTGTTCAAATGACTGGAGCTATAAATTTTGTGAGCAATGAAATGAATTCCAAACCTTAATTCAAAATTAGACATAGTGCTGACCTTCAAACCTCTACTATCCCAGTCAGCTAGAGTTATCTTCTGTAACTCCTCTTGACCTAGGGTTTTGGTAGTTTTCACTTTACTTAGCATGAGAAGACTAGTAATCTTATTAATCATCTTCTTGGTGATTAATACTGGCTGCTCCAACCATAGTTGCCCATTGTGAACATGACCAAGTATGTACCTAATCTACTTAGTTTGAAAACTTCTTGGCATATGCGAGATGTGGGTTAACCCTTTGGTCTCCAGATGCTTATGCTCGAGTTTCAAAGAACCATCAACACTCATTTCTCCTAGGGCATTACCCATCTCTAGGTTTCCAATCTCTTGAAAAGAAAATTTGAAATGAGTACAAATGTCATTTATGAGAAGTACCTTTCATGGAGTTTTTTATTGAGCTCCATTGGGGTTGAGTGATTTTGCATTTGCTGGAACTAGTTTGAAATTTGGTGCCTTCCACTCCACACCTTTAACTAACATTTTTGAACCTCATTTTGCCTTGGTGCTGCTACTAATCCCAGATGCCATTACTACTTAGTAGGTGTAAGAAAATTTTGAACAAATTCTATGCTTAAAAATCACTTGAAATAGCTTGGAATTTGCTTTGGAATCACTGGAAATTTCTTAGCTCTATAATCCTGGTGAAAAATGAAATCAAATTTTTCCATTTTGACAAAAAAATTTCCATACATTCTTGGTACAAAGGTAGCTAATATGACATAGTGCTTGATAGGCTATCATTCACTTGCTCAGTAGAAGCTTGCAACTTGGTGATTGAATAAAACTTTTGTTGCTCCTAACCTAGCTCGGCAAGGTCTCCAACCAACTTTCCTCGCTAGATGAGACTCGACGAAAGACACACTTTCTTTGATCTTTGTTTATCTAGAATACTGATTTTATCATTTTTCTTTCTTTGTATTTTGGAACTAGTTGAGATATCACTAGAAGATGCAGTTCCATATTCTCCTTTATGAATCTAATTGGAAATGGTGGAGTCACCCACTTGAGTGACATTGCCATCATTTGAACTATCTTGCTCGGTAGATTTTGGAATCCACTATTGCATCATCTACTTTCAAATGTTATCAGCTTTAGTTTTCTTTTCATCTTTGACTCTTCCTATGTTAATGAAATTTTTAGCTATATGACCAAGTTTAGTGCATGTCTAACATTTTACAGTAGTTTCCTTCTTCCTTAGGTGATGTCTTGCACAATTTATACCAATATGTCTATATTCTCCACAATAATGACATCTGCACTAGGTATTGTAGTCCCATCTAAATATTTCTTTAACAAGTTGTTCAACTGGATTGAATGATTTGGATCTACATTGGAATTCCTTGTGACCATGCTTCTTGCATTTGTGACAATTGCCTTCAAATTTTAGTTTCTCCTTGCATTCATTAGCTTTATGACCATGCTGACTGCAATTGTAGCATTTACCATTGAATTTGGCTTTTCCATTACTCCAACATTTGTTTGATGTATGACCTAACTTACCACAGTGATTGCAAGTAGGCCTTTGATTCCTTTGGGCACCTTGTTTGGAGGTTTCACCCTCTTCCTTATAACCAAGTCCACCTTTACCTTTTTGTTTATGAAGATTCTGCTCACTTTTTTTTATTTAATTGAGTCATGTCTGCTTGAGATTTCATCACACTCTCATTGATTTTTTTTTTAGCATTTAGGTCATTTTCCAAACTTTCATTGATTTGTCTTTCAGATCTTAAATCATTCCTCAAGCTTTCATTCTTAGATCTTAGATTCATAATTTCTTCATTTGCATTGTTTCTCTATTCCAAAACTTCACATAGCTTGATTGATTGCATTTCTTGTTCTCTTTTAAGCTTTCTTACCTCTTCCTATAGAGAGCCATTCTTTGCTAGGAGTTCCTTGATAGCCTCATTTGCTTCATTTGAGCTACTTGATGGTAAAAGGTCTTCAATCTTCTCTTCAACATACTAATGGTCATTCATTTGTCTTGCAAGTTCCTTCCTTCTCTTTAGGGATTGAGAAAGATGCTCCTTAGCTCTTTGAGTTGAGCCATGGCCATTTCTAGATCTAGCTTTTCATTTTCAATAGCTTTGTCAAGTCTGAATATCTCCATTGTTCTTGATTTTTGCTCAAGCTGTCAAGCTTTATCCTGAGAACCAAACTGCTCTGATACCAATTGTTGGAAATATTCAAGATATGATAGGTTTCTAAGAGGGGAGGGGTGAATCAGTAACATCAAAACTTTAAAACAATTCAACACTTTAACCATATATACTATTCACCATTCATTCATCTAATCTACTGCATATATGAGAGAAAAAACATTCATAACACTTGTACATAGTGATTTGGTGACCCATAAACCTTCCAAATAGAAAGTAAAATTGGGATGGGGATGATACCCACAAAAATTTGTTATTGCAGTATGAAGTTGGCCTATTAAGTCTTACATTGACCACTTCTGGTGATTTTCCCTGTTAGGAGCACAAAGGACTACTAGGTCCACCTTGTTAGAGGATTTACAAACATACACTAAATTATGTACTCTATTAGGAGATTTATACAAAAGATTGTTAAGTCTACCCTGTTAAAAGATTTACAAAATTGATTCACCTGTTAGGATGAAATAGTGGATTCACTTACAACTTGATTAGATCCTTAAAATATAGATCACCTCTTGTGACTAATGAATCTTTACTGCTCCTTGTAGACCTTGCTGAATACTTTTCTCTACTGTTGATTCACTTTCATTCAAATATTTTCATATCCATTCCTTCACATACATCTCTCTTTTGTACATGATATATTACATCACATATATACCATTCCAATAATTACAATTGCAAGGTTGGCCAAAACATAAGTGAACAAAATATTACTGAGTCAGCCAAATAGTAGAAAACTCGGGTTCTTCAAGCTAACTTGGTGACCTTTTGATACTCGACATCCACTACATTACTCAGCATCATCATGCACTCAATAGAAGTAGACACTCGATCCATCCTAACCACACAATGTAGCTTGGAACTTGGTAACCATTTGAGACTCGATAGATATAGTGTCACTCAGTAAAAATTGGTTCCTTTGTTTACCTTGATTTCACTCAGTAAACACTATACTTCTGTTACTTGGTAAACACTGCACTTCCATCACTCAGTAAACATTGCGAAGCTTGGTGAACACTGTAAACTTGATAGACACTACTAGATTACACATTCACTCGATAGCTTCATTAATGCTTAGTATGAACGACTTAAGTGATGAACCTAAATGTTAACCACTGAATGCTCGATATACAATGTAGATGCTTGGTGTAAACTGCAAAGCTTGGTTAACACTAGAATGCTCGATTAACACTAGAATGCTCAGTGGCTATACTGATGTAGATAAGTGTTGTCACTAATGGCAATAATAACTTAATGCCAACACTAATTGGAGCACAATATTAGATTCCACCAAAGGTACTTCTTGTAAGTCATATTAGGGCATCTTATCACTATTCTATTCAAGAGCTTGGAACCCTAGAAATGACTCATGTTCAATGAACTAGAGAAGCTAATTAGTACCAAACAAGGTAAGAAGACTAGATCTGAGACCTATATGGACTATCTCATTAAGTGGAATGGAAAATATGATACTAAGGCCACTTGGGTACCTAAAAAATACCTCAAGAAATGAAGTATAGACCCTACTTTGATTCCATCTTCCACCTTTTGTAGATTTCTTTCCAGGTGGAGAGTACGGTGCATGAGCACCCCAAAGACAAGTCCAATTTTGGTGACAAGTTCTAGTTTTTTTTTGTGGATTTAGGAAAGTGCCAAGATGGTGTATTTTTGTTGTAATTATTTTGGTGTTTAATAAGTTTTCAAAATTAATTTTCCAAGTCTAGCCACTCAATAGTTGTGGTGTGCCAAGCTTTTCCATGTATAAGCCAAAGTTGGCCAAGTCAACCAAGAGTTGACCAAAAGTCAAAATATGGGATAAAATTCAAAAATAAGTTTAAATAGGATTAGGAGGTCCTTAGTTCAAATTTTAACTTAATTTGAGTCACTTCAAATCAATGAGAGAGAGAATTGCTCAAGGTGCAAAAAGTTGCGAATGTTGTCACTTTGCAATTTTGTAATTTTTGTATTTTAGAAAATTTTGCTACGCATGGCTACAAAATACTTCCTAATTTTTGGCCCTAACCTGGAAATAGTTAGGGAAGTTAGGAATAGTGTTTTTAAGGTAACATCATGACCATGCAATAGTTGGCTGATGGATGTAACAACAATTGAAAATTGATTGAATGCAAAAGGCTATTGGATAAATGAATGTTGTCTTTGATTTTACATAAATGTCATATCTTTAGAAATTAGTGTTTCCCAAGCTCACTTGTGCAATGAAGTTAGTTTGTAGTGTCTGCCAAGCATTCTAGAGATTGTTGAGTTCAGAAGATAGTGTCTACCGAGCTCACTTAGGCATTATAGAAAACATAGCAAAAGTTAAGTGCTAACCAAGCTCACTCAATTACCAAAGGATGTTTACAGGATATGTAGTGTTAATTGAACTTAGTTGGTTAACATAGGAAAATCAATTTAGTGTAAGTGACTACCGAGATGGGTTGGCTAATGAAGGATTTTCTTGTTTGGAATATTGAGTTCTAATGAATTTGTCTATCAGTTTTAGCTGACTAAGGAGATGAATTATATTTATAATAAGTTGTATTCAAGCTCACTTGAAAATTCATTATATCTAGATATAAGGTCAATTTGTGGATTGAAAGTGTATAATTGATGAAATGAATTGAATATCAGAATATCCAAAGGAAGGAAATTTGAAGGATAAGAAGAATATCTTGAGGAGATGCAAAGATATACTAGATCAAAAAGGATCTAGTATTAAAGTAAGAATTAAGATCTATAATTAGAAAAGATAAGTTTGCATCAAAAATTAGGTTATTCATTGTTACTCTCTAACAATTGTAGCAATGAACCTAAATCTCTTAATAGGGTTGGTTTAGCAACCATTTCTAAATCCTCTAACAAGGTGACATTTCTACATGAAGTGTCTTGAAGACCTCTAACAATGCCACTCCTCATAGGGTGATTCAAACTTCTAATAGGGTCACACCTAATAGTGTGTTTTGTAAACTTTAATAGGATTGGATCCTAATAGGGCCCACTTTAGAAGATTAAAAAAAAGTAACTATTTGCAATTGGTGGTTTCCCAAATTGGCTTTCCACATTAAATCTTGGTGTCACTTGTTTTCATGCTATTTCTTTCATGTGTATGTTACTAAGTTAATTAATGTTAATCACATTAAGTACTCTTAAGTTCTACACATTCAATTATTACTGAGTTCTAACAATTCATTAATGTTTACTGAGTCATAGTAGTGCTTATCAAGTTACAACATCAAATCAATTTAAGTAGTGATTTATGCTTTTTATTGACATCTAAGGGATCTAGGATTTATTTTAATGGTAGTTGATTCACCCCTTCCCTCTCAATTACTCCTCCTATATTTACACCAATTGGTATTAGATCAATTGGTGCTTGTAGAGAAGGTTTCAAGAACCCAAGCTAAAGATCAAGATGTCTTACAAAAGAGAGATCCCTAAGCTAAACAAAGATAACTTCCAAGAAGGGTAGTAACTTAAAAGGTTACATTTGGAAACCATAGGCAATTCAAGTTTGAAATACCTAGATAGTGAGTACAAGACTCCTACTAGAACATTGTTAGTAGAAGATATTGTAGAAAAGAAGAATCATAACATAATGATGATTGACATTAACTCTTCTCTAAACTATACTAAATTTGATGAAGTCAAATATTGTCCTACTACCTTTCATATGTGGAAAAAGCTAAAAGAAATCTATGAAGGAGACAAAAATGTAAAGAGAGAAAAAGAAGAAATCCTAAGAGGTTAGTTTCATCAAATGAATATGAGAGAGAATGAAAAATTGTAAAGTATGTTGAAAGAATCAAAGAAAGTGTAAGAGCAATTAGAACATTTGGATGAAAAATTGAAGACACTACATTTGTAAGCAAGGTACTTAGAACTCTTCTTCCAATTTATGTAATTATAGTGTTAGCTATTCAAGAGGTAAGATGTGATCCTAATAATAAGATAATTTGGATTCACTAGTGGGAAGGTTAACAAAATTTGAGCTAGATAACTATGATAACTATGTTCCTAGTTCTAGCAATCTTGAGTTTCCATTTAAAGCCAAGTTATTACTCAAGAAGAAGGATAAAAATTCTAAAGGAAAGCATTCTAAAATTGAAGAAGAAGAAGACAGTTCTGACAGTGATCTTGAAGCCATTTGGAGCCCTACTTGCAAAAATATATCCTAAAGGAAAAGAAAAGTATAGAGGTAAGATTCCTCTAATCTATTTTTCTTGTGAAGAAGCTGGTCACATTGTTGCAAGGTGTCCAAAGAGAGAAAGAAAAGAAGAAACAAAGAGTAGAAACTACAAAAATAAGAAAGAATATAAGAGCTACAAGGACTACAAAGAAAAAGGTAAGTCATTTTTTATGGCAATATATTCTAATAATAGTAGTGATAATGAAGAAATGGTCTACATTAAAATAAAAGATGAATCAAAAGATGGGGATAATAAAATGGAACTTATTTCTCATGCTAGTAAGAATGACACATGGATTTTTTATATTGGTTGTTCTAAACATATAGCTAGTGATAAAACAGAGTTTGAACAATTGGAACACTATGATGGTGGCAGTGTTAGATTTGGAAATAATGAACCTTATTGTATAAATGGAAAGGGTCATATTATTCTAACCAAAGAACTCAAATGTGACAATGCGTATTGGGTTGAAGGACTAAAGCATAATCTACTCAGTGTGGCTCAATTGAACAACATTGGATTCAAGGTAGAATTCATGAATTGGAAGGCCAAGTTGCTAGATGGTAAAAGAAATCTAGTTGGGTCTAGTAGTCAAACAAAAAGTAACTTATTCTACTAAGATTTAAGTAAAAGTTCACATTTCATTGCTCAAGTGGAGAAAAGCTAGTTATGGCATAAAAGGTTGTGTCATGTTAATTTTGATAACTTGATAAAAAAAAGTAAGGAGAAAAGAGTTAGAGGTATTCCTAGTTTGAGGAAACCTGATATGGATCTGTGCAAAAATTGTAAAATTGAAAAGATGGGAAAGGTAACTTCAAAAGCAAGAACTATCATTCTAAATAAGTCTTAGAGTTGGTTCATACTAACCTTTGTGGACCTATTAGTATAGAAATCTATAATGGAGATAATTATTTCATTCTATTTGTTGATGATTATTGTAGAATGATGACAATCATGTATTTAAAGGATAAATTAGAAGCTTTTCCAAAATTCAAGTGGTATTTGGAAAGATTTGAGAAAGAAATAGGAAAAAAACTTAAATTTCTAAGGTTATATAGAGGAGGAGAATTCATTTCAAATGAATTCAATTAATTTTGTTTTAAAAAAAAATCAAAAGAAGATCTCTATCAGTGACACACCTCAACAAAATGGCATACAAAAGAATAAACAAGATTATCATAGATTGTGCAAGAACTATGATGATCAAAAATAATGTTTCTAGTAAATACTTTAAGGAAGCAATCAATACAATAGTTCATATCTTAGACTGCACACAGTTGAAGAAAGACTCAAATCATACTCCTTATGAACTATAGTATGACTACAAAACCAATGTAAGTTACTTCAAAGTGTTTGGTAGCAAATGTTATATTCTAAAAGAATCCAAAAAGGGTTGAATTGATGGAAACAGTGATGAAGTCATATTCCTAGGATACTCCTACAAAAGAAAGGCATACAAATGTTTGAATCTATCAACTCATAAGATCATAAAAAGTGTACATGTGAATATTGATCCATTTGTAGAAAAGAGTGAAGAAGAAAAAAATAAAGAACTTGAAGACTATAGAAGCTTTGTATATTATGAACTTGATACATTATGTAACCTAAGTATTAGTCGGGCATCTTCATCTCCCAAGTCACCTAAATCTCAAGTTCAACATGAGTTGCAACCAGTGCAACTGAGTCATAATCTGAAGGACCCAAGCTGCATCTAGTTGCTAATGAGTAATCAGAAGCACCCAAGTTATAGATAGTTAAACATGAGGAAGATGAACATTTTGAAATAGGTGAGACAAGTTGTCAATCCAAAATTATTGTGCTAGAAAGATATGTCAGAAGGTATCATGCACTTAAGTAGATCATTGGGGACAAGTTAGATGGTACAATGACAAGAAATAAATTGAAAGATACATGTTTTCTTGCTGAATTTGAACCAAGAAGTGTTAAAGATGCATTGGATAATAAAAGTTGGATTCAAGATATGAATAAATAGGTAAAATAGATTGAAATAAATAAAACTTGGACTCTTGTTCCTAGACCCAAGGATAAAAATACAATTGATGCAAACTAGGTATTCAGAAATAAGTTCAATGAAGATGAAAAAGTCTCAGAAAACAAAGCAAGGTTGGTTTACAAAGGTTATACTCAAGAAGAAGGGATTGATTATGGTAAAAAAAATTCTCCTATTACAAGACTAAAAGGTGTTAGAACTTTACTTGCATATGTTGCATATAAAGGATTCAAGCTATATGAAAAGAATGTAAAATTTGCATTTGTATGAAAGCTACTAAAGCATGGTATGAAAGATTACAAAATTATTTGATAAAGATTGGTTTTCAAAGTACTAATGATAACACTAGTCTATACATAAAAGAAGGACCAGATAAGAAGATTATATTGGCAAAAATATTTGTGGATGATACAATGTTTACTGGAGATGATGATTTATGCAAATATTTTTTAGAGGAAATGAGAAAGGAATTTGAAATGTCTATGTTTGGTGAGATCAAATTCTCTATTGGCTTGTAGATTCAATAGATGAAAGATGAAATCTAGATTACTCAATCAAAGTATATCAAGGAGATATTGAAGAATTTTGGAATTGAAGATTCAAGACAAGTTGGAACACCTATATCTACTTAACATAAGCTTTCCAAAAATGATGATTCCAAAGAGGTAGATCAGATTACATACTAATCATTGATTGAAAAATTTCAATATGTGGTGCATACAAGGCCTGATATTGCATTAGCAATTGGTATGGTGGAAAGATTCTTAGCAAATCCTAAAGAAAATCAAATGATGGAAATCAAGAGAATCATGAGGTATCTAAAGGGTACTAAAGATCATGGATTATGGTACAAGAAAGGAGGCAAATTTGATTTCTATCCTTCACTAATGCTGACTAGGCAAGAAGTATTGATGATAAAAAAAGTACTAGTGGTGGAGGATTATTTATAGGAAAGAGGCTAGTATCTTGGACAAGCAAGAAGAAGAATTGCATCTCTCAGTCAACACTAGAGCTAGAATGTGTTGTAGTAGTAGTTAGTTGCTCTAATATTTTTTTGTTCAAGCAATTATTGACTAGCATGAAGATGAAGATCAAGGATCTAGTTGCTATATTTTTTGATAACACCAATGCAATAAACATATCCAAAAATCTAGTAATGCATACCAAGATGAAACACATTGCAATCAAATATCATTTTCTAAGAGAGTTGGTGCAAGACAAGGAAGTAAGGTTGGAATATGTGAACACTAAACAACAAATACAAGACATATTCACCAAGTCATTACCGAAGGGTGAATTCTTGTATCTTAAAGGTAAGCTAGGGGTCATTCTCCTATCTAAAGCTCACTAAATAAAGTTTAGTGATGCATCAACCAAAGCATGTTGCAAATCAGTCAGTTGATGTAGAAATAAGAGGGAAGATTGCATATGAATTAGTACTTAAGGTACATTTGAACTACATTATTTATGGTCTTTGGAATGAGATGTCAAAGAGGGAGAGTTTGATGTCATAATTCTTTAATAAATAGAGGGAGAATTTTTGTGTCATAATTCTTCAAAGATGGAGAATTTGGTAAATCTATAGAAGAAACAAGGAGAGTTTTTATTTGAAGATTTTGGTGCTTATATCTTAGAATTTGACATGCAAAAGATGTCAAAGAGCGAGAACTTTATTGAAGAACTTGGTCAGAAACACAAAGTTTTCTATCAGTAGAAGATGTTGTAGTTAGAGTATTTAGAATTTGTTGAAAAATAGGGGGAAAGTGAAGTCGGAGGGAGTTCACACCAATAGAGAGACTTCTTGTAGATGGAATCATAATGAAACTAAGTATATTATCCTTACCTTTATCTTATTGTAGAATTTCATTGTATTATGACATGTTGTGTTGCCATCAATGCCAAAGAGGGATATTGTTGGATAAATGTTTGTTATCTTTGATGTTACACAAATGTCATAGCTTTAGCTGTCAATGTTTGTTGAGCTTACTTAGGAAATGAAGTCAGTTTGTAGTGTCTGTGAAGGACTTCAGAGATCATCGAGTTTAGAAGACAGTGTCTATTGAGCTCACTCAAGTATTAATGAAAAGATAGCAAAAGTCGAGTGTTAATTGAGCTCACTTGGTTACTAAAGGATGTTTACAAGATATGTAGTTTAACCAAGTTTAGTTGGTGAACATAGGAAAATTAGTTTAGTGTTAGTGACTACCGAGCTAGGTCAGCTAACAAAAGATTTTCTTGTTTCGAGATATTGAGTTTTAATGAATTTGTCTATCAGTTTTAGTCGACTGAGGAGATGAATTATATTTATTATAAGTTGTATTCAAGCTAACTTAACAATGCATTATATATAAGTATAAGGTAAATTTTTTGAATTGAAAGTGTAGAATGGATGAAATGATTTGAATATTAGATTATCCAAAGGAAGTGAATTTGAAGGATAAAAAGAATATCGTGATGAGCTGCAATGATATATCAGATCAAAAAGGATCTAGTATTAAATCTAGAATTGAGATCTATAATCAACAAAGATAAGTTTGCATTAGCAATCAGGTCATTCATTATTAATCTCTAACAATTGTAGAAGTCAACCTAAATATCTTAATAGATTTCATTTAACAGCCATTTGTAAATCCTCTAACAAGGTGGCATTTCTACTTGAAGTATCTTGAAGACCTCTAACAAGGCCACTTCTTATAGGGTGATTAAATCCTCTCATAAGGTCACACCTAATAGTGTTTTTTGCAACCTTTAATAGGGTTGGCTCCTAATAGGGCTCACTTCAAAAGAGTGAAAAAGAAGTAACTAGTTGCAATATTTGGTTTTCCCAAATTGGGTTTTAAAATTAAATCTTGGTTTCACTTATTGTTTTGTTATTTATTTCATGTGTATGCAACTAAGTTAATTAAGGTTAATCACATTTAGTAGTCTTATGTTCTACACATTTAGTTATTACCGAGTTACATCAATTTGTTAATGTTTATTGAGTTACAATAGTGCTTATTGGTTTACATCAGCAAATCAATTTAAGCAATGATTTATGTATTGTATTGACATCTAAGGGATCTAGTATTCATTTTAGTGGTAACTGATTCACCCCTCCCCTCTCAGTTACTCCTTCGATATTTCAAAAAAAAGACATCACAAAGCCTTACCATTCAAGTTAGTAGAGTTAAAATGGATTGAATAGGCATTTTTTTTGTTGTTTTTTAGTTAGATAGAGTTCTTTTAATTTTCTTTTCTTCATTTTAATGTTTTTAAATAATTTCTAGATTAAAGTCAAATTCCTTGTGATTGCTAGTCATTGTCCTATACTAAACAAAGATTAAAGAATGGAGTCTAGCTTAACATGACAAAATTTGGGGGAATGAAGCTTCACTCTTTATATTATAACTTATGAAAAATATTGGAGCTGAAACATGCACGTCTAATATTTTTTCTAGACAGCCCTAGGCAACTTCAAGCTTAACTCAGCTAGGTTGTAGAGCACAAGAGTTCAACAAGGCTAGCAGTAAATTGTGAACAATTGAAGAGATCCCATAGATTAAGCAAGGATACTTAGAGGAAAATCCTTCAAATTAATATGGAGTTCTCACCAATCCATTTAGTGGAGAAAAACAAGCCTACAACACAAACTAGCTTTTAAACCCTTAAAACCCTCACGAATCTTAGGATTCAAGAAAGGTATTATACGAATAGTTCTTGGAAATGAAACCCCAAAAATCCTTGAGTATGTGAAAAAGGGTGCTAGGATATGTGATATATTTGGGAGGTCATTTGCAAAGATTTGAAGAAAACTCTCTAAAATACCTCTAGGGCTGTTAGGAGTTTTTGTGAAGAATCTTGAAATCAATAAAGAAGAGAAGTATAGGAGGTGATGAAAAACATCAATTGAACGTACTTAAGTGCAAAGTTTAGGTGCTTACAATCCTTAGAGATTCCAAATCCATAAGTGGATTAAGAAGAACTCTAGTGTAGAGTGTGTTAATGGTGTTCTTTTGCATGGAAATACACTATAGTAAACATTGTGATTCAATTTTCCACAAGAAAGATTAGATATGGTGTTAGAGCATCTAGAATGAGTAACAAAGTTAATTCAACAATCTAATTTAGTGTTGTGAAAGTATTTTTTCTTGAAATAAGGGAGTTTTACCATTAGAGTTGTATCAAAGTAGGTTAAAGATTTTAGATAGTGCATGGTGTGGGAGTGAATGTGAGAAATTGAGTCTATTAGAGAAACCACTATGGTAACTAGTGTAGAGTTAGCCAAAAAGATGTAGGTCAAGGAGGATGAGAATCAACAGTTGAGAGATAATATTGAAGAGTTAGAAAAAAAGTTAGTAGAGGTGGCTAGTAAGGTCACCAAAAAAGAGGAGGAACAAGAGAAGCTAAAGGAGGCATCTGTGGAAGATGGGGTACCAAATTTTGATCCTAAGTCAGATGATGAACATTTTCTCAAGGCTATCAAGGCACTGAGTGGTATGTCATTGGAAGGAGCACAATTATCTATTGAAAAGTTGGAGTCTAAAGAAGTGATAGAGTGGATTAAAGGTGCAGGTCAAGGAGGATGAGAATCAATAGTTGAGAGATAAGATTGCAAAGTTAGAAACCAAGTTAGGAGAGGTGGCTAGTAAGGTCACCAAGAAAGAGGAGGAACAAGAGAAGCTAAAGAAAGCATCTATAGAAGATGAGGTGCCAAAAATTGATCCTAAGTCACATGATGAACCTTGTCGCAAGGCTATCAAGGCACTAAGTGGTATGTCACTAGAAGGAGCACAATTATTTCTTGAAAATATGGAGTTTGAAGAAGTGATAGAGTGGATTTGAGGCATGGAAAATGACTTTGAATGTGAGGGTGTCATAGAAGCACAAAAGGGGAAGGTTACAAAGGCAAGAATGAGAAGATCAGCATTAAGTTGGTGCAAATGTTTCCAAGATGAGAGAGAAAAAGAAGGGAAGATCCCAAAAGTTAGCTAGAATGGAATGGTAGCTAAAGTTAATGAGACCTAGCTTCTTGAAGATTATGAAACCCAATTTCATAAAAAAGAGACAAAGTCTAAGGAAAAGAGATGGAGATGTGATTCTTATATATGAGAAATCCAAAGACTTTATTCAAGGTCTAAAATGAAAGAGCAAGAGAGTGTAAAAGTGGCTAGGTACTTGGATGGGTTGAAGTGGTGCATACAGGAAGAGTTGATCTTATGAATCCCTAACACTTTTCAGAAGTGTTACTAGCTAGCCTTGAAGATAGAAAATAAACTTAAAAGGAAGAGTGAGTCTAACTCCAAAGGTAAAGGTAGAGGAAGACATGGTAGAGGCCATAGAGGAAATTTTGGTGGCTGAAATGCAAAAGAAAGACCACAAGGGGAAGCTAGACACATTGAAGGTAGAGAGTCTAGTCAAAGAGGAGGCTATGCTAGAAGTAGAGGATCAACCTATAATTCAAGAGGCAAATAAAATAGGAAGGGGCCCATCTTTCTTTTATACTATGAAGTGTTATATGGATATCTAACTATAGGTGTCTAGAAAAAGGATCAAGCTCACAAGAGGGATAAAAAAGAGTTACCCATGTACAAGAGGAAACAAGTACCACCAAACAATTTTAAGTGTATAAAAATTCTAATATGGCAGAAAATATGATAATAATAAAAACATTGAATAAGGAGCCTAAAAATTAAGTTCCTACTCAAAGGAGAGCTCTATTTAGAGTCAATTTAAAGATTCAAAATAAGGTGTGCAAGGTAATTGTAAATTTTGGTTCCACTGATAATATCATTTCTGATGAAGTAGTGACAAATATTAATTTACTGAGGATACCTCATAATAGTTCCTATAAGGTAACCTCATTAAAGAAAGGTAAACATGTAGATGTGAGTGACAAATCATTGAGGTGGTGGAAATTTAATCAAGATGAGAGAGAAAATTAAGGGAAAATCCCAATACTTAGTTCAAATGGAATGGTAGCCAAAGTTAAGGAAACCTACCTTCTAAAGGATTATGAAATCTAGCTATATAAAAAGAGATTGAGTCTAAGGAAAAAATATGGATATGTGATTTATTATAGAGATGAACTTCAAATACTTTGTTTGAGGTCTAAAATACAAGAGGAGGAAAGTATAAAAGTGGCTAGGTATGTCAATGGATTGAAGTAGAGCATGCAAGAAGAGTTGAACTTATAGAGCCCTCACCAATTCCAAAAGTGCTACTAGCTAGCCTTGAAGATAGAAGATAAACTTAAAAGGAAAATTAAGTCTAACTCTAGAGATAAAGGTAAAGGAAGAGATCATAGAGGCCATGGAGGAAATTTTGGAGGTAAAAAGATGGAAGTAATACCACAAGGGGAAGCTAAACACATTGAAGGTGGAGAGTTTAGTTAGAGAGGAGGCTATTGTAGAAGTAGAGGATCAACCTAAAATTCAAGAGGAAAATCAAATATTCAAGGAAGGAGTCCATCTTTCTTAGATACTATAAAATGTTACACATGTAACAAATATGGGCATCAAGATATAGGTGACCAAAAAAAGGATCAAGCTCATAAGGGGGAGAAATAAGAGTTACCCATTTACAAGAAGAAATATGTACCAAAAAACAAGGTGAAGTGTCATTATATTCAGAGATGGGCAAAAATATGATGCTCAAGAGAACACTAATTAATGAACCTATAAAGGAAGTTCCTAGTCATACAGAGCTCTATTTAGAGTCAAATTAATGATTCAAAATAAGGTGTGCAAGGTACTTGTAGATTTTGGCTCCACTAATGATATCATTTCAAATGAAGAAGTGACAAAGATTAATTACAAAGGATACCTCATAACAATCCCTATAAGGTAACCTTGTTAAAGAAAGGTCAACATGTTTTTGTTAATGATCAAGCATGGGTGGAGCTCAATATAGGAAAGTACAAAGACAATGTGTTATGTGATGTGACACCTATGGATGTATGCCACATTCTTTTGGGAAGGCACTAGAAATTTGATAGAGATATATTTCATGATGGTAAGAATAAATCTTAAACTTTGAATAAGGATGATGTTACCTACAATATCCAATCCTTATTTAGTGTGGAAGAGGAATGAAGTGAAGGACCAAATGTATTATTAATAGGAGAAAAGGAGTTTCTCAACATCTTGGAAGAAGAAGAAGAAGGCATATGATATGACATAGTAGAAAAACCTATGGAAATGAAGATGGATAAGAAAACACCATTCCCAAAGGAGGTAAATAGTATTTTGGATCAGTTTAAGGACATTATCAGCAATGGTCAACCAACTACCTTACCACCCAAGAGAGCTATGAATCATAAAATTAAATTCATTTGCAGATCTTTTCTACCCAACAAGGCAGCATAAGAAATGACTCCAATATAAAATGAAGAAATTGGGTAAAAGACCAAGAATTTATTGACCATGGTTGGAAAAGGAAGAGTGTAAGTCCCTGTATAGTCCCAACAATATAAGCTCCAAAGAAAGGAGCTACATAAAGGCTATATATAATCTAGAGTAGTAAATAAGATCACTACTAGGTACAAGTTCCTTATACCTATAATTGAAAACTAAATGGATTGTTTAGGGGGTGTAAGGTATTTCACTAATTTGATCTTAAGAGTGGATACCATTAGATCATGATAAAGGAGGGAGATGAGTGGATGGAAACTTTCAAAACTATTGAGGGCCTCTATGAATGACTTGTCATTCCATTTGGTTTGACCAATGCACCCTCCACATTCATGAGACAAATGAATGAGGTATTACATGACTTTATTGGTAAGTTTTTTGTGGATTATCTTGATATTATATTTTATTTTTAGCAAAAAAAGGAGGAAGACCTTAAACACCTACAACTAGTTTTACAAAGGCTAAATGATGAGAACTTAACCATAAATCTAGAAAAGTGTGATTTTATGAAGCAAGAACTGGTGTGCTTAGGATTTATCATCTCTCAGGGAAACTTGAGAATGGACCCTAGAAGAGTAGAGGCTATTGTGAAGTGGCCAACTCCTACATCTTCCACTGAGGTGAGAATTTTTTGTAGCCTAGCTCAGTTCTCTAGGAAATTCATAAAATAATTTAGTGAAATTTGTACACCTTTGTTAGACACCTTTAAGGTTGGCTTAAAAACCAAGTTCAAATGGAATGACTAGGCCAATAAATGTTTTGAAACCCTCAAGGAAAACATAGCTACTCAACCTATCCTTATTTTTCCTAGTTTTGAAAAATTGTTCACAAATGAGTGTGATGCTAATAATGTAGCCATAGAAGCAATGCTCACTCAGGAGGCAAGAGTAGTAGGTTTTCATAGTGAGAAAATAAATGAGGCTAGAAAAGAGTATTTCTCATACGATCTTGAATTATATGCCCTAGTCTAAGCTTTAAGGAAATGATGACACTACTTATTGCTTGAAGAATTTGTCGTTTATAATAACAATCAAGCTTTTCTTTTCTTGAATTCACAAGATAAGTTGAGTCATAATAATAAGAAATGGGTGGAGTATATCCAATCATATACCTTCATCACCAAGCACAAGAAATTACAACCAAATAAAGTTGTAGATTCCCTTGGTAGAAAATTCTAACAATACAAGAGATTCAGATTATAAGAATTGGTATTGACAATTTTAAAGGTGTATATAGATGATGAAGATTTTTGAGCACCCTACAAGGTATTTTTGGAGTTGCAGAACCACTTGAATAATGAGTATGGTGACTATACTCTACAAGAAGATTTATTTTTTAGGGGGGAACAACTTTGTGTTCCAAAGGATTCAATGACAGAGAACATGATTCAAGATAAACACAATAGAGTATTAAGTGGACAATTTTGGAATTCGCAAAACATTGGATTTGGTACAACAATTCTACTATTGGCCTACTAGGAGAAAATATGTAAAAATTTATATTGAGACCCATGTTATTCACCAAAAAGCTAAGGGTACCTCTTCTAATTCTAGCTTTTATCAACCCCTACCAATTCCTAAAAGGCCTTGGGAATGTTTATGTATGGATTTTTTAGTAGGGTTACCCAAACCAAAACATGGATTTGATAGCATCTTTGCCATAGTGGATAGATTTAGTAAAATGACACACTTTGTCTCTTGTAAGATGACACATGATGATTTCCAAATAGAAAATATTTTCTTCAAAGAAGTGGTCAACATCCATGGACAACCTATCAACATTTTTCAAATAGAGACTCTAAATTGATGAATCATTTTAGGAAGAAACTTTAGCAAAAGTTGGGTACTAATTTATCTTTTGGGTCTACTTATCACTACCAAATAGATGGGTATACTAAAGTTGTTAATAGAATCCTAGGTAATTGCCTTAGGTGTCCCACCAAGGATTATGGACAAACATGGGATAACATAATACCCCAATATAAATTTATGGCTACAACGATAGCACCAAAAGATTAACTAGAAGGAGTCCACTCGAAGTTGTATATGGGTTGCACCTAATAGGTATCATTTAGCTCAAATATGTGGATAAAATTGTAGGTGATAGTGGATATGCTAAAGATTTTTCCTGATCTATGAAGAAGATATATGACTCAGTCAAGAAAGTGTTAACTGATAGTAATGATAAGGTCAAACATACAATGGATGCCAAGAAAAGAGATATCCAATTTAACAAGGGAGACTATGTCGTGGTTTATCTAAAAAAATATAGACTCCATAAAGGATAACCTCATAAACTTTAGATGAAATGGATTAGCCCTTGCAAAATATTGGCCAAGTATGGTCCTAATGCCTACAAGGTGGATCTTCCAATACACCTAGGCTTGTCTCCAAATTTGAATGTCGCAAACCTCATTCCCTACAAATGGCCTCTATCCAACATTCCTAAGTGGATGTAGATCTTCATAACATCACTACCAAGTTTACTAAACCTACTTAGGGCTCTCAAATACAACAGAAGATATTTTGTACCAAACAAGGTAAGAAGACTATGTCTAGGACTTATATTGACTATCTCATCAAGTGGAAGGGAAAATATGATAATGAAGCCACTTGGGTACTAGAAATAGAGTTAAAGAAATGAGGTATAGACCCTTAATTGATTCCATCTTCCACCTTGTGAAGGTTTCTTTTGGGTTGAGAGTATGGTGTAGGAATACCCCAAAGACAAGTCAATTTGTGGTGAGAACTCCAAGTTTTCTTTTGTTGATTTAGGAGAGATTCAAGATGTTGTGTTGTTGTAATTTTTGTATTGTTTAATAATTTTTTGAATTTAAATTTCCAAGTCTGGCCACTCAGTAATGGTGGTATGCCAAGTTTTTCTATGTATAAGTAAAAGTTGGCCAAGTCAACCAAGAGTTGACCAAAAGGCTAAATATGGGAAAAAATTCAAAAAAAAATTTGAAGGGGCTTGGGAGGTACCTAGTTCACATTTTGACTCATTTTGAGTCACTTGAGACCAATGAGAGAGGAAACTTCTCAAGATACAAAAAATTACAAATGTTGTCACCTTACAACTTTGCAATTTTTACAATATAGCAACTTTTGTTACCTACATTTGCAAAAAACCTCCTAATAGTTAGAACCTACCTAGAAATAGTTAGGAAATTTAGGAATAGTCCTTTTAATCTCATAGCATGACCATGCAATAGTTGGCTAGTGGATATAACATACGTTGAAACTTGATTGAATGTGTAAGAATTTTCCTAATGGAAAAATTCACCCAGGAACTAAGAACTCAAACACAAGCACATAGTAGACCAAAGAGAGAGAGAGAGTATGATTAGAATAACAATGTATTCAATAACTAGTTCATCATAGTACACTAGGAGTGCCTAAATATAAAGGCCTTAGGAGAGCTTTTAGAATGCATAGAAGTTAGCATCATGATGTGTCATACAACCAAGCACATGTCCACTAGATATGGATTATCCTCCATTAAGCATAGAACTAAGTGTGGTGATAGGAGGATAAGCCTACATGGGTGAGGCATGCAAAATAGTGTTGTAGACACCATGTGCTTAAATAGAGTTCCGTACTCCTATGTTGTCTGCATGACAACTGACAAGGTGTGCAAACTCCTAAGTGTCTCACAAATAAAAATAATAAAATAATTCACTAACCTAAGTAAACTTAAGTAAGTGTAAATAGTAAAGTACGTATTTACACCAACACCCCCCTTAAGCACAACTTAGGGGAATGCTGGGTGTGGGAGAGGGAGTTGCTTTGGGCTTCCTTGTAAAATTCCTTGGAGATAGGTGTGTTGGACTAGGAGGAGTAAGGGGATTGGGGTGATGCATTGTAGGACTAAGATTGGTTGGATGATTTGGAAAGGGGTTTGGACTAGGGATGCAGCTACTAGAATTGTTCTGGAATCATGGAGGTTAGGAGATGAAGGTAGAGGAAGATGGAGGTATGACTGATGTATAAGAGGAATATGTGGGCACAATATGGGAAGGAGGTAAGGATGAGGTTAATAATGGATTTTCCTTGTCAAAGGCATGGTAAGGAGTACTAGTGGATATGTTTGGAGGAGGGATGGAGTAGTTGGGAGGAATGATTGGATTTTGGGGGATGTTGGGAGTAATATCTCTAAGGCTTTCAATATATCTGTCATAGCTGATAAGATCATCATCATCATTGGAATAGGATGGAGTGGGAGAAAGGACAATGCAACCAAACTCATCATGATAGGGTTGGGATTTCATGTTTTGATGATGAGTTGGATGGGGATGGGATCTTGCATATGGATGAACATGGAAGCTCATAGTTGGATTTGGATTAAGCGCAGATTTTTGATTAGCTGATGAAAGATTTCCTAGGGAGAGTCAAAGCTGCATGACAGACCTAAGGAGGATTGGCTAGAGATTTTTGGCTTTCCTATGGATGGAAGACTTCAAGGGTATGCTATCAAAAAGTGAGAGTTTTTCTTTCTTATGTGTAGGATTGGTGGCTTTTTGTGTCAACTTGAGGATAGACAAATGATCCTATGGGCATGACACGAGATTGACCACTTGTGGATCCCAACCTTTAGCTTAAGGGGATTAGGGATGACAATTGACAAGGCTAGGTTACACTAGACAAAGCTCTGTCAAAGGGATAACCTTGGGGAGATTGAGGGATTTGGATAGATTGATTGGATAGCAAACTCTGGTAGAGTAACAAAAATTCCTTAAAGGCTTGGTTGATTTTGGATTGCATTGCTAGCTGGCTGGGGGGATGATTTGGATGGACTTTGGATTTGGGATTTTTCTAAAGCAAAGAACTAGATAGATTTGGTTGCATCAGGGGAGCTTGGATGATTTTCTGATGAGGCAATGACTACGCTAAGTATGCCTTGAGCTAGGAGATTTTTTCTTTTTTGGGATTTTGACCAAAGTTGGCAAACATTCATTCAAAAGCTATGAACAAACAAACAGACAAAATTTTGGTGCAAGCACGTCAAACACACCAAAATCCTAGGAAGCTTTTTATAAGGATGAAATTTGATTTAGCTAGGGAGTCCTTGACATACGCAAGGTACGTGAGGCCCAAATCAGTAGATGAAACCAAAAAGATGTCACACAACTGAGAGGAGCAATAACCCACTTCTCCTCTTTCACTTCTCAAGGGTATAAAGTTCCTTGAGGCTTAGCCCGGTGATAGAATTTTGATCCCAAGAGAAGTGTCTTTGGATTCACCTCTCAATCTTTATAATCCATCAGAATGTTGGAGTTGAGGTCATCGCAAAGGGTGATGAAATGCCCAAGCAAGCCTCCTAAAAGGTGTAAAACAAGACCACATAAGTGATCTTGGGTTTAAAAGACATGTGTTTATTCCAATTGATGATTTAGATTTTGTAAGCTATGATTGAAGACACTCATGTTTATGACATACAATGTTCATTCCAACTTGACTGTGTCATCAGCATAATGGAAATTGAGATGTCATCAACATAAGAAATGTGAGCATTGTTGAAGTGTGTCAAAACCATGCAAGGTTCATTTATTGTTAGGCATTCAAGATTGAGTTAAAGTGTTTTATGCCCAAATTTGAAGTGTGAGATATTGCTATGATTATTTGATCCTTTGCATTCAAGATTGTGTTTTTTTTTTTAAGCATACATTCCAATAAAAAGTTGATTTTAATCGATCGCATTCGAGAGTGATTTGAGCGACATTCATTCAATGAAAGACGTGTTTAAACATGCAAGTTCATTCTAAGAAAAACCTGCAAAAAACATGATTAGGTTTGTTGCTCCAACCTGCAATGCTACAAAAAAGTGATTTGATTAGTCACCCAAAAATTTTCAAAATCAAAACTTAACTATGAAAAAACTACTTTTACCTTTTTTTGTTCTTTTTGATATGCGTAAAAATGCTTAGAATGGTCCATATCCTATGGAACCACTAAAAATCAAATTTTGATTTATACTCTTTTTTTTTTTTTTTTTGAAATATGATTATGATTATGATTATGAGCTCGAAGATATGATGATTAAACCTGTAGAAAACATGTTAGCATGAAACCTGCAATGAGAAAATATCAAAATTTTGAGAAAAACAAATCTCACAGCAAACCTGCGGGCTAAGAACGCGTTCCCACAAGCGTGGAAATGCGAGAACTGTCAGCGAGAATGCGGCAAAGTTGAAGCTGAGTTTTGTTCTGAAAGGCAAGGTGATCCCACAGGTTAATGCAATGATCCCGTAGGTTAATGCAGCAATCTCACAGTCATAGGAATGTAGAAATAGTCAGCGGGGACGCGGGACAGAAAATTGGTGATAGTAAAAGTTGAGGCCGTGGGTTAAAAGGTTGCAAAGCGATCCTACAAAATAGTGATCTCGCAGGCATATTTTTGAGCATTCCTACAGGAAAATTTCTCAGCATGTTTGAGATGTCAACAAAAGGAATTGGTTTGCAAGTTAATGATGGCATTCCCGTAGGTGAATGTTGCAATCTCACTGGCTATTCTAGTGTTCTTGCAAAAAAAAATTCGACGGGGATGCAGGATTGCTCTGTAAGACATGGTAGCAATTGGATGGGGATGAACTACAAACTCATGGTCGCAGCTTTGTGTTCCCACATGCCAATGGCCAAAACAAGCTAATTTTTAGGTGCTCAAAAATGAAAAATGTTTAGATGGCTGGGAGCACAATTTCCAAAGGATGACCTGCATAGTTGCAATAAGATCAGCAAACTTATCACAAAAACACACAAGAAAACAAGATTAATTTGGTTAGTTAACACAAAAACCCGAAAAATATGATTAGATAGACCCAAATGTGGGGTGCCACCAGGCGTGCCAAAATGTATCACCTAGTTTAGTAGTGTAAAATGAAAACTAACTATTAAATGAAAGCTTTAACCATACTAAACATGGAAAACACTTGAGATAAGACCAAAGAAGATAAACTTGAGGAAAGTAGACCAAAGATGGTAAACTCCTCAAGTGCTTCTCATGATGATGAAGCTATGTCCCTGATTTAAGGTATGTATGCTCACAAGTTATGCTCAAGCTTAGATGGATGGATGGAATGCATGAGGCAAGGTTTCAACAATGGAGTCATAAAGTGATTTTTCCATTATAATGGTATTTTGGTAGTTTATGAGCTCTCAAAATAGCATTATAACTTTGCATGGAGGATGGATGATTTTAGTGAAGGTAGAGGGTTCAATTTATAGGCCAAGGGTTGGAGAAATGGAGGGCCAAGATGCAAGGATGGCAAGATGGTGAGGGAGGGCTAGGATGCACTCAAAGGGGAGCACATGGATTGTACTTGTTTAGCACCAATGGGGAGGTGACACTTGTCACAAGGAGGAGAGTGTGAGTTGATAGGATAAGGGTTGGTCAAAGGCTTGATGAGGGTGGTTGGGTATGCAAGACTCATGAATGAAAGTGTAAGAGCCATTAAGAGGAGTGTAAGAGATATTTGAGGGGCATTTATGTTGGAGGGTGAGGGTGAGGATGAGATTGTTGACTTTGGTTTGGGTTAGCAAGTCTTAACCCATGTTTATTATTGTGCACATGATTAGAAGAGGGTTAGGATTAGCTTAGAAGGGGGGTTAGGTGGTGAGTGATTTGGCTTTGATGGGATGGGTTAGTTAGGTGGCTAAGTGAGTTTATTATGGGTGAATGGTTTGGATTAGAGGTTAGGATAAGGTTTAGGAAGGCTTTTGGGATAAAGATATTTTATTAAATGTTTTATTCAATAAAATGGGAAGAATGGAATTAAATTGAATAGATTTAATGATTTATTCAATTTAATAGGGGAAGAGGGATTTAATTGATAAATTGATTTTGGGTGATCATTTGATTTTATCAATTGAACTATAGTTAATTAAATAAATAAATTAACTAGGTGATGATGATTAATCAATTAAATAGTAAATATTTAATCAATAATGTCTTAGGAGATGACTAAATATGATTACTTATTGATGTAATTAGATTTAGGTGTCTACAGTAACGGCCTTGGCTAACTGAAGTCACTACAAAGGGTCCTGCTAATACCATGTGAACTAGCTGAAGAACAACTAGAGCTCGAGAAGACTTCCCTTTATCATACTTCTCATTGAGATTCATATCCATTGAACAAGATGAACACTCTACCTTAGAAAAGCTGATATTGGGTAGACCTTTGACCATCTATTTTGAGAAAAATTTCTAAAGAGAGCGGAAGTCAAGATGACCAAACTGCTCATGTCATAAGTTGATGTTTGAAGTAGAGTGAGTTAACAAGGCTTGGGAAAGACTCTTAGGCACAAAGTGGGAGAAGGAGTATAACCTCTTGTCATCATTGACTTTCACCACTGCTGCCAATGAATCATCTTTGAGACTTTGCACCATCACTAAATCGGGAAGGAACTCAAACTTATGACCATCTCCAAGGAGAGTGATTTGGTAAACTGATAGGAGATTGGAGCTTAGATTTGGAACATAGAGAACATATTTGAATTCCCCATCTTCCATTTCCACATGTCCTTTCCCTTCAACTTCCATCTTAGCATCATCTCCCACGAAGATGTGTGGTACCTTTGATTGCTTCAATGAAGAAAAATATCCCTTTGAAGAACCCATGTGGTAAGAGGCACCTGAGTCAAGTATCCATTACGAAGAAGAACTTGTGTTTGCCATAAGTGCTTGACCTCTACCTTTTGAAGAGGTTGGAGCTAAATCCTTGGAAGTACCTGGCACTTGAATCTTGTTCTTCTTGAGTAGATTTTCTAACTCATTGATTCTTTTTGTCTTGCAATGATGCTCATCATGATTTGGCTTTTTGCAGTATGCATAAAAGAGTTTGTCCTTCTTTTCATTACTTCCTTTCTTGTTTGAAGAAGAATGGCCTTGTTGAGAGGAGTCATGTTGTGTCTCAGATTGTGTTTTTTGCTTCCACTGCTTCTTCTTGTTGTTGCTTTTTCCCCCTTGACTTCATTTGGAATCATCACTAGCCACCAAGGCTTTTGTCTTAGATGACTTGAGAAGTCCAAAAACCACCAAGTGAGATTGTTCAACAATCAACATGTCTACAAATCCATCAAAGGAAGGCTTCTAGTAAGTAGATCCCATGGTTAACTTGTGAGTATTAAAACTCGAAACAAAGTTGGCATACTCAAAAGGTAGCTTCTTTAGGATGTGATGAATTAACCTATCATCCTTCATGGGATTTCCACAATCTTTAAGAAGTACCCTATACTCATTGACTTTAATAATGTAATCCTGAATTGTGTCATAATTCTTAGGATCCAAGAGAAGTAGATCATCCTCAATCTGAAATCCCTTTCCTTCATCCACTTTACCATACAACTATTCAAGTTTATCCCAAGCTTCCTTAGATTCTAAACAAATTTTAATGTGAAAGAGAAGATCCCCATGTACACAACTTCTGATAACACCTAAAGCTTTTTGGTCTTGTCTTTTCCAATCAATGAGTTCTTTAGCATTAGTAGGTTTGGTAATTGTACCATCAACATAAAGACTATATCCTTTTTCCATTAATCTACTCCATGTAGTATCTTTCCATGTAGAATAGTTGCACGAAGTTAGAGGAGGACATTTAAAACCCATGATGCAGAAATAAAAAGAGCACAAGAAAGAGACACAAAAACACAATACACACCCCCCCCCCTTTTCACTCAATCAAAAGACCCCTCCAAAAAAGATGCTTTGGCACTTTATAAGTAGTGCGTTTACAATGGGCCACTTGTCAAAATGAACAATGTGGAATTTCTAATTTTTCTTTTACAACTACCTTATAAGGCTTAAATCTATCACTTAAGCACTGTAGCTTAGTTTTACAACAATTCTGAAAGAGAACAAAAGCTTTATAATGCCGAAAAAGACCTAATTCTGAAAGTGAGAAATTGGTCCACACAACCCTAGAATCTGACTTCAAATCTAGAAAGTAGAAAAAAAACACGCACTTTTAGAAAAAATAGAACTTGAAAAAGTGAACAGATGTGCCCGTATGGAGCTTCTAAAGCTACAAAAGGTAGGATTTTGCAGGTATAGTCATCGAAAAATGCAATTTTTGCAAAATTTGTGAACCAAAACTAGAAAACAACACCACCACTAAAAAATTTAGGAAATTCTACCTAATTTTTAAAAAAATTGCACTTGAATCAGAGTCCGGATGTCCAAGTTATGGGCTCATGAAGTCAGGCTGCCAAACTAAAAAGCAATCTGGAGAGGGGTCTGGAGGAGAAACTGCGAGTCTAAATTTGATGGTCAAATGGTCATCAAAGCAATTTTATAATGCCCTAGAATAACATCTAGATGGGCATCAATTTTAATACTTGGAAATGATGATGTCAGCAAGAAAAATGTTCCCTTGGATGATGTGGTTGCTGATTATACTTTTTCTATTGTACAAAATTGTACACATGTCTGATGACATGTCAAACATAGTCAGCATGCTAATGTGGAAAAAAAATTGACTATCCACAAGTGACATGTCAATATTGGGCTTACGTGGCAAATTAGCAGTGTCACCTACTGACGAGGCAGTGAGTTGTCTCCTACGTGGCAAGGGAGCACGCATGGTAGGGTCTACTGTAGACATGTGTCGAAGACTGTACGCATAGGTCGAGTGAGAAAGTGATGTCAGAAAAAGGATATCCAACGATCGGGAAGTACAGTCGTCACATCAGAGATTTGCCAAAATATGCAAGTCTTGCTGGATCGGGGGTTCAGAATCGTGTGCCGAAGTTTTCAAATGGCCGGTGGGCTAGGTAATTAGTCCCACATGTAGTGGGAGTGAGCATAATGTGCTTTGTAAATATGAAATGACGTAGTGTGCCACTAAAGAAAGAGGCACCAGGGTCTTTAGGAGCTGGACACCGATGATTGGGGTAGCCTCGGGCTGATCGGTTATGGGCAAAAATTTGGCACTATGTTGCCAACCAAAAATGGAAATATGGCCAAAATTTGTTGATCCGCAGTACGGCTTGGTCTATGTGGGAAGGCCACAAACTTAATATTGAATATGTCCTACATACAAATAATAAACCCTCCAACCAAAATGGGAGATAAACCCTCCAACCAAAATGGCAGATCCGGGGTGTCACTACCCGGGTCCATCAAAATTTTTTTAATCCAAATTTCCACTAATTCTAATGACGATCATGAAAATTATACAGAAAATGATAAATTGCAGATCTGAAATGAATTAATTAGATCTAAAAGAGATCATACCCATGTCACAAATTGGGGCCTCTAGGTTCTGATTTGCAAAAAAAATTTGCCTCACAGTCAACTTTTGGCCAAGGTAGGCATGCTTATAGTCAATTTTCACCGGTTTAGCATTCTGGACACAATGGAAAAGTCAGATCTGGTGCTGGACACTCCCAATTTCTACACCACTCTAAATTCAGGCTGAGGTGATGAAGCAAGCAAGAGGTCTCGAACGGCTATGTGATAAGAAAGTCTCCAAGTTGCTCTGATACAATGTAAGAATTTTCCTAAGGGAAAAATTCACCCAAAAACTAAGAACTCAAACACAAGCACACAGTAGACTAAAGAGAGAGAGGGTATGATCAGAATAACAATGTATTCAATAACTAGTTCATCATAGTACATTAGGAGTGTCTAAATATAAAGGCTTTAGGAGAGCTTCTAGAATGCATAGAAGTTAGCATCATGATGTGTCATACAACCAAGCACATGTCCACTAGATATGGATTATCCTCCATTAAGCATGAAAGTAAGTGCAGTGATGAGAGGATAAGTCTACAAGGGTGGGGCACACAAAAAAGTGTTGTAGACACCATGTGCTTAAATAGAGTTGCGTACTCCTGTGTTGTCTACATGAAAACTAACAAGGTGTGCAAACTCCTACGTGTCTCACAAATAAAAATAATAAAATAATGCAAAATAATTAAATAATACATTAACCTAACTAAACTTAAGTAAGTGTAAATAGTAAAGTATGTATTTACAGCAACAGAATGCAAAATACATCACAAAGCCTTACCAGTTAAGTTAGCATAGTTAAAATGGAATAAATAGGTATCATTTTTGTGTTTTTTAGTTAGATAGAGTTGTTTTACTTTTCTATTCTTTATTTGAATATTTGTAAATAAGTTTTGTAGATAAAAATAAAATTCCTTGTGAGTGTGCTAGTCATTGTCCCATACTAATCAAAGATCTAAGAATGGAGTCTAGCTTTCATTTCAATTGTTGAAATATGATGAAACTTGGGGGAATAAAGCTTCACTCATTGTATTGTAGCATGCAAAATATTATAGCTCAAACATGAAATTATTTATATTTTTTCTAGCCATCCCTAGGCGAGTTCATTCTTAACTTGTCTAGGTTGCAAAGCACAAGAGTTGAACAAGGCTAGCAATGAAGTGTGAAAAATTGAAGAAATCCCATAGAGGACGAAAGGAGACTTAGAGGAGAATCCTTCAGAGTAATATGTAGTTCTCACCAATACATTTGGTGGAAAAAAAACAAACCTACAACACAAATTGGTGTTAAAACCCTCACAAACCCTCATATTCAAGAAAGATATTCTACAAACAATTCTAGGAGATGAAACCCCAAAAATCCTTGAGTATGTCAAAAAGGGTGCTAGAATATGCGATATTTTTAGGAGGTTGTTTGTAGATATTTGGAGAAAATTCCCTAACACACCTCTAGGAGGCCTAATTGTGGGCTCATATGGCTACTAGGAGTTTTTGTGAAGAATCTTGAAATCTATAAAGAAGAGAAGTATAGGAGGTGATCCAAAACACCTATTGAACCTACATAAGTGAAAAATTGAGGTACTTACTATTATGAGAGATTCCAATTTATAAGTGAATCAAGAAGCACTCTAGTGTGGATTGTGTTAAGGGTGTTCTTTTTCATGGAAAGAAAATATAATCAACATTGTGATTAAGTTTACCACAAGAAAGATCAAAGATGGTATTAGAGAATCTAGAAGTAACAAAGTTTGTTTAACACTCTAATTGAGTGTTGTGAAATAATTTTACCTTGAAGCAAGGCATTTTCCAATCACATACCTTACAATAATTTACATGTAAGTCTTATATTTTTTTTGTATATTATATATTTCAATCATTAAATTTTATATCAATATTTACGATGTTCTTTTATTTTTAGTAATATTTATGTTGCTACATATTGTTGGAAATGATTGAAAAACTCATGAGGGAGATTGTTGGAAATGATTGAAGAGATCATACATAAAAAGTAATGGAACTAGTAAAGAATGTTCTCAATCATTGTTTTGTCATTGATGTCAAACTTGCTGCTTGCAGGAATGACAATTGCTTTAGTGATCCAAACACTATCAATTGATTGATTGACAAGGAGGAGGCAATCAATAAGATGTAACTAGAACACCTAGAGAAAGGTTGAAGTTATGATGTTGTAATGAAGTAGAAGGATTAGCTAAGCCATTGATGAAAAAGTGTATTGATGACATACTCTAAGACATAGAGAATGGGCACACTAAAACATATCAAATATGTAAGCTTTTAGCTAAGTCATTTGTAGAGCCTAACTAAGTTCATTAGAAAGAGAGAGCCGAGAAAGCTAGTAAGTGCCAAACAGATTCCTAGTTGAAGCTGAGCAAGTTCAACATCAGTAAGTGCTGAGCGAACTTGAAAAAGTGTCAAGCAGATACAAGTCTTGAGAAAATACAAGTGCCGAGCAGATACAAGTGCCAAGCAGATACAAGTGCCAAGCAAATACAAGTGCCAAGCAGAAACAAGTGCCGAGCAGATACAAGTGTCGAGCAGATACAAGTGTCGAGCAAAAACTAGTGCCGAGTAACACAGAGGTGTCGAGCATCAGTAAACCAATAGTGCTGAGTTGCTGCATTATTTCAAAAATTGAAGATTTGTCAGATCTAAGCTGACAAGTTTGTTATCTTGAATTCTATGAATTAACTAGAAGATAAGAGTGATGAGCTAGTGGCACAGAACACCATGTAGAATGTTTTGGAGAATACAACTGGACTCTAGATGAAGTTTCTAGATAAGAGAAAGATATGGGGTAGATACATTGTATCCTACCTAATCCATTTGAAACCCTAAAATTTGGAGAGGGAGAATCAAGCGGCAAAGGCAATCCAAATTTCTATTTAAGGAATAACAAGGTCAAGAAGTAAAAATAAAGAGGAGCTCAAGCATGAAAGCATAAAGTGTTGAAGGAGGTGCTAAGGAGTAAGAAAGTACAGTTACTCTGCTTCAACAGATGACCATAGATATGGTTGCATTGGTATGATGAGTAAGAAGACTCAAGGAAGTGAAGCTTGAGATGACAAGCTATGAGAGCTGAAGTGATCAAAGCCAAGCAAAAGGACTGAACTGAATTGTGATCTAAAATCTACAAGATTTGTTGTAAGTTGTATCAGATCAAAAAGCCATTATTGTTACTTTCTAGCAATTGTAATAGTTAGTTTAAATCCTATGGGCTTAGGTTGGTTTAGTAGCCATATTGTAAATCCTTTAATAGGGTGACATTCCAAGTGAATGTTCTAAAGTCCTTTGATCAGGCCCATTCCTAACAGTATGGTGAAATCCTCTAATAAGGTCACATTTAACAGTGTGTTGTAAGCCTTTAACAGGGTAGGCTTTTAATAGGGCATCACTTTAGAAGAGTGAAAATCAAGTAGCATGTTACTGGTGGTTTTTCCCAAATTGGGTTTCCACGTAAATCACTGTGTCATGTATTGATCTTGTATGTTTTATCCCTGCATGTTGATTTACTATAATTTGCTAGGATGATTGATTTAAGCTTGGATGGATGAAAAGTTTATGGATTCACTATAATTTGTGAAAAAGTATTATTAGGGCATTTGGTCCTTGGATAACTGATTCACCCCCCCTTCCCCCCCCCCCACCCCCCCCCTCTCAGTTATTCTAAAGAATTCTAACACATATATCAGTATCATTCCAATCTCAATGATGATGAAGGTTGGCATTTTAGCACCACTTGATTACCTTTTCATTTTTGGTTTCATGATAATTTATGTATCTCCTCATTTCTTTCCTTAGGTTTATTTAAGTATTATATTTTATTAAATTTCTTTTCTTCTTTTAAATTTATTATTATATATTGTATTCAATATATATTACATAAAATTTTCAAAAATAAAAGGCATGGAGCCTAGATATTTTTTACATAATTATTATTTGGAGTTTTTGCTGAATTTCCACTATACTATTTACTCTTGTCTAAGAATTCTATTGCAGTCACTATTAATTAATCTCCTACTTTATATAGATCATTTTTGTACCAAAATGAAAATATTAAATACAAAAAACTACAAATTCATTAAAAAATCAAAAAAATATTACACAACACAATGATCGCTATTTTTGGACACATTGTCTATGGAAAAATCCTTAAGGAAAAACAAATACTTCAGATGAGTAATACTAAAATTCTGCAACTTCTATCCCTCACACTATCACTACACCCTTTCTATTGATGGGTGGGTAGAGGAAAAATAATACATAACACAATAAAATGTACCGAGGTGCAATAAAATCTTAATTTATTTCAATCATTGTGTTATATCCAAAATGATTACATAAAGCCCATTTTTATAAGAAATTTTACAATACTCTAGAAATTCATAATTTTTAGGTGAAATTATCTTGGAAACTACTATAGTTGACACCAAAAATAGTTTAAACTAATAGTCTAGAAATATCTAAATAATAAAGCATAAAAAATTAATTTTGAAGTATATAAATTAATATTTCTAACACTCCCACATAATTTATACTATTAAATATTTACAAACTACATGAATATTTATAATTCCTGAGGTTTCTTTCAAAAACTCAAATTATCCTTGTACCAATTCCTTTGTGAATGAAGTGAAACCTAGTGTCAATGTACTTTGTCTACTTGTGAAATACATGATTCTTAGGAAGTGCAACTATATACTTGTTATCATAATATATTAAAGTAGACCTCTCTTGATTTTGCATTAAGTTCTTCAAACTCTATACATCCATACTACCTGAAATGTTGTTGTTGTACCTACTACACACTCTTCTTTGCTAATGAGATTTTCACTACAGGATATTTCTTTGGTGCCCATGCCACAACACCTATCCAAAGATGAAATGCATATCTAGATTTACTCCTACACTCAATATTCCCTACAAAATTACAATCTATATATCCAACTAATTCAATATAATTAGAAGTAGAATATAGTGTGCCATACTTTTATATTTCTACAATGTACTTTAATATTCCCTTTCATGCCTATGAATGTGAGTTTTTAGGTGAATCCACAAATCTTTAAATATTAAAATAATCTACATATAATATTTGAAGCAATTGTAAGATACATGAATAATTTTCTAAATATAGTTGAATCAATATCTTTCTCACCATCTTCTCTGCTTGATTTTGTGGATACTACCATTGATGTAGAAATTGGACTACAATTTATCATTCTAAACCTCTTTGAAACATATTTTGAAATTTTATTTTGATAAATGAAAATGTCCCTATTATTTAGTGTAACTTCAATGCCCATAAAATGTTTCCATCAACTGTAAACATGTCATCTCAAATGGATTCTTCATTGTGGATTTAAAAATATTCGTAGAAAGATTTCTTGTAAATATCTAATCATCAACATACAAGAAAATAGTCAAAATCTACCTTTTTCAATGATCTTGATATATATAATAGGCTCACTAATAGTTCTATTGAATCCACTCTCTATCATGAACTAATTTTTCATGTTATACTAGGCTCTTGGTTATTGCTTCAATCTATAGAATGCCTTTTTCAACTTATAAACTTTGTCTTCATATCCTTTTATTTCCCAACCTAGTTGTTTCTTCACATATACTTCTTCTTCCAAATATCCATTCAAGAAGGGTGACTTAGCATTCATTTGATAAACTTATTAGAATGGGGTTGCCATTGCACCAAAAGACTACTCTATTAATGCTCGATACAACCACTTAACTTATAATACATGTTGGCTCCTGATTTAACTAGGTTTTAAGTACCAAGTTACTAAAGTGAAATGCATCTAAGGGCAGCTAACTCCTATGATGGATGCACTTGAATAGAACTTGGGCCAATTATAAGGATGGAATCCTCCTTCTTCTTCAAGCTCTAAAAAATCTAGGTGGGTAGACCTCTTAGATTCTATTATGGTACCAGTTGCAAAGAACATGAATCTAAATTTAGATAAGCTGACAAAAACCCTTAAATCTTCTATACTTATATAGGTAAAAAAGGCATGAAATATTGAGTAGCATGACATCTAAAACTAATATCCTTCAAATGACTAGTGCCTTATCTATTGGTTTATCCCATAAATCTTAAACATACATCCTTGGTTATTAGAGATGTCTAGGATATATCAAGACTTCCAGTTCTATCCTTTCACTTCATCAATCAGACAAAAATATTCAAGAATGATTCTCATACTCGACCTATCCTTCTCATGAAACCTACAACCCTATCAAGACATGTGAGCATTTATTTAGCTTTGTGTTCCAAAGGTAAATAATATCTAGACATACAACTTTAAGGGGCTACAACTGAGGTTTAAGATCTTTGTTTAGAAACCTTAGAACATTGCAAATTATAGATAGAGGAGACAACAATCAGAATGAAAGTAAAAAGTTCAACTTCTTTGAATTTATCTCCTTGAAATAAATACATAAGATATATGAAGAAAATAATGAAACCAGCTAAATAGATCTAAAATTATCAAAAAATCCATAAATGTTGTTCATATATAGAGAAATATGTTGGGAGTAATGAAAATCTAGTTGAGAAGTTGCTTACAAATGTGGGAACCCCCATCAACCACCAAAACCTATTACAAACTTATCTTCATGGGTTCCAGGGGTAACCCTAAATTTTACATTAAAACCCTAATCCAACTACCCAACAACTAGAGACATTAAAAATCATGGAAATCAGACAAAAATCTGATTTGGCATAAAATCCACTACTGGAAGTGACATAAATAATGTAATAAATTGCACCTGACAATTAG
Organism: Cupressus sempervirens; assembly: GCA_028749045.1. Taxonomy (NCBI): domain Eukaryota; kingdom Viridiplantae; phylum Streptophyta; class Pinopsida; order Cupressales; family Cupressaceae; genus Cupressus; species Cupressus sempervirens. The sequence continues at coordinate 141,579,111 of CM053784.1, read as the reverse complement.
AAGGATAAAACCTAAGAGGTTTGATTGCTAAAAAACTTTAAACACACATGGAAACCAACAAATAGTAGTTGTTGTACCTTGAAGCTCACCCAAGTATTTTGATGCAGGAGCATCTTGGGTTGCCTTGGTCTCTTGCATATTTTCATATTTTTAATTTGTAGTTATTTCAAAGCTCATAGTATTGACTGAGTTGCGATGCCTTTGTGTACCAAGTATCAATTTAAGGCAAGGTCCTAGTCTTCACTAAGATTCCTTTGTTAACCAAGCTTTCTTTGGTGATTGAGCATTCTTTGATGACAAAGATACTAGTGTTCATCGTTCTTCCTTTGTTGACCAAAATTTCTTCGTTGAAAAATATTTATTTGGTGATCGAGCTTCTTGTATAAGCTAAGGATTGTTGAGTGCTAGTATTACTGAGTGCTAACACTGAGTTATCTGTGTTGGTTCCAATTTTAGTTGACCTTGCTTGCATTTAATTTCTAGCTTGCTAGTAGTTAATAATTATTGCAAGCTGACCTATGGCTATGCATACATTTAATGTAAGAGTTAATTTGTGTGATAGGCTGACTTGTAGCCATACACCTATTTAAGGATGCATGAGGATCAAGTTTTAGGTAGAACATAGAGAGAAAAATTCTTAGATCAAGAGCTAGAATGAAAACTTATCATTGTGGTTCAAGGTTTGAATTGTAATTATGATTTTTTGTCCCTAATCCAAAAGGCCTTATAGTCAGGCATGTGTAAAGATAATTAGATGAATCAATAAAGTGTGGGTACTCCTTATATCTCCTTGGTCATTATTTTCTTGTGTTTTTTTTCTAGTGTGCTTACTCTAGAAGATGGTTGTTGAGAGCTAGGTGAGCCTTGTGCCCTAGTTTCCTACATCCTCCCTGCATCATATTTCAAACATGTATCTAACATCTAATTGCACTACAACTAGTTAGATCACTAGTCCCAAAGAGGGAAAACCATAGGAAGTCCATCGAGTCAACATGTGGCATGAATCTAGCCCCAAGACACAAGAAAATGATGAAATCTTGAACCCCTTGAAATACTGCCATGTCACAACATCCCAAGAATCCTCATGAATAGAAACAATCTGCCTAGCATTGATCCTTGGTTTTCTTCCAGAAAATGGATGACATCATTATAGACCTTCATTATAGTCACCACCATAGGTTAAAACCCTACATGCACAATTAAAACTTAAGTTCCCTACTAGGATAGTGACACTTTTCACCATCATGGGCCCCTAGGTTTTTTGAGAGGATCTCTCTCTATGAATTTTGAGAATAGTGACACATGTCCAGGATAGACACTCCTCACTATCCTAGGCACTAGGCTCTGAATGCTTATGGGAGTACTAAGGTCCTCAAGAATGGTGACACATGCAATCATCCTAGGGAACATCAAACATTTGTAATGATACAAATAAACCTTGTAAACAAAAAGCCATGTGGCCCAATAATATCTAGGTCCCATTGATATATCAGTTCCCACCATGCATGCATCATCATCTTTATGCCACATTAGTGCCATGTGGCACTATGTGATTTGGCCATTATTTTCCACCTTGACTGCATACAAGTTGCCACATTATCACTACCACTTAGACCTACTATCATGTGTTACTACACCACCAGTCCCTATGGTTGTATTTTTTCCTTAATTTCTTCTACTATCTCTCATTGTATGTTGACCTTTGGCCATGAGTCAAGATCATCTGCATTTTAGGAGAATTTGAAGCTAGGCATTTAGATTCTGAGTGGAAGCCCCAGAATCAGGACACCCATATTACTGTGAAATCACTGCCCACTTGAGAGTATGGGCTCGCCTCTGATACCCCTATCCTTTATGAGATCCCATGGACCCTTAGGTCCTATTTGTTTGTCATCATAGGAATAGAAAATTAGAATAGGAATGGAAATGTGGAATGGGAATGGAAAAGAGCAATCCCATTCTTCTTTGGTTAACCTTGTATTTGATTGGGAATATGTGGTTGTACAAAAATGGAATAGGAATAAGGTGAAGTTTTGTATTTTTAAAAATAGATATAGTAAAAAAATGTTTTAATTTTATATAAAATCGAAAAAAATTTAAAAAATTAAAAAAAAAAAAAAAGTTTTAAAAAATTTAACCAAATTATTATAAAAGAAAAAAAGATTGGGAATATGAATGACCCATTCCAATAATAACTACTTTTTGGAATGGACATATGCTCATTTTAGGGGCAAAATTGGAATATGTTTGTCTATTCCCTATTCCAATTTGGGGTACCAAATAGAGAAAACATGTCCTATTTCTATTCTAGCAAACAAATGGGCCCTTATATCAAAGAAGATTTGATGGTGGAGATCATTTCCTAGACCTTGCGGCCCTTTCCTTCTTTGATACCCTAAGATCTCCTAGAATAGAGACACATCCACAATGGACACACATCACCATCTTGACTCCCTCCTTTCCACTACATAGCTAAAAGCTTTAGAACTAGGGTTGGACCTAGGATAAAATAACATAGGCACATGGTAATAAAATAATAAAGGTGGTGTGGGTCCACAACTAGTTGATTTAAACCTAACACAAAGGACACAACCCAAATAATTTTGGAACCTTAAATATTTAAAAAAATTAAATGAGTAAATATAGCATGGGGTCATTTGACTTAGGGTGTGTGCATATAGGTTAGATCTAATGGTGCTAAGACATGTCACAAGTTTTAAAACATTAGCAGGGTACATTCGTGAAAAGCTCATATAGAGGCTTTGATTAGCAATTTTTACATAATATGGCACCCAAATTAGGAAATTAGAAATGAGTCCCAATAGTACACAAGAGGCAATTAAGCACTTGTCACAAATCCTAAGGGAAGCACTGAATATTTTTCCAACAATCTCCCCCTCAGTGTAACTTAAAGGTCTAAGGATTCAAATCTGTCACCAAGCTCTAATACCACTTGTTAGAATAGAGTTTTCATTACACTAAAAGATTTATCTATTAGTGCCTGATACAACCATTTAACTTATAATGCACAGGAGGTAGTTAATTCCTTGTCAAAAATCCCAAGGGGAGTGCCAAACATTTTTCCAACAAAGCCCTCCATTTAATTTGAGATGCAATAGTTATAACCATTATAATACTACCAAGTTGTGTAACATGTACAAATATCTCATTAGATCCAATCCCATATCCTTTTAAAAATCCCTTAGCAACTAACCTTTCCTTACATTTGTCTACATATCTATTCGACTTAAACTTAGTCTTATAACAAGATTCCACACCTATGCAATCTTTTTCCTTAGGCAAATCATCCTTTTGAAAATCCCTTAGCAACTAACTTTTCCTTACATTTTTCTACATATCTATTCGACTTAAAATTAGTCTTATAACAAGATTCCACACCTGTGCAATCTTTGTCCTTAGGCAAATCAACTAATTTTGATGTAGGATTCTTGTCAATAGATTTGATTTCATCCTTCATTGCATTAATCCAATGTTCTTCCTTAATTGCATCTTTAAAAAATATAGGATCTTAAGAAGCTAAGGAAATTTTTGAGTGTAATTCTATCTTACTTCCTCGATTATTAATCTCTTTTAAGCTTCTAGTCTACTTTCTTGTAATACTTGATGTAAACTATGTGAACTTTGTAAGGTTCAAATCATTACTTAAGTTTATGTCCTTGAAGATTCTATAATTTTAGCTTCATTTTGTTGGTAAAATCCTTTTAAACTACTTGTTGGAGATCCTCCTTAGTCACTTCACTAATCCTCTTGATCATCTTGAGATTTTTTTTTTCTTCCTCATCATAAGTTATTAATGTAACAATTGTAATAGTTTTGTCTATATATCCATCCCAAGATTCTTCCTCTTTAAATACAACGTCCCTACTCAAACAACTTATACACCTTATATTTCTCATCATATCCAATTAAAATGCACTTTTCACTCTTATCATCCAATTTACTTTTAGTTTCCTCAAGAACTTGTGCATATACAATACAACCAAATAATTTGAGATGAGAAAAACTATGAATACGATCACTTCATTTTTTGTGGAATCATGCCCCTCATAATCTTTATTTGACTTTTATTAACTTGATATAAAATTTAATAATTTTATAATCAATTATCCAAGGTCCAAATGTAACAATTAAATATTTTGTACCAAAAAATTACATGTGTTTGTATACATGCATCCACTAGATCATCATACAGCTTAAACTTTTGTAGATTATTGTCCTAGGTCAAATAAACTTGCAAATATGTCAACATTAGTTATTGCAACACCACAAATCAATTCACATAAGTCTAACACTAGGATATAATATGGAAACCCAATTTGGAAAAAACCACTAGTAACATGGTACCAATTTTTCACTCTACTAAAATGAGCTCCATGAGTAGCCAGCCCTATTAAAGGTTATAATGCACATTTTCAAAAGTGACCTTGTTAAAGGATTTAATCACCACGTTGGGAGTAAGCGTTGTTAGAGTAGTTTAGAACATTCTATTAGATTGTCACCTTATTAAAGGATTTTCTTATGATTGTGTGTTCAACCTTAATCCAAAGGATTTATCCAAACTGATACAATGGTAAGAGAGTAATAATGTGACTTGATCTATTGACAAAATAACTCACATGCAATTAAAAATCTTTGGTTTAATTCACATGTATAACATTCTACTTGGGATTAACTCTCATCTTTGTCTTTTATCTTCATGTTCACCTTTCAAGCCTTCACACCTCACACACCTTAAGACTTCTTGCTTAGTTTGCCAACTACAGGTTCAACATGACATTCTTAGGCCACTACATGAAGAAAAAACTCTTTATTTACCCATGTATCACCTTAAATAGATAAATTTGATATTTTTTTGCCTAATCCCAACAATCCAACTTAGAGTTAGGGTTAGATCTATTCAATCCTCCCTTATTCAAATTTTGTTCACTCTAGAAAATTCTCCATGAATCCACATCCAATTCATCTCAAAATGATTTATCTTGACTTTTGTTCCTCCATCGCATCATACTTATCGTCAACACATTTTACATACTTCAAGAAATCAAGTCACGGTGGCTGAGATTTGGTAAATCTTCATTTAACATAAGTTGTTGTCACTCTACAATTAAAATCTTTTGATGCTCAACCATCATTGGATTTCTTGGAACTTATTGACACTTGGCACATACTGATGCTCAAAAAAACCTAATTCTTAGCACCTACTAACATTTTCTTGGCCACAACTATCCTTTTCTTGACTTGAACTAAATGATCGGCTTACTCTATTTACTGAGTCAAGCTTAACAAACAAGCTCTTATTGTAATCTCTTCTTCTTTTCTTTCCTTTAGTCAAATTTATAGTAGCCTTTAGTAAATAAAAAATAAATTATATTATTTAAGTATATATGATCTAATGCTCCTTTGTGTTCTATATAACTCAACCTTTCTCTATATACTCTTGTTATCTATTCTTTTCAAATCCTGTTCATCAACTAATATAGCACCTTGATTAGTTAGAATTTGTCCCATTAGTACATAGGAGGTTTTACATTAGTGAAAAACAATAATTGTTTCATTGTAGTTTCCAAAAATCTCTTTCAAGCATCAATCATATTCATTGTTAACAATCTTCTATTTCCAACAATCTCCCTCTTTAGCATTGAGGAAAACCAATGTCAACAAAAATACCAAAAAATAAATTAGTTAACATCAAAACTTTAGTAGTAGTACCATGAGTAGTAGAAAATAGACTCCAATTACATGTACAACTCCCTCTTTCTTGTATCATCAACTTCTTATTCTTCCTCAATGAGTATATGTCTCCCTTTTCCAGGTTTTAGCAATCTTTCTATCTTATACTCAATATCTCCCTCTTTGTAAGTTACCATTGACTTTGCAATCTCTCCCTTCATCATGGAATCTCTCCCTCTTAAATATATATTTTTCAATGCAATATCTCCCTCTTTTATACATCTTACTTTTTTCTCAATCTCTCCCTCTTTGACAAAAATGCCAAAGCCACTTTCATCTTCCATCTCTTCGTGTAGATATCAATAGTGCTAGGTTCTCTAATAAGGTTCTCCCTCTATCACCTTGCATGTAATTGTAAATCTTTTGTTTCAGTTCCTTCAATAATTTTAGAAGCTCCTAAAGTAAGATCCACTTCATCAAATTGTAAAAATGTACTATTGAACTTAGTTGATTCAGGGCACCACTCTTTTTCTTTAAGTATCTTGTGATAGGGGTATCCCCCCTAACTTACCACTTAGATATTCATGTGCTTCTTTATGTAAATCCTTTTTGAATATATCAGATTATGTTCCTTTGTATTCACATATTCCATTCTCACTTCTTTGTCTTGAGCTAAATCTTTCAATTAATGATACTTGATTGCAATGTGCTTTGTCTTTGTATGCATCACAAGATTCTTTGATATGTTTATAGCACTTGTGTTGTCATAGTAGATAACTATAGTTTTAATTATTTCTTTCTTTATTCCTTTGAGTAACTATTTGATCCATACAACATTTTTATAGTTCACTGCAACACCCATATATTTAGCTTCATTAGTAGATTGTCAAATACAATTTTGTTTCTTACTAGTTTAAGATACTAGTCTTTTAACCAAAAAGAAAGTGCCACCACTTGTTCTTTCTTTGTCATCAATGTGTCCAGCCCAATCAACATCTGTATAGGCTCTCAAGTCAAAATTTTCATGCTTTTTATAGTAAATACCATTTAGGTATTTCATGATCCTCTTAATAACCATCATATTATCCTCCTTAGGATTTGTAGAAAATCTTGCAACAATCCAAATAGCTAGTGCAATATTAGGTCTTCTATGAATAACATATTGCAACTTTCAATCATAGATCTATACAATTTTTGATTCACCTTAGCAAAGTCATCATTCTTTGATAATTTAAGACCTATCACCATGGGAGTATTAACTGGTCTTGAATTTTCCATACCAAAAGTTTTCAAGATTTCTTTTACATACTTGAGTTGAGTAATGTAAATTCCATGTTTCATCTGATATACTTATGGTCCAACAAAAAACTTTATTTCTGCAAACATAGACATTTCAAAATATTTCATCATCTCATTTGCATTTGTTTTGCATAATGCATCTTTTCCTCCAAATATGATATCATCAACAAAAAATTTAGCTAGTAGTATACCTTTTCCTCCTTCTATCTTCAAATATAGTTTTTTGTTGTCATTAGTCTTGTCAAAAATAAAATCCACAAGATAATTGTGCAATCTTTCATATCATGCTCTAGGATCTTGTTTGAAATCATATAAAGCTTTGTGCAATTTACATACCATGTTTCTATTGTTTGGGTTTAAAAAACCTTTAAGTTGTTTAATGTAAACCTTTTCTTCTAGTATTCTATTGAGAAATGTTGACTTGACATCCATTTGATAAAATTTTAATTCTTTGTAAGAAAAATAAGCAAGCAGTGTTCTTACTCCTTCTAATAGTGCAATTGGGGAAAATGTCACTCCATAATAAATGCCATCTTCTTGTGCATAACCTTTGCAAAATAACCTTTCCTTGTTTCTTGTCACTTCATAATTCTCATCCAATTTATTTCTAAACATCCACTTGGTTCTTATAAAAAAATATCTCTCAGGTCTAAGTAAAAGTGTCTAGGTTTTGTTTTTCTCAATTTGATCAATTTATTCATTCATATCTTGGATCCAGTCTTTATTTTATAGAGAATATTTCATTACTTTACACTCATGTATACTCAGTAGGCATGTATCACTTCTCAATCTATTCCTTGTCATAGGTTTTTCATCTCTTTCTCCTATTATTTGTTCAACATGATGATATCTTCTAACATATTTTGACAGTCTTGGCTCTATTCTCCATTTTTCTACAATAGGCTGATCATGAAAATCAATCTTAGAATCAGTGTGTACTTCTCTTTCTAGTAACTTGGAATTCCTTGAATATAACTCCACTTCTGATTCTTGATGTTCAACATTTGAATGCAACTTGAGATCAATTAAATGTGAGTCGACATCTACTAATTCTTGTTGATTTGCAACTTGGTTCTTAGTATCTCCAATACTAGTAGACATTCCTTCATAGTAGTATATGAAAGTTTTGTAATCTTTAGGTTCATATTTATCTTCACCTTCATCTACTTCTATAAATTCATCAACTTTTACATTTTCACGTTCCACAACTTTGTTAGTGTTAGCATTCAAACAATTATAAGCTTTACTCTTAGTGGAATAACCTAGGAATATACCTTCCTCAACTTTTGCATCAAGTTTTTCTTTTATGTTATTCTTTAGAATATAACATTTCCTTCCAAAATTTTGAAGTACTTAACATTAGGCACATATCCATACCACAATTCAAAAGTTGAGAAATTTATAGCTTTCTTGACTTTTACTCAGTTTAAGGTATAGAAAACTATACTTACAACTGCTCTCTAGTATTTGAAAGTAGCAACATAGTCCATGATAGATCTATTTCTCCTTTGAGCTATCCCATTTTGTGGAGGGATATTTGGTGTAGATGTCAGTCTCTTTATTCTTTTATCATTGTAGAAGTTATTGAATTCATTTGAAGTAAACTCTCCTCCTCTATCAGATCTTAAACATTTCTAGATTTTACTAGTTTCCTTTTCAACTCTTGCTAGATACTAGTTAAACATTTGAAAGGCATCAAATTATTCTCTTAAAAAAATTATTGTCATCATTCTAGAGTAATCATCAACAAATAGAATGAAATACTTATCACCTTTATATCTTTTCTTGTCAGTTGGTCCACATATGTTAGTATGAGCCAATTCCAAGATTTTATTTTAAGTGTGAGTCTAACTCTTAAAACTAGACTTAGTCATCTTGCCTAACTGGCATTGTTTGCATACCACATTTTTCAAGTTTCTTTAGTTTTGACAAGCCTCTAACTCTCTTCATGTTACTGATATTAATGAAATTATGAACATTTACATGACATATGTTAGAATATATTGTCCACCAGTATAACTAGGGTGGGGGGTGTGTAAATTAGTTATCCAACTATTAATGTAATTATCAACTTTAAATAAGCTTAACCATGTGAGAAATATAACCAAAAACCACAATGAAATACACATGCACATTGACACTAGATATGTTAACAAGGGAAACCCTTGATCAAAGGGAAAACTTCATCAGGGATTAGACCCACAAGATGATGTATTGATATAAATGTTCCTTGTAAAAGGTTAAGACTCATTAGGAGCCTAATAAATACATTGAGTACAAAGAGTCTTGTTAAGAGACTTTGAATCCCTGTTAGGATATTCCAACTCTATTAGGAGTTGTACCAACCCTATTAGGAGTTGTAGAAGATAGATGAACCCACTATCCAAATAGCTTCAAGGATAAGATCAATGAACCCACTATCCAAACAATCTTTGTACTATTCCTTTTAGAACAATAGAATAAGTATATTGTATTTACTTTGTCTCTATCCTATCAACTAGACTTCTTCTCATTTTTCTTTGATGAATTATCCCTTCCTTATATTAAAAAAATACAATAAAGTTACATATTCACAAAAGAAAGGGTCGGGGAAAACAAGATCACCCTATGAGTTCATACAACCACAAGCCGGACATCAACTATTCATCAAAAAAATGCTTTAAGAAAACATTAGTAAACATGGAAATTCTCAAGCTACCAACACAACACCAGCCAAGGAAGGAGGATCCTTATCACTAGAACCCCACCCAAGGGTGGGTTGAGTAAACAACTCAAGGGGAGCCCATCCATCATCATCATCAATAGTAGTATCTTCATCTTCCTCTCCCACAAACCTAGAAAGAGAAATAGCTTAGTCTAGCTAAGGAAACACCCACCTAGGGTTTGAGTGCGTAGAAGGTCAATTGGTAGCAGGAGCAATAGGAGGAGCCATTGGGGACCACCCTAAACTAGACCTCTGGGGAGGTGAGGCAAAGTGGTGCCAACCACCAGATCCTCCAAAAGAGTGATGCTAACCAAAAGTACCATTGCTAGGAGAGCAGTGCAGTTGAGAGTGAGGTGTGTGCAAGCAACGAGAAAAACTACTACATCCTGGATGGCAACCGTGAGGAGGAGTATAGTTGTTAGACGTCAAATCTAGACTAACACAAGCAACTATACAAGGGGCATTTCCCCAATGAGCTAAAAGCTCCTATAAGTGAGCCACCTCCAAAGCCACCTTATCTATTTGTACTTGAATCTGCAACATGACATTGTTATAAATACATGCTTTAGCATACATAGCCACATTAATGCCAAGTGTGTTGTTTGCATGAATAACTACATTGTGATCTTTCCAAATGGTAAATAGGATCTCCAATCTAAAAGCATGCTATATCTATGTGTACTTCAATGGTATCTAAGTATTATCACCCAAAACAATCATATGCCAAGAAAAAGGTTCTGGATGGAAGGGGCAAAAAAGATCATGGATCCATTGCTAGTAACACTGATCCCATCTACAAAACCAAAAAATGTGCAAAAAAGCCTCTAGTTGATGATAGAAAGGGCAACAAGGATCAGGAACTCCCAGGTGCCACAGTCAAGGGCCCAAAGGCAAGCCCTAGAAAAGAATACACTAGGTAAAACATGCAACTTTGGGTTCAATAATGGCATGCAACACTGTGGAGAACCTATGACTCCAAGTATAGTGAGAAGATTGCAAATTTTATCGTTGGTTGAGAACATCAACAATGGGTAGGTGAGGCACCAACCATTGGTAGCCTAGCCTAGGCTTACAGCTAGTTACTAGGGTGTCTGGATACCACTTCCAATCTTTCCACCAAGAGTGAGAGGATTGAATGCCCACTTTATGTAAAAAATGTGTAGGCACTACAGAAACTAGAAGATCAAAAGTTTGTCGATTTGGACAAGTGAGCCTGAATTACACTTTCATGTCTTCCCATGATTGTAAGCTCATAATAACCCTAGAGAAAAGATCTTTAGGGTTTCTTATGCCATATTTAAAAAAACACAGAGCACTATCCTTGTACACCTTAGCCAGGGGAGCACCTTAGATAAAAAAATAATGGTGACCACTAGAGATTGTGTTGGTTCATGGAGAGCCCATCTTTGAACCCATTTCCAACCTAGCAAAGCTAGGGCTTAACTACTTCCCAAGCTTTCCAAATAATCTTGGCAACAAAAGTACCTTAAATCTAGATAGGTGTGATGCTGACAAGAAGGGTCTAAAACCTAATCCCCTTCCAGGTTGGCCGATGAACTAGAGAGCCTGAAGAAATGCAATGTCTTTAAAAAATCTTCTAGGTTTCATTTTTGAAAAGAGCTTGAATCACCCATTTAACACATAAAGCAGTACCTTGTTTTTGGGTGGACAGCAATCCAAGGCCACCAGACTCTTTGTAAAGATAGTAGAAATCTAAGGTGACTCTATAAAAGCCTTGCTGAGAAGTGTCTAATACCTATAGGAAGTAACGTAATAGGTGCTCAAGCTTGAGGTAAGAGGCCTTTGAAAGAGCCCAATAGGATTAGTATACATGGGTGGAAGCCAACACTTTGGAGTAAATTTGGAATTTTCCTACAAGGGAGAGAGATTTAGTGATCTAATACTCCAACTTCTTCTCTATTCTGGTAAGAATCACATTCCAAAGCTCTACAGTTGAGGCTTGGAAGGCAAAAGGGATGCCCAAAAAATGAAAGACTTCCCCATGCTAAACCCATTTCCATTGATATTTCTCAAGCCAAGTAGGATAGGGAAGGGAAGACTGCCTATAGCAAAGGGTTTTGTGCCACTCAATAATAGACCCTAAAGCAAGATAGAATGTGCCAAGACATTGCAAAGTGGAAGCAACATTCTCTTCATCCTCTATGAGAGTGAGGAAGGAGTCATCTAAAAAATGACCATGGAATTTGGGAGGGAAATACCTTAGACCCTCCGCTCTGAGATGGAATTTGTGAGAAAATATCCAAAACTTTCTATTGCCAACACATATAAAGAGGATGCCAGTGGGAATCCTTGTTGAATTGAATAGTAAAACCCAAAAGCTTGAGACTGATGGCCATTAATGGAGATGCAAGAAGAGGCATCTCTAAAAAGTATCTGGACTGGTAGCAAAAAAGTAGGGCCAAACCTAAGAGCTTGAAGCATTGCAAGGATGAAAGGCCACTCAATCTGGTCAAAAGCTTTGGCAAAATCAATTTTGAGAAAGATGGCTTGTTGCTTGGAATGTCAAGCACATTCCATCCCTTCCCACATAAAAATTATATTATCTAGGATATAACAGGATTTAATAAAACCCATTTGTTCAAGGTGAATGATCTAAGGAAGACGATGATAGATTTTAAGAGATAGAGCCTTGGCAATAATCTTGTAGGAGACATTTAACAAAGTAATAGGCCTCCAATTGCGTGTCTTTAGGGTCACCCACCTTAGGTATGAATTTTATATTCCCCTTGTTAATAATATTTCCTAGAGAATAGGAATTATAAGCTTCAATTTAAACCTCATGCAGGTCTAGTACAATCTCATCCCAAAATGTTTTGTAAAATTCACAAGGGAAGCCATCACAATAGGAGACTTATCGTCTGCCATGGAGAAGATAGCTAAAGTGAGCTACTACTCACAAAACATATATTCTTCTAGAGTGAGTCTTTTAGAAGTGACAACTAAAAAATCTTGTAAGGCTTGGTTCCGAGCAACCAAGGGGCCCTGTGTAGTGAAAACTTTTTCATAGTGGAAAATGAAAGCTTGGAGAATGTCAAGAAGCTCATAGAAGGTGTGCTAACTCTCCCAAATGTGTTTGATCCCCACCATAGAATGGTGAGCCCTCAACACATTGAAAAATTCCTTGGAAGCTTGATCACCAACCTTTAGCCAGTGAAGGTAGGATTTTAGTTGAGCTCCCCAAGTAGTATAATTGTTTGCAACCTACTTTTGGTAGCGAAGGTTGGCAAGCCAAACTTGGAGATCTGTATCAAGTAGATTCATGGCAAGAGCTTCAGTGGCCGTACAAATATCTTTGGTAGTGGCCTCATAGGATCTCTTATGGTAAGTGGCCAATTGCCTCCCATAAATGTGAAGAACCTTGTAGTATGGGTGATGGCATTATTCCACCATTGAATCCACCCAGAGGAAGAGTGGGGCCTAGGTTCAAAGTTCCAAGTTTGTAAAATATGAGTGGTAGTGGGAAGATCGGGCAACACTAAAGTATTAAGGTAAAATTAAGTTTTACAATTATGAGGGGGGGAAAAATGCCAAGTAATGAAGAAGTGGTTGGGAAAATGGTTTGAATGAGTCACGCCAAGGAGTGGAGTGATAGGTAGCAAACTCATGTAAAAAAAAGAGAAAAAAGACTGAGTAGAAATCATAGCATGGTCCAACCTTTTAACGACCCTATCAACCCCCTCTTGAAAGTTGGACCATGTGTATTAGATTCCATCAGTCTAGTGGTGATGAACATTGGGATCAAAAAGACCCAACCTGTTCCACATGTAATATCGATTTTCTCGCTCTCTAGCTGACCATCAAAAGGGTAGAAGGCCCACTTTATCAATATCCATCTCAACCATATTAAAATATCTATAGAATATCTAGGTTGTAGGTGGCAAAGAATCAACTAGCCACCTCCACAAGTGTGACCACTCAACTGCATCATTAGGAGCATAGATATTGACAATGCCAAAAGAATGATTTTGAAAAGATAGAATAATCCAAACAACTCTCTACATGGGGTCAAAACCATGGGAAATAAAAAAAGGGAAAAGTTGATGGGAGAGGAGAGTGACTACACCACCTTGACCAGTTTCATGCTAAGAAGCAAAGCTAACACCATCTAGCCATATCGCACTGCAAGCTAAGTTGAGAAGAAACCTAGAGACTTTGACTTCTTGTAGGCATAGATAAAAAATATTGCCAAGCCTATGCTTGGTATCATAAACAAAATATTTTCTAGGGAGGTCTGTTAGCCCCCAAATTTTCTAGGATAGAAAATTCATGATAAACCAGCTTGTATATTCTCCTCGCCCTCTAGCAAGGAAAAGTTGTTAGCAAGAAAGTGGAGGATTCAAACAAGGTGTCACCCAAAGTGATGGTTCTTTGTTTATATCTAGTGATAGAAATTGCATGTTGGTGTTCATGGCTGCAAGAGTGATAGAGAGACAAAGAGGAAATCATAGAGGCTATTTGACATACACAAAGCCAAGTAGCTTGGACCTTCAACTTTTATGTTCCCTATAATGCACAGTTTGAAATAGGTAGCAACCCAATCATGGGAACCTCTAGTGTCATGGGCACAAGAGGAGCTGCACTAGAGCTGGGACAACTAGATTTTTGAGAAATAGGTTTTGGCTTAGCAACGTCTTTTCCTTTCTTGACAACTATTGTCCACTCATCTTTTTTAACTGCTAGAGTTGGCTTGGGTTCCTGCACTGAAGAGCTATCACACTCAAGAAGAGGACAATACTTTATCTTATGGCTAGTATATTGATAGCAAAAGTAAGTATTCAATATTTAGGTAGAGAACCTTTTGGGTAAAGGTGGTAGCACCAATTTGAATTTCCACAGATTCTTTAAGGTCCCTAGAGAGATCAACCTCAACACAGACCCTCCACTAGGGGTAGGCATTAAAAAACTTATCTAATTCCACACAAATCACTTTGCCTATAGTTTGAGAAATTTCAAGGAGAAAAGACCAGTAAGGGATGGGTAGCCTAGGGAACTCTAACAACTTCTTCTCCTTTAGATCTTGTAATCATATCAAAAATCTTGCATCAATAATCCGTTGGATCGTTTATATGCATGCACTCAACACTTTTCTCCTTTCCACACTTTTTGCTTGATCAAAATCATTAACCACTCTTTCATATTTTATAATCAAGGAAAACATCTTTCCTTTATACCATATCTTCAAAATAATTCCTTGAGTTAGCTTCAAGGCATTCCCAATTAATTATAATAAGATAATTTAATAATTACACAATTAATTTAATACTACTAGCTCATAATCTATAGCAAACTTTACATTAACAACTTCAAAACTCACACACATGCTAACATCACCATTTGATTTCCCTTCATCACTAGTTGATTTCGTAACTCTTCATTACATTTGTGATGAATTGCAACAATCAAATATTAGGAACTACTTTTCCTAATACTCAGTCTCTCAATTGCTCACTATAGATCAAGTACATCTTATGTATGAATTTGATTTAGGTTTTGTGCACTGAACCTCAACATTAGGACATAGTGTTTATCATGTCCTCAACCACACATCATCGAAAAATCAAGCTATTGTCTGCAACACAAAGATTATAGTATGCTACTTAGTTAGTCTAAATAAACCTACTACTATGTTGACATCAATGAAAAATATAGTCATGAATGCAACATATCAATGCTCTAAAATGATCAAGATACTCCCCAAAAGTAGTATACTCAGCATTCATGCTAAAAATCTCTCCCTTTAGCATTGATGACAATATATATGAAAAAAATCTAAGTTTGAAGAATACAAAACAATAATTTGTTACTATTGCTTTTGTCATTATCTTTTCAAATCTTCTTCATCAATCAAATCTTACTTCATTATACTCAACCATTCATACATCTTCTCCCCCATTCTACTACATAAAAAAAATTCATGCAATATTCTCCCTTATTGACATCAATGTCAAAGGTTTCAATATGGAAAACTACTTAAATTACATAATTAGTTCAAGTGTTCAAAGATACTTGTTCCTTTCAATACCAACATGGCCACAAGTTGGCCTATTGCTCGAAATAAAATAAGTAAATCCCTACAGTTTATCATTTACCAATTGCACCAAGTCTTCAACCTCAAGTCTCCAAAGACACTGTTCAAAACTAATTACCAATTCTTACATACTGATTTTTATCTACCAAGAGCCCTTACTGACTTTGTCCATCACAAATACTCCTCCATAGAGGAATTATCAACACTCAATCCAATCTAACAATAGTGCTTTTTACTGTGCACTGATGCCCTTACTACATCAACTACTCTAAAGTAGATAGGGGGATAACCCCAAGCATACCTCTTAGGTACTCCAATGTATATTTAAGTAAAGGCTTCGTAAAGATATCTGTAATCTATTCTTTAGTACTCCCATACTCTAATCTTATCTCCTTCTCTACTACTTTCTCACTCAACACATGATACTTAATAGAAATATGTTTAGTCTTAGAATGCAATACAAGATTCATAGATAGACTCACGGTACTTGTGTTATCACAATATATGATAACAAGTTCCTCAAACACAATCTCAATGTCCTTCAACATCTACTTCATCCACATAACTTGATTATAATTATTTTTGTTGCTGCAACATACTCTTCTTTAGTTGTACTTTGTGAAATACAATCTTATTTCTTACTTATCCAAGAAACCAATCTTCCTCCAAGAAAAAATGCTCCACCACTAGTACTTTTTTTCTCACCTATACTGCCTACCCAATCTTCATCAATATAATCACAAAGAGTAAAATCATAAAAATCTATCATACCATATTCTATAATCAGATGTCCCTTTTAGATATCTAAATATCCATTTACTACTGCATAATGATACTCTTTAGGATCAGCTTGAAATCTAGCTACAATCCCAATTGCATTGTCTATAACTAGTTTGGTGTGAGTCAAATATTGCAATTCTTCAATAATTGATTTGTACTTCTTTTACTCAACTGCAAGTGTTTCATCTTTGCTAGATAACTTATGACCAGTTATCATAGGTGCACCAAAAGGCTTACAAATTTCCAAATCAAACCTCTTTAGTAAATCTTTTAGGTACTTAGTTTGTGAAATAAAGATACCTTTATTATTCTGAAAAATCTACAATGCTAGGAAAAAAATAATTTCTCTCATCATGCTCATTTAAAACTCATTCTTCATCTCTTTAGCAAAATTATCACTAGCCTCATCATTGCCTCCAAATATGATATCATGAATAAATACTATTATATGAATAAACCATTCTTAGTTACCTTTAAATATTGATTACTATTTTTTGTACCTTTAGCAAGTCCAAGTTTTGCAAAGTATTTGTCCAACCTTGCATATTAGGTTCTAGGTGCTTGATTCAAGCCATACAAAGCTTTCTTTAGTCTACATATCATATCCTTTTCTTCTGTCACAGGGAATCCTTTAGGTTGCTCAATGTAGACTTCTTCTTTAATTTCTCCATTCAAAAATGCCATCTTGACATCCATTTGATACAATTTGAAATTCTTATTAGTTGCATAAGCCAAGAACATTCACATTGGCTCCATTCTAGCTATAGGTGAATATGTTTCTTCATTATCTATTCCTTTTTGTTTTGAATAACCTTTGCATACAAGTCTTTCTTTTTTCCTCGCAACTTATCCTTGTTCATTCATCTTGTTCCTAAATACACACTTAGTACCAATCACATTCTTATTCTCAAGTCTAGGGACTAACTCCCATGTATCATTCTCCATTATCTGATCTAGTTCTTCCTTCATTGCTTGAGTACAATGATAATCCTTACATGCTTCATTGGAATTATTAGGTTCTACTTGAGAAATCAAACACAATTCTTCATTGATTTTGCTCCTTTTCATCACAATATTATCTTTACTTCCAATTATCTGTTCAGTGGCGTGATTCTTAGTCATATTTCTATTAGAGACAAGAGTTACTGTCTCAACTCTTATCTCATGTACAAAACTTTTTTCTCCTCTTTTCTCAACAATTTTCTCATTTTTTTGTAAGTCATTGTTAGTCTCAAGAAAAGCCTCAATATTTCTTCTAGTAATTCCAAAATTACATTCCTCTTCATTATAATTATAATCTAAAATCTTTTCCTTAGTGCCAAATTTCTCATGAATTCTTCCATTAGCACATTCAACTATAGTCTTGGTTCTATAGTTGAAACATCTATAAGCTTTATGTTTCAATGAATAACTAAGAAACATACCTTCATCACTACTTGGATCAAACTCACCAGCATCATCATCTCTCTTTATATACCACTTGCTCCCAAATATTCTAAAATATTTGACTGAAGGTGAATAACCAAACCATACGTCATAAATTTTCTTATCCATACCTCTTCTAATTTGTACTATGTTCAAAGTGTACACAACTATATTTACTACTTCTCTCTGAAATATCTTTGGAACATCATTTTCAAATAACATAGCTCTTGTTGTCTCTTCTACTAATCTATTTCCCCTTTCAGCAATCCCATTTTTCTCAGGTGTATGAGGTAAATATAACTTTTGTTTGATTCCATTCTCTTTACTGAACATGTTCAATTTTGTAGATGTAAATTCTCCTCCTCTATCACATCTTAAGCACTTTATCTTAACACCAAATTAATTTTCAACTCTACTTTTAAATACTTTAAAGTTCTCAAATGCCTCATTTTTTTTATAAGCAAAGCTACCCACATCATTCTAATGAAATCATCAATAAGAATCATAAAATATCTTTCTCCATAGAATCCTTTTTTCTAGAAGGACCACTCAAATCTGTACAAACAATTTCTAGCTTATCTATTGTACCAAACTACTTTCTAGGAAATGACACTTTCTTCTATTTAGCCAAATTAGATTATATACAAACAATATTAGTATGCTTTTTTATCTTTGGAAAATCTCTTATTGCAAATTTAATATTGATTTTCACAATGCCATTAAAGTTTATATGACAAAACCTTCTATGCCATAACCAGCCATTATCCACTTTTGTTACCAAACATGTCATTTCAATAGGATTCAACTGAAATCCATTACACTTGGTTCTAATGCCTACTCCAATCAGCTTACCATATCTATCTTTGATAATGCAAGTGTCTTTAGTGAACTACAATTGATATCCCTTGTCCACCAACTATCCAACACTCAAAAAATTATTCTTTAGGCTATCAACAAAGTAAACATCATCTTTATTAGTCTTACCATCAAGTGTGATAGATCCAATCTGTGTTATGTGATAGGTTGTGTTGTTACCAACTCTAACAATGCCTCCATCATGATTTCTTAATTTAACAAATTTATTCATATTAGTAGTCATGTGATGTGAACATCCACTATAAATTATCCAGTTAGACTTCTTTTCAATTTGTGAGACTAGGGCTCTTTCTTCTCTAATCTCTCTATCAAGATCCTCCTCCTTCACAACCACAAACCTAATTCATCATCACTTCTACTCTGATCTGATTCTTCATCTTCATTAGCATATAGACAATCTTTAGATTTCTTAGATCTAAAATTTCCTCTATATTTCTTCTCTCTTTTAGGACACTTAGATGCATAATGACCATATTCATTACAAGTCCAACATTTAAATATTTTCTTACCATCCATTTCTCTTTTCACAACTAGGGCTACTTCTTCTTTAATCTTATCTTCATTAGATTTTTTGTTGCTAGCAAAATCTCAGTGTGTAAGAATTTGGTATAGCTCTGATACCATGTAAGAATTTTTCTTAGAGAAAAATTTACCCAAGATCATAGAACTCAACACAAGCACAACTGTAGACCAAAAATGGATATGATCAATTAATTAGAGTATGTCCTGATACATTTCTCTGATACCATATAAGAATTTAGTATAGCTCTAATACCATGTAAGAATTTTCCTTAAGGCAAGATTCACCCAAGTTCAAGGAGCACAACCACAAGCACTTAGTAGACCAAAGAGTATGATCAATATGATAATGCTTCTACATGCTTTTGAATATTAATCATTATCATATTGATCATACCTTTTGGTCTACTAAGTGCTTGTGGTCATGCTCCTTGATCTTTGGTGAATCTTGCATTAAGAAAAATTCTTACACTATGCATGCTCACACTTCTTGTTAGATTAGGTCAAACATTAGTGCACTGAAAGTTGTCTTTACTCTAACTAGATCTCCTAACTATCCCATATCTACTTCTAGTACTTCCAATCTACCAAGAAATGTTTCCTTGGTAAAATTCATAGTGTAAGGTATCAATAGCTGAATCATCTATGCTACTGTCTTGAATGGTGTTGTCAAACTTTTTAGGATCTTCCATATCAATTCATCCTCTTCCTTGGTTCTACCATGGGATCAAATTCCTACAACAATCTCATGCATTCTACCAATATTATTCCTTATAGTTTCATCTTCCATCATCTTATCATCTTGAAATGCACATATAAAATTTTGTAAATTCATTCTCTTTGCATGTTAATCACCTTGAAAGTTAGATTCTAAAGTTTTTCAAATCTCATTAGATTTATTAACTTTACCTAACTATACTCATGTTCAGGTAGGGCTGATAAAAATGCTTCTCTAGCTCTTATGTTGCACATAAATATATCTCTTTGTTCTTCTTTACAATTCTCAAGCTTGTCTTCTTCCACAATTGTCTTCTCTAATTTGGTCAAAAGCTTGTATCCTAGACCCATACATAATAGATGAGTCTCCATCTTTTCCTTCTAGGTTTCATAGTTAGCTCCATTGAATCTTAGACTATCCTCTCTAAAAATACTCACTATAGATCTCCTTAGGTTGTTAAACCTTTCCTTCAAGGACCTAACACTATGATACCAATTGTAAGAATGTATAGTCCACCAATATAAATGAGAGTGGGGGGGTGAATCAATTATCCAACTATTAGTGCAATGATCAACTTTAAAAAAATTTAACCATGTGAGAAATATTACTAGTAATCATAATAAAATCCTCATGCATAGTGACATTAGATATGTTAACTAGGGAAACCCTTGATTAGAGGGAAAACCCCAGCAAGGATGAGACCCAAAAGATGATGTACTAATATAAATGTTCCTTATGAAAGGCTAGACCATTATAGGAGTTTGATAAATACATTTAATATAAAGAGTCCCTATTAGGAGATTCCAACCCTGTTAGGAGTTGTAGAAGACAACTAAACCCACTACCCAAACACCTTCAGGGATAAGATCAATGAACCCACTATCCAAATGATCTTTGTACTATTCCTCTCAGAATAATAGAATAAGTATATTGTCTTTCCTTTGTCTTTGCCATGTCAACTAGACTTCTTACCATTTAGATCTTGTAACCAAATCAAAAATCTTTCATCCAATAATCCCTTGGATCACTTATCCATCTGTATTCACCACTCTACTCCTTTTCTCACTTTTATTTTTATACAATAAAATGGTCAATTCCAAGAGGAATTAGTCCGAAAAGTTCTGCAACTCCTGATCCCCAATTCTTATTTCCAAACCCAATTTTGCTAGGGCTTCCTTAATGTTCACTCTCCACCCAATCCTGCATCCAATTGGTGATGGATTCACCTTCACTTTACTCCATTGAAATGTTTCAAATCATAAAATCCTCTCCTTCTTAGGTAGCTCATTCACTGCCACACATGACATTTAATTCTATTTTCACACTATTCCTTAACTATGGTCACTTCTATCAAACATGAATCTGCATATGCATAGTTAGAATTTTATGATACATGTTAAGTAATGTCATTCCATGAATGTTAGGCCTCTACATTCATGGAATGACCTTCAATCATCCTAAGGTATTATAGAAACAACTGTTGGAAATAATCAAGACTAGCTAGGTTACTATGAAGGGAGGGGTGAATCAGTAACCTCAAAAACTTTAAATCAATTTAGAACTTAATCCATTCATCATTCATTCATCTAATCTACTATATGCATGAGAAAGATAAACATTTATAACACACGAACATAGAATTTTGGTGACCCAAAAACCTTCCAAATAGAAAGTAAAATTGGGGTGGGGATGATACCCACAAAACTTCACTACTGTAGTATAAAGTTGGCCTGTTAGGGCTTACATTGATCACTTCTAATGATTTTCCCTGTTAAGAGAAATTTGGACTGCTAGATCCACCTTGTTAGAGGATTTACAAACATATAATAAAGTATGCACTTTGTTAGGAGATTTATATAGAGACTGTTAAGTCTACCCTGTTAAAGGATTTACAAAATTGATTCACCTATTAGGATGAAATAGTAGATCTACTTACAACTTGATTGCTAATTAGATCCTTGAAGTATAGATCACCTCTTGTGACTGATGAATCTTTATTGCTCCTTGTAGACCTTGCTGAATATTCTGTTCTACTACTAATTCACATTTACTCTTCTTCAAAGCATTACATTTCCATTGCTTGATATACACACACGCATTGCAAATGATATAATACATTACATATATACCATTCCAATAATTACAATTGCAAGGTCAACCAAAACACAAGCGAAAAAAATATTACTAAGTCGGCCAAATAGTAGAAAACTCAGGTTCTCCAAGCTGACTTGGTGACCTTTTGATACTCAGCATCCACTACATTAGTTGGCATCGTCATGCACTCAGTAGAAGTAGAAGCTTGATCCATACTAATCACACAACGTAGCTTAGAACTCAGTAACCATTGGAGACTCAGTAGATATAATGTCACTCGATAAAAACTAAATCCTTTGTTTATCTTCCTTTCACTCAGTAAACACTATGAAGCTTGATGAACATTGTAGGCTCGGTAGATACTGCTGGACTGCACACTCACTCAGTAGCTTCAGGAATGCTCGGTGTGAACTTCTTAAGTGATGAACCTACAAGGTAACAACCAAATGCTCAGTATACACTGTAGACTAAGTGATGAGCTTGGTAATCATTCAAAATCAAATAAGTGTTATCACTAATGACAAATACAATATAAGGCCAACAATCTCCCCTTTTTCATTAGTGACAAAAAAAAACACTTATGTGCCAAACTTTGTGTACACTGACATACTGGATTTGATTTTACAAAATTGATCTTTGTAAACCTATTGTATATGCATTTCTTACATGTCTGTACATATCTCCCCCATACATATGGCATGGTATATACATAGCTTATCACTATACATATATCAATCTATTATATTCTCACTTATTTTCTCCATTGTCTCTTACTCCCCTTGACTTTTACTATCTCTTACTCCCCCTTTTTTGACAATAATTCCAAAGGTATTCATACTTATACAGAGATGCCAAAATGTGAGATAAACTTAGAATGTACCTTAAGAATAAGAGCTAATGTCTTATCCCAGTTCTCTTGCAAAATTATGCAGATATGAAGTGCAACCTGGACTTCTGCTGATAGTTCAATCATATGATCTGCAACTAAAAAATTGTTATCACGGATCAATATTTTTGAATAAGTAATGTGCTTCTACATTGTATTCATGATAGGAAGGATCATGTTCTAGATGTCTATTAGTGTAGACCGGATCCTTACTTCCTCTCTCAATAGTTCTACCTACATGTTTGACAAGAATCTAATCTTTATGTGATGTGCAGAGCTTGAACTGGGGTCAAGCTACAACTTTTGAGCACTGGCCTTTAGATCCTCATCAATTTTATTCAATTTTACCTTTATTTCTTT
Organism: Cupressus sempervirens; assembly: GCA_028749045.1. Taxonomy (NCBI): domain Eukaryota; kingdom Viridiplantae; phylum Streptophyta; class Pinopsida; order Cupressales; family Cupressaceae; genus Cupressus; species Cupressus sempervirens. Next base: position 141,555,710 of record CM053784.1, on the reverse strand, counting down.
TTTGTACTCGGTAACATCACATAGGTTGGCAAAAAGGGATGTTATGTTTGTAAAAGAATTTTCAAGATTACCCAAAATTGTAGAAAGTTCTATCTGCTTAATGGCTATTTGCTGAGCAATATGCTCAAGCACTTTATTGTCAAACTTTTTCTTTTCCTTTTCTATAAGCTTCTCTTGGCCTGAAGTATCCTCATTGAACTTATGTATGGCCTCTTCTAATTGTAAAAAAATGTGTTGAGATGAATCCACATCAACACCTATTGCCTCAGTAATTGTATTTTTAACACTTTCAAATATAGTGAATTCTTTATCTCTCTAATCTCTAAGTTGTTTCTACCTTGCTCTTTTCTCTAAAAGCTAACTGACTAGTCTCATTTCATCAACTGTGGCAGTATCCAGATCTATCTTAGGTATAACAATTTCCTTGTCCAAGTCTATATCCTCATAAATTGCCTTGCCAATAAAAAAAATTTTTAGTGGAGTCTTTGGTTTTACTTTAGTGCTTACTTCCTTGGATTTATAAATAGAAACAATAGTTGATGAATTTGGACTAGCAGAAAAAACTTGAATTGGTCCAACTAGAGGAAAACTAAGAGAGGTGCTAACTGTATCCAAAATTGATGTGCTTCCCAAAAATGACATATCAGTAGGTAATGTACCAAATTGAATACTTATAACTAAAGAACTAACTAGAAAAAAAATTGGTGCAATTGAAGCTATGGATGACAAAGATATATAGCAAACTGGAAAAGTTATTGTACATGTTGCAGTAGAAGTTATCTCCATTGAAGAACTGGTAGTTGTACATATTGTTGAGGTAGATGACTCGAGAGCTGATGAAGAGGGCTACAACTCGGTAGATGAAGTGCTTGACACTTCCATTGAAGATACTTGTAGCTAGGAGGTGATAGGTGATGATTGAGCTATTGATGTGGATTTTGTGCTCATAGTCTCACTTGCAGAAGCTGTCTCCATAGTAGATGTAACAATCTTTGGTGGAGAGTGAGGAAGGGATGCAATAACTACTGCTGCAATTTTTACTAGATCTTCTTCATCCTTGTCTTCCTCTTTGGCTTCATCATCATCCTTTAGTGCCTGATAGTCCTCAACATCAAAAGTGACACATTGAGCATTATCTTCTTCATCATTGTCACTATCATCATCATCATCATCTTTGATTTCTATTATTACTGGGCTTATGTAGATGATAGATGTTCTTCCACATTTCTATAGCATCCTTAACTATATATTCTCAATATCTTTTATCAAAATTAAACAAGTATGAAACCTAATTATCATCTTGTCTTCATTCTTCTTCATTGCTTCCTTTAGCTCTACATTGGTAAGGCTTGGTAGCAACTGTCTCAAAGATTATTCATATATATCCTTTGCAGTTTGCATAGCTAATTCCCATCTAGGCTGTAATCTTGCTAGTAACTCATTAGAAGTTTGAGAGGCAATTCAATTAAGGGAATATTTCCATTTTCCCATCTTGGATAGTACTAGCTCCTTAATTTGCATTTTCTCAACATCTGTTCTAGTTTCATACTTTAAATCCTTGAAGTTTGAGATGCTTGCACCTTCTTCCATTTGTTTCAATCTTTCTTTGAAGGTGAGAGGGGGCTTACTGAATACAACTTCACTGCCTCCTTTCTTCTTTGATCTTAAACACAGTTGTGGAGGCTTTGGGTGGCTTGGTAATGATTACCTTGCTCTTCTTCTTGATTGGCTTTGGCTCTTTCTTAGATTCATCTTCATCTTCTAATTCTTCTTCATTTTCTCCTTTTCCTTGGGTAAGCATGAGAGGGCCAATTGTAGTTTTCAATTTGGCTATCTTCCTCTTACCTTTGCTGAAAGCCTAGGGTAGCTTGATTTCAAGCTCAATTCTAGCCATTGCCTCATCATAAGTTCCAAAAGTGGATTGCTTTGGATCTACTAGCTCATTCACTAGTGCTTCAATAATATCCTTGGTTTCATCAATATTTACCTCATAAGGAAGAGGTTTCACCCATGTAACTCGAGGCTTGACTACCTAAATGTATACTCTATCACAGTCAACCATAAAGCATACATCATCTTTGTAGTCTTCAACCAATTTTGGTGGAATTCAAAACCTGCTATTCATCCTTTCCTTGAAATCTTCAAAATAATTATCCATGATGCTATCAAAGTTTACACCCATTTCTGCTACAAACTCATTTTTCTGATATAGAATAGGAATATCTTTTCTCCACACAATAGATCCTTTAGATGGAAATAATTTTTGTAAATAGAAGAAAAGACATGTAAAAAAAGAACCAAATTTGCAAGGGTTGTTCTTTGATGTCCTAATGCTATCCATATTCTTGTTTAGTTGTATTAACAATAACTCTAACAAATTAAATTCCAGATTTTTCTTCACAACCTTGAATGCCAAATCCATGACCTCACAAGGCACACTATTCAAATGACTATAGCTATAAATCTTGTGAGAAATTACATGAATACCAAACCTTAATTCAACATAAAAAAATAGTGCTAACCTTCAAACCTCTACCATCCCATTCAACTAGGGTTTTCTTCTGAAGTTCATCCTGACCTAGTGTTTTGGTAGTTTTTGCTTTACTTAGCATGGGGAGACCAATAATCTTATGAATCATCTTCTTGGTGATTAATACTAGTTTCTCTAACCATAGTTGACCATTGTACACATGACTAAGGATGTACCTAATCCACTTAATCTAGAAATTCTTCAGCATATGCGACATATGGGTTAATCCTTTGGTCTCTAGATGCTTATGCTCGAGTTTCAATGAACCATCAACACACATTTCTCCTAGGGAATTTTCCATCTCTAGGGTTCCAATCTCTTGAATAGAACATTTGAAATGTGTACAAATATCATTGATAAAGAGTACCTTTGGTGGAATTTGCAATTGAGCTCCATTAGGCTCGAGTGACTCTGCAATTGCTGGAACTAGCTTGAAATTTGGCACTTCCACTCCACACCCTTAATTAGCATTTTATAACCTCTTTCACCTTGCTACTACTACTACTCCTAGATGCCATTGATTCTCAGTAAAAGATAGAAATCTTTTAAACAAATCCTTCACTATAAAATTGCTTGAAATAGCCTAGATGCACCTAAAATCACTTAGCTCTAAGAATTTTGAAAATGTGGTGAAAGACGAAATTGAATTCTACCTTTTTGATGAAAAGTCTACCATTAATGTTTAGTATGAAAGTAGTTATGATGACATAGTTCTTGATAGATTTTCATTCACTCACTTTCTCGATAGAAACTTGTGACTCAGTGATTGAACAAAACTTTTGTTACTCCCGATCTAGCTCAGTTGAGTCGATTACTGACCTTGCTTGATATGACCTAATTTCTTGTGACCCTTTGTATCTAAAATATTGATTGGATCTTTTCTTTTCTTTCATTTGGAACTACTCTAGATATAGCTTGATGATATAGGTCTAGATCCTCCTTTATGAATCTAATTGGAAATGGTGGAGTCACCCACTTCTTGAGTGATATGGCCATCATTTGAACTGTTCTACTCGATAGATTTAGGAATCCATTGTTGTCTCATCTGCTTTTGAATGTTATCAGCTTTAGCTTTCTTTTCATCTTCAATTATTTCTATATTAATGCAATTCTTGGCTATATGGCCAAGTTCAGTGCATGTATAACATCTTACTGTTGTATCTCTTTTTCTCAAGTGATGCCTTGAGTAGTCTTTTCCAATGTGTCCATATTCTCGACAATAATGACATCTGCACCATGTATTGTAATCTGCATTGGAATGTGTTGTGACCATGCTTCTTGCATTTGTGACATTTACCTTCAAATTTTAGTTTTTCCTTGCATTCATTAGCTTTGTGAGCATGCCAATTGCAGTTGTAGCATTTTCAATTGAATTTTTCTTTTCCATTGCTCCAACATTTGTTTGATGTATGACCTAACTTACCACAATGATTGCAAGTAGTTCTTTGATTCCTTTGGGAACTTTTTTTTGGAAGATTCACCTTCTTTATTATATCCAAGTCCTTCTTTACCTTTTTTTCTATGAAGATTCTACTCATTTTGTTGATTTAATTGATTGATATCTTCTTGAGACTTCATCATTCTCTCATTGATTTTCTTTTCAGCATTTAGGTCATTTTCCAAAATTTCACTAATTTCTCTTTTAGTGATTAAATCAATCCTTAGGCTTTCATTTTTAGATCTAAAATTCATGATTTCTTCATTTACATTAGATAGTTGATTAATAAGACTTTGATTTGCATTGATCTTTTCATTTGTCTCATTTTCCAATTTGTTTCTATGTTCCAAGATTTCACATAATCTTGCTGACTGAATTTATTGTTCTCTTCTTAGCATTCTTACTTCCTTTTGTAGAGATCCATTCTTTCGTAGGAGTTCTTTGATTGCATTGTTTTCTTCATTTAAGCTACTTGAGGGGAAAAAGTATTCAATCTTTTCTTCAACATACTTGAGATCATTCATCTAATTTTCAAGTTCCTTTCTTCTTTTTAGGGATTGTGAAAGGTGTTCCTTTCCTTCCTTGAGTTGAACTATGGACATCTCTAGATCTAGCTTTTCATTTTCAATTTCTTTGTCAAGTCTGAATATCTCCATTTGTCCTTTAGATCTTTACTCAACCTATCAAACTTTATCCTGAGAACCACAATGCTTTGATACCAATTGTTGGAAATAATCATGACTAGCAAGGTTACTAAGAGGGGAGGGGTGAATCAGTAACCTCAAAAACTTTAAATCAATTCAGTACTTAATTCATTCATCATTCATTCATCTAATCTACTATATGCATGAGAAAGATAAACATTTATAACACATGAACACAGAATTTTGGTGACCTAGAAACCTTCCAAATAGAAAGTAAAACTAGGATGGGGATGATACCCACAAAACTTCACTACTATAGTATAAAGTTGGCTTGTTAGGGCTTACATTGATCACTTCTGATGATTTGCCCTACTAAGAGCAATTTGGACTGCTAGATCCACATTGTTAGAGGATTTACAAACATACAATGAAGTACGCACTCTGTTAGGAGATTTATATAGAGACTGTTAAGTCTACCCTATTAAAGGATTTACAAAACTAATTCACCTATTAGGATGAAATAGTGGATCTACTTACAACTTTATTTTTATTAGATCCTTGAAGTATAGATCACCTCTTGTGATTGATAAATCTTTACTGCTCCTTGTAGACCTTGCTAAATACTCTGCTCTGCTACTGATTCGCATTTACTCTTCTTCAAAGCATTACATGTCCATTCCTTGATATACACACACACATTTCAAATGATATAATACATTAAATATATACCATTCCAATAATTACAATTGCAAGGTTGGCCAAAACACAAGAAAAAAAAATATTATTGAGTTGGCCAAACAATAGAAAACTTGGATTCTTCAATTTGACTTGGTGACCTTCTGATACTCGTCATCCACTGCATTACTCAGCATCGTCATGCACTTGGTAGAAGTTAAAGCTTGGTCCATACTAATCACATAATGTATCTTAGAACTTGGTAACCATTGGAGACTCAGTAGATATAGTGTCACTCGGTAAAAACTGAATCCTTTGTTTACCTTATTTTCACTCGATAAACACTGTGAAGCTTGGTGAACACTGTACGCTTGGTAGATACTATTGGACTGCACACTCACTCAGTAGCTTCAGGAATACTCGGTGTGAATTACTTAAGTTGTGAACCTAAAAGGTAACCACTGAATTCTTGGTATACGCTATAGACTGAGTGATGAGCTCGATAATCATTCAGAATCGAATAAGTGTTGTCATTAATGACAAATACAATATAATGCCAACAACAACAAGTTTTAATAAAGAGTTGTTTCTTGTTCACCAATACATAACCTGATCCTTCTTCTCCCCTTGTTGTAATAGAGACTTCTTCTCTCATATAAAATACCCCATATAACTACTTAAGAAGCTGACTCAACCAACTTCCATTTGTTGAGTTGAATGTTAAGCATACAACCCAAAACTTCTCAATCCCTAAACTAGCCATTACTTTTTAAAAATATTTGAATTTCAAATAATAAAAATGGCTTTACTACGATACTTAACCTTTTGTCTAATATCTAGACCTATCCCATGCCCATTCTATACTTCTTGAAACATTATTGAAGCTTGGACACTTTAGTCCATTACAATCAATTCTTTAGTCCATAAGAGGATATTACACAATAAAAGTAGTTCTTTGATGACATTACAATATGATTGAAGAATTACACTATTTTAGTATCATTATAGGTTCTAAACCCTTCCAATTGGTTTGAAAACCCTAATTATACATTCCATCCTTCTTCTTTTTTTGAGGGTCTTTGGGGTCTCTATAATCTTCAACTTTGGCTTGGTTGTTTGTGGTGCTCCTGTACCAACAAGGTAATAGGAAACTTTAGAAATTGCTAAAATAGGTTTGTTTCTATTGTTATGGATAAATCTTATTTCTTATTTAAGTCCTTGAAATGAAAATATGAACAAGGAGAAACTTCAAGATTTTGGTTCCTAGATTTGCACCAAACCCCAAACACTATTCTCTGGTACCTTTAAAGTGGGTCTCAGTGCATTAAGTAGTTAAACACTTATGAAACACATGTAACAACATTCATAGTTTATTTATATTTTTCCTGTTAGTGGGAAAATTCATGCTATTATTAGAGCTATTGAATTAAAAAGGTATTTCACCACAAATCCACCTTTTCATCTTGACCAGTTGATTAAGCATTGGGGACTATGATCAACAATAAACTTTTTAAAGCCATATCAACCTCAATCTATGGTGAAAATTTCCTCTAATCTTCTCTCATCCATGCTTTAAAAATATAATGCCCATGATAATTTGTTTAATTAAGAATTCTCTCCTACTAACAACATGTGGTTTGTAGTAACATGCAAAGGTTGTTCATGTTGAAAACATGTTGATTCTATACTTTTGTCTTGAGTCATTTTTGCTAGTGAATTTTTTGAATATATAGCAGCCTTCCCTTATTCTCCAATAGGTTGTGGTTCTTCTTCAAAAGGTGGAAGCTTCACAAATATTTCCCTTTGCACAACTAGTGTGGTGAGTTTTACCCCAACTGAATGCTAACCAAAATGCTACAATTATGATTACAAAGTAGAAACACCCTTTTGAAAATCTTTGAGCACTTCTTCACATAATATTTGTTAAAAAAATCATTGGTTTGTGCTCAAAACATCTGTATCCATATGTTTACTATCTTCTTATGTTCTGGATCATTGGAGACCCAAGGAATTGCACTCAAAATTGCAAAAACTTCATTGTATTATAATGCAGAAGTGTTGTTACAATTAGAGAACACATTAGTTGCACGCAATTTTTCTTTCAAAAACATATGTGCAGATATAAACATTAAGTACATGTTCAATTTTTTTGCAAATAATATACACATTAGTTAGATCAAAATTTTCTATCAAAACCATATGTGCAAGTATAAAAATTAAGTACAACATGTCCAATTTATTTGTAGATATATTTTCTTGTGAAGAAAGACCATGGCTAACAACATGAACCTAGAACAAAATAACAAGACAATGGCTACATTGTGGTGTTAGTTCCAAAGAAAAGCTGATAAATTTAATTGTCCTTGCAAAAAGTGTAAGGGCTTAAAGAATCAAAGAATTATAATCATAATAGCGTAGAGACATTGTAGGTAACATGGTCATATTGAAGGAGGCCACGATTTTCATCCATTGTTTAATGTAGATTTCCTACTAGAGGAATATGGAGGTGTGAATATCCAAGCTAAGGATAACACTCCCATGGAAGAAGATGATAATATACCAGAGGACATGATTGAAGAAGATGTTATTGGAGTAGGTGATGAAGAAGCTCATGATAATGGTACTAGCACATCTAATAATGATGATGACAATGGTCTTGATATACCTTTACCTTGAGAAGGCACACAAGCCCCTGTACGAAGGCTCCCAAACAACTCTTCTCTCAGTTATAATGTTGTTTGTGAACTTAAAGGTTATGAATGGTTTATCCAATGTAGCAATGTCACATATGCTAAGGTATGCCATTTTTGTCATCTTCAATATTAACATACAATTACTATTTATTATATTAACAGTGCATATTTGTTTTTGTAGGTTAATAGGTGAGTTTTTGTTACCACCATCAAACATTTTTCCATATTCATTACAAGAATTATCTACCATTATGAATCAGATTGGAGTGAAGTATCAAACAATACATTCATGTCCCAATGATCACATTCTATATCATAAACAACATAAATTTGCAACAGGATAACCTGATTGTCATATTAGTAGATATCGATCAGATCAAATAACAAAAAAGGTGCCTCACAAGGTTCTTTGGTACATTCCCATTATTCGATGTCTTCAAAGATTACTCAGGTGCACTAGCTTGGCACAATTTATGGATTACCATGCATGCAATAGAAGTCAAGATGACATTATGTGAATGCCTACAAATGGTTCTACATTTAAAGAGATACATGAAATATGGTCACACTTTAAACAAGAACCTTGTAATCTAAAGCTTTCATTAGCAGTGGATGGTTCCAATCCATTTGGAGATATGAGATCTATTTACTTAGTGTGGCCTATTTTTGTTATTAACAATAACATTCCTCCTTGGATGTCTATAAAGAGGGAGCACATAATGTTTTCAATGATTGTGCTAGGTATTTTTTCATTTAATAGTTTTCTAAATTAATTTACAACAATGCATGAAAATGGTCATAATAAGTATGTAATGTTTATGTTCATTCAATTACTAGGTAGTGTTGGAAATAATTAAGACTAGCTAGGTTATTGAGAGGAGAGGGGTGAATTAGTGACCTTGAAACTTTTGAAAAATTCAACAATTAATAGCATAATCCATTCACCATTAATTCAATATAATCTACTATATGCATGAGAAATTGAAAGCGCAAAACACTTTGAACACAATATTTGGTGAACCAGAAACCTTCCAAATAGAAAGTATAGTTGGGGTGGGGATGATACCCACAAAACTTCAATACTGCAATATAAAGTTGGCCTGTTAAGGTTTACAATGATCACTTCTAATGATCTGCCCTATTAAGAGCAATTAGAACTGTTGGGTCCACCTTGTTAGAGGTTTTACAAACATACAATGAAGTATGCACTCGGTTAAGAGTTTTAAAGAAAAGATTGTTAAGTCTACCCTGTTAGAGTATTTGAATCTAATTCACCTGTTAGGATGAAATAGTAGATCTAACTTACAACTAAATTGTTGATTAGATCCCTAAAATGTTGATCACCTCTTTGTGATAGATAAATCTTGACTGCTACTAATTTGACCTTGCTATATACCTTTCTCTGCTATTGATTCACATTCACATTCACTCTTCTCAAAAAATTACTTCTTCATCATGCTTGGGTATGATACAATACATTACATATATACCATCCCAACTCTCATTATTAAAAGGTTGGCCAAAACACAAGTTAACACCAACATTACTGAGTCAGCCCAAATGTAGAAACTCGAGTTTTTTAAGCTGACTTGGTGATCTTCCAATACTTGGCATCCACTACATTATGTGGCATCATCATGCATTCAGTAAACGTAGAGGATTGGTCCATACTAATCACTCAATGTAGCTTCGAACTTGGTGAACATTGGAGACTCAGTAGATATAGTGTTACTCAGTAGAAATTGAATACCAAGTTTACGTTGCTTGCACTCAGTAAACTCTACTAATCTCATCATTAGGTTAATACTAGCTTCACATCATAGGAACTAATGACTTAGTAGACACTACAAAGCTCTATAAAAAAAAAACTGCTCAGTGATAATTGCTTGACTTCACACTACCTGTTTTCACTCAGTAAGCACTGGAATGCTTGGTAAACACTGGAGACTAAATGATGAACTCAGTAGCCATATGAAATTTGAATAAGTATTGTCACTAATAAAAAACATAACTTAATGCCAACAATCTCCCCCTTTGGCATTAGTGACAAAATAAATTATTAGCCAAAACTTATGTACAGTGTCATGCTATTTTTGATTTATGAGTTTTCAAAATTTGTCTTTGTAATTCTATTCTATATACATTTGCACATATCTCCCCTATACAATGTATATATTATATCTTAATATCATGTAGAGTGTATATGCAAATACCTCTTCTTCTTAATTTCTCCCTCTTTATTATTATGCACAAGTCTCTCCCCCTTTTATTCTGTATATATGTCTCTCCCTCTTTTTGACAATAATGCCAAATATTTATTCACAACATACTTATACAAAGACACTAAAATGTGAGAGAAACTCAGAATGTACCTTAAGAATAAGAGCTAATGTCTTATCCCAATTTTCTTGCAAAATTTTGTAGGTTTGAAGTGCAACTTGGACTTTTACTAAGAGTTCAATCATATGATCTGCAATTGAAAAGTTGTTATCATGGATCAATGTTTTTGAATAAGCAATATGCTTCTACATTGGTTCCATGATTGGAAGGATCATATTTTGGATGTCTATTAGTGTAGATCAAATCCTTGCTTCCTCTCTCAACAACTCTGCCTGCATGTCTGATAGGAATTTGACCTACATGTGATGTATAGAGCTTGAACTAGGGTCAAGTTGCAACTTTTGAGCACTGGCCTTTAGATCTTCATCTATCTTATTCAATTTTTCTTTTATTTCCTTTATATACTTGGTAACATCACATTACTTGGCAAAGAGATGTTACATCTATGAAAGAATTTTCAAGATTAGACAAAATTGAGGAAATCTCTACCTGATGAATTGAAATATGCTAAGCAATGTGCTCAAGCACTTTATTGTCAAACTTTTTCTCTACTTTTTCTATCAACTTATACTGGTCAGTAGAGTCCTCATTGAATTTATTTATTTCTTTTTCTACTGTAACAAAATATGTTAAGATGAATCAACATCAACACCTATGGCCTCTATCAAAATGTTCTTGTCACTTTCAATGATTCTAAATTCTCTGTCCCTTTTCTCTTTAAGATTCTTTTGCTTGGCCTTCAAATCAAGAAGCTAGCTTACTAATCTCATTTGTTCTATAGTAGCATTATCAATATCCAACTTAGGAATTTCAATTTCCTTGTCCAAGTATGTACCTTCACCAATTTCTTCTCCACTAATCAGAAGTCTAATTGGTGTCTTTGGTTCAACTTCTGATATTACTACTTTGGATTTTGAGACAAAAACAATGGTAGAAATAGAAGGACTTGCAGTGAAAACTTGTATGGTGCCTACCAATGGAATGCTAACTAGAGTGCTGAAAGAATCCAAAATTGATGTACTACCCAAAATTGATGTACTTATAGGATGAATACTTATAGAAGTATTTAAAATGGGAGCACTTATTGGACTAAGAAAAATTGAAGTAGACAAAATTATAGAATTGGATGTTGCACATACTGCTGATGTCCCTAACTCAAGAGCTGAAGAAGAGGAGAGCTATAGCTTGGTAGATGAAGTGGTAGAAACTTCCATTAGAGATACCTGGAGCTAAGAGGGAGCAAAGAGTGATTGAGTAGATGATGTATTTGTTGAGGTTACAATCACACTTGCTGAAGTTGTCTCCATTCTTGATGATGTGGTTGTTTTTACTAGAGAGTGAGGAAGGGAGGCTATGACTTTTTCTACTATCATGACTAGATCATTTTATTCTTCTTCTTCTTTATCTTCCTCATTAGCTTTATCCTCTTTCTCTTCTTCACCATCCTTCATCAATGTCTGATAATCCTCAGCATCAATAGTGACACAAGGTGTATTATCTTCTTCATTGTCACTATCATCATCATCATTGATTTTCACTAGATTATCACTAAGTTTGTGCATATGATAAACATTTTTCCACATATATGTAGCATCCTTTACTACATGCAAAATATATTTCAATAAAAATTAAAGAATTATGGAATCTAATTATCATGTTGTCTTCATTTTTCTTCATTGCTTCCTTAACCTCAACATTGGTAAGACTCGGTAGTAATTATCTCAGAGATTGTTCATATATATCTTTGGCTGTCTACATAGCTGATTCCCATCTTGGCTTCAACCTTGCTAATAATTCATTGGAAATCTAAGGGGAAATTTGATTAAGGGAATATTTCCATTTTCCCATCTTTTTCAGTACTAGCTCCTTAATCTGCATCTTCTCTGCATCAATTCTAGTTTCATACTTCAAATCTTTGAAATTTGTAATACCTGCACCTTCTTCTAATTGCTGCAATATTTCTTGGAAGGTAAGAGGGGGCTTACTAAACAAAACATCACTACCTCCTTTCTTCTTGGATCTTTTGGTAAATACATCAATGGAGGCCTTAGGAGGCTTGGTGATAATCATCTTGCCTTTCTTTCTCATAGGCTCATCCTCCTTTTCTGATTCATGTTCTTCATCTTCAAATTCTTCTTCATCTTCATCTTTTCCCTCGATAAGCATGAGATGGGAACTTATAGTTTTTAGTTTAGATATCCTCCTCTTTCCTTTGTTTACTGCATGTGGAAGCTTAATTTCAAGTTCTATTTTGGCCTTTGCTTCATCATAAGTTCCAAAGATAAGTACCTTTGGATCTATAGGCTCATTCACTAGGGCTTCAATTATCTCCTTTGTTTCATCAATATTAACCTCATAAGGAAGAGGTTTCACCCATACTATTCTAGCCCTAACTACCTGAATGTATACCTTGTCAAAGTGAACCATGAAGAAAATATCATCCTCGTAATCTTCAGCTAATTTTGGTGGAATCTAGAACCTGTTGTTCATCTTTTCCTTGAAAGCTTCAAAATAGTTGTCCATTATATTGTCAAAATTCTCAACCATCTCTACAATAAACTCATTTATTTGGTACAAAACTAGAGTGTCCTTTCTCCATACCATTGTTCCTTTGGAGGGGAAAAACTTTTGAACATAAAAGTACAAACAAGTTAACAGAGAACCAAATTTACATGGATTATTCTTTGAGGTCCTTATGCTTTCCATGTTCTTATTCAACTGTTTCAACATTAAATCTACTAAATCATATTACAAATTCTTCTTTACTACCTTGTAAGCCAGGTCCATAGCCTCACACATCACACTATTTAGTTGACTGGAGTTGTATATCATATGTGTAATAATGTGAATGCCAAACCTAAGTTCCACATCAGATACATTATTGATTTCTAGTCCTTTGTCATCCCACTTAGCTAGGGTTTTCTTTTGTAGCTTATCCCAACCTAGGGTTCTAGTAACTTTAACCTTGTTAAGCATAGGGAGACCTCTGATTCTGTGAATCATCTTCTTCAATATCAAGACTGCCTGCTCTAATCACAACCAACCATTATGGACTCAGCTCAAAATATATATAATCTATTTTATCTAAAAGTTTCTTGGTAGAAATAGAATGTGGGTCAAGTCTTTCTCCTATAATTGTTTACGCTTTGGCTTGAGGGTTCCATCCACACACAATTCACCTAAGGCACTATCCATCTTTAGGGTTTCTATTTCTTGCACATCACATTTGAAATGAGTATGAATATTGTTGATGAGGAGTACCTTTTGTGGAATTTGCGACTAAGCTCCATTAGGGTTGAGTGATTCTGCAATTGTTAGCACCAATTTGAAATTCGGAGCCTTCCACTCAACACCTCACACCAATATCTCATATCCTTTCTTTGTCTTGCTACTATTGCTGGTGGATGCCATGATCACTCAATAAGATGAGAAAAACTTCTTTGAAAACTTCACTGCAAACTCTACTCAAGATCACTTGGATGCTCTGTTGGCTCATAATGTATACCAAACTTTAGACATGTGACTTCAAGACTCATGCACACATTGAGTTCACCATTTGACTATCCTTCGTGAATAATTGATTGCACAACTCTTCATTACATTTGTGATAAAATGTAGTGATCAAACATTAGGAAATTTTTTCCCAATACTTAGTGCTTGAACTCCTCACTATAGATCAAGTACATCTTTTGTATCACTTTGACTCAAGTTCTACACATTGAACCTCAACATTACAACATAGTGCTGATCATGTACTCAATCATGTGTAGGCGCACTTCTAGTCACCCAATTTAAAAAAATTTTAAAGTTGCTCCTACAAAGAGAAATCCCCAAATATTACATGTTTTGTGTAATAATGATTTCTATGAAGGTTGAATTGTTTCAAAGCTCAAAACATGTAGATGTGGAAGTAGAATATCCAAAATCTGACAAAGTTCTATAGAAGCGAAAAATTCATTTTGTACTATGTTTTTCATAGTCAAGTTGGAGTTTCTCACCCAGGGAGAAGCCAAAGTTCAATTTTCCACGTGAGAGGATGATGGGGACACAACCCAAGAACAAAATGGACACAACAGAAAGGGAAAATTATATTAACTAACAAAATAAGCTATTACAAATAGTACAGAGAAAATAAACTTCAAAACATGCCCTAAGGGCTTACAATAGCATAAATCTGGAGATAATTTCTCCTTTCAGTACCTCCTCTCAAACTCCACTCCGAACTGCCTTTTACAATGCCAGAAATCTCCTTAAATAGACCACAAAGGGTTAAGGACTAGGAGTACATTCTAGAAAGTACTAGTAGGCATCCACCGACCAAATAGAAGGTTCCAGAAGTTGCGTTAGAAGTCGGTGCAAATCTAGAAGAATCCAGAAACGGTACTCGAACTTTCGAGAGGCATAACTTTTGAACCGTAGCTCCGATTGATGAACCGTTTACATTTTTGGAAAGCTCTCAAAGTGCTCTATAGATCTATGGACCAGCTTCACTCATCCCCCATTTTTTGGCCCTTTTCGAGGTCATTTAATGCCCCTAACTTGACTTTGAAGCATTCTTAGGAGGTCTCCAAAACCCAAAAAACTACAATAACTTTCAAACCATGGGGCCTTTTGACCTGATTCTTTTTCTAGAATGCTCTAAATCACATTTACATTCATCTGGCCAATCCATGCCTTCTAGGTCACCAAAATGATGGCCAAATTGCATGCTCCTATTTTTTTGAGATTTTCTAGCACACTGATAGTTGAACTGTGAGAGTTGTAACCTTTATTTGACCCAAATGGGTATCCAAAAATGTAAAAACATGAAACAAAAACTAAGTCTAAGTACATTTTTTTGGGTGACACAGGATTGCCCTTATACCTCTGGATGCTCCTGCATCAGACACCCAGGGTAGATTGAAAAGTGACCCTGTCACTTTATGGATGGTAGAGGAAATCCCAAATGGGAAACCTCAGCTGCTGAAATCCAAGTTGAGTCCTCAATCAGCCATCCTTTCCACTTCACCAAATACTCTTCATACTGCCTATTTCTAGTACTCCTACCCACATGATGATCTAGAATGTCTTCTATCTCCTCCTTCTTAGAAGCAGGAATTGGACATGGCTCTAAAAATAGCCCCTCATCTGCACCATCATCATGATACTCTATTAAATCTACAATGTTGAAGATGGGAGAAATATGAATACCTTCTGGTAGCTCCACCTCATATGCATTTCCTTAGTCATGTTTCTTCAAAATTTTGCAGGGGCCAAATTTCTTTATTTTCAGCTTGTTGTAAGTACCGGCTGGAAATCTTTCTTTTCGTAAGTGCACCATGACTAAATCTCTTACTTGGAATTCCTTATGTCTTCTCCTTTGATCAGCCCTAGCTTTATACTCTTGATTCATCTTGGTAATGTGTGCCTGAACCTCATGTAGATGCTTGATATGTTCAGCAAATTCTTCTGCTTCAACACTTGTCCTCTCCCCTTGCTCTATCTTCCTCAATTCTGGTGTAGTCCTTGGGCTATTCCCATATACAATTTGGAATGGTGATTTTCTAGTACTCCTATTTACAGAGTTATTATAAGCAAACTCTTCCCATGGTAGAATCAAATCCCATCCCTTGGGCTTATTCCCAACTAAACATCTCAGCAAATTGCCCAGACTTCTGTTTACCACTTCTGTTTGGCCATCAGTTTGTGGGTGATGCGTGGAACTGAATTTCAAGTCTGTTCTCAACTTTTTCCACAATGTCCTCCAGAAATACCCCACAAATTTAGTATCTCTGTTAGAAACTATGCTCCTTGGAAGACCATGTATTCTTACCACCTCTTTGAAAAACAAGTCTGCAATATGGACAGCATCATGAGTTTTGTGGCATGGAATGAAATGTGCCATTTTGGAGAACCTATCAACCACCACGAATACTGAGTCATTACCCCTTTGTGTCCTTGGAAATCCAAGAAAAAAATCCTTACTTGTGTCCTCCCATGGCCTTGATGGAACAGGAAATGGATGATATAGGCCAGTATTGTGACTAAACCCCTTGGCAACTTGACAAACCTGGCAACTCTATACAAACTTCTTCACATCTTGTGAAATTTGAGGCCGAAAATAATGTTCTCTAAGAATGGCAATGGTCTTATCTTGACCAAAATGTCCTGCCATCCCTCTGCTGTGTTTCTCCTTAATCAAATTTTCCCTCATGGAACTCCTTGGAATGCATAATTGACTACCTTTGAACAACATGCCATCCTGAATCAAATAGTCTAACCACTTGGTTCTATTTACAGTAACAGGTTCTTTACAAGCTTTCCATGCTTCAGCAAAATCAGGATCCTTGGGGTACAAATTCTTGAGTTCATCAAACCCAACTACTTCAACCTGCATTGTTGTAAGCAACAACTGTCTCCTACTTAGTGCATCTGCAACCCTATTAGATTTTCCACTTCTGTGCTTCAACACAAATGTATAGCTCTGCAAGAACTCTACGCACTTCATATGCCTCTAATTCAATTTACCTTGGCTATTTAGGTACTGTAATGCCTGATGATCAGTATACAAAAAAAATTCCTTTGGCAATAAATAATGCCTCCATTTCTTTAAGGCCTGAACTATTGCATAGAACTCTTGATCATAAACATAATACTTCTTCTTTGCATCATTTAATTTTTCACTAGAATATGCAATAGGCTTACCTTCTTTGGTTAATACAGCCCTAATAGCACTGCCACTAGCATCACAATCCACCTAGAACACTTTTCTAAAATTTGGAAGTGCCAACACAAGTTTTTCTATTACCTTCTTCTTCAGCAATTCAAAACTTCTCGTAGCTGCTGCAGTCCATTTGAACTCTTTTCTATTACCTCTTATTGTATCAGTTAGGGGTGCACATATGCCACTGAAATTCCTAATAAACTTCCTGTAAAAACTAACTAGACCATGAAATGATCTTACCTCAGTAGCAGACCTTGGAGTAGGCCATTCCAAGATGGCTTTTACCTTCTCCGGATCCATTTTGAGACCTTTAGGTGATATAACAAACCCCAAATAGACTAACTCCCTTTTTGCAAAGTTACATTTCTTCAGATTAATTAATAGTTTCTCTTCCCTTAGCCTTTCAAGGACACTACGAATATACAGTAAATGTTCTTCCAAAGTCTTGCTGAAAATTAAAATATCATCCAAATAGACAATAACAAATTTTCCCATGAACTTCTTAAGTACCTCATTCATGAGCCACATGAAGGTGCTTGGGATGTTTGTCAATCCAAAGGGCATGACTAACCACTCATAAAGACCCTCCTTGGTCTTGAAGGCTATTTTCCACTCATCTCCTTCTCGAATCTGTATCTAGTGATAACCACTCTTCATATCTATCTTTGTGAAGTACTGAGCTCCACTCAAGCAGTCCATAATATCATCCATCCTTGGCAAAGGAAACCGGTACTTGATGGTGATCCTATTTATAGCTCGAGAATCTGTACACATCCTCCACTCTCCATCCTTCTTTGGTGCAAGTACTGCAGGCACTGCACATGGACTTAGGCTCTCTCAAATCAAGCCCTTCCTCAACAACTCCTAAACCTGTCTATTTAGCTCCTCTGTTTCAGTAGGAGTCATCCTGTGAGCAGCCTTGTTAGGCAAACTAGCTCCTAGAATCAGATCTATCTGATGACTGATTTGCCTTACTGGTGGCAATCCATCTAGAACATTATCAAAGATAATATCTCCAAATTCCCCTAGTAAATTTGAAACTTCAAATGGTATTTCACTACTACCTTCTTTATCTTTCGTAGGAATCAAAGCATAGCACAGATGCTGATGTTTCATGCCATCTAAAAACTTCCTTCCATCAACAAGAAAAATCCTAGCACTGCTACATACCTTTTCATCTTCCTTTTTCATGGGCTTCAATTTGTGGCAAACTCCATCCTTTGTCAGAGAGTATGTGTTTGCATGTCAATCATGTAGTGCATGTCTATGAAACTGCCATGGTCTACCCAACAATAGATGGCAAACATCCATCAAAATAACATCACAGAGAACTTCATCATGGTAACTCCCAATTTTGAATTTCACTAAACATTGTTCACTTACCAGGACCTCATGATCATCTTTTACCCAAGCAATCCAATAGGGCTGGGGATGTTTCTCCCTCTTGAGCTTCAGGTTAGAGACCATCTCTTCTGATACCAAGTTATCAGTGCTACCACCATCAATGATCACGTCACAACATTTATCCTCACACTTGCATCTGGTACGAAATAAACTCCTCCGTTGTCCTGGCTCAATCTCCCCACTTAGTAGGACTCTTTCATTTACCAAGGTCTCTCCTCTTTTTGCATCCTCTGAATGTGATGATTGTGCATCCTCATCCACATGAGCAACCCTAGCTTGGCCCTCAGCTCTCCTATCTATCCTTCCTTGTCATTGAGGGCATTCAAAGGCATGATGACCTTCTTCATTGCAATGGAAATAGGTACCATGGAAGCCTCCTCTTCCTTGTCCTCATCCTCTACCTCTTCCTCTTTGATTTCCAAAGTCTTGATCATGGGAGTGGTTGAAACCCTCATTCCTCTGGTTCCTGCTAGTACCCACATCTTCATTTTTCTTTTGGGTTTCATTGCAGCCTCCAGATGATCTACTGCTTCCCCTTCCTCCTTGACCGTGCCCTCTTTGTCTTCCTTCAAACCTTTTATTCAGCTTCTCTTCAACTTGTAGGGCAAACTGGTATGCCTCTTCAACGCTGGTCATTCTTACTAGACTTAATTCCTCCTGCATGCTAGGTTGCAACCCACTGATATAATGAGCAACCTTCTCCTTATTTCCTTCTGCATGCCTCGCTCTAATCAAGAGTCGATAAAATTCCTCTATATATTCTTGGACTGATCTTCTTGCTTGCTTTAACCCATGCATCTTCTTAAACAAATCAAGCTCGTAGTCCACAGGAATGAACTGCTTCTTCAATTTGTCCACCATGTGATCCCATCTTGTGATCTTCTCCTTTCCTCTTCTATTTCTTTCCAATTGAACCTCTTGCCACCAGATTTTGGCATGGCCTTTCAGTTTGGCCTTTGCAAACTTAACCCTATCTGGGTCCCTTATATCCTCATACTCAAAGTATTCTTCCAGTTCATTGATCCAATCGATCAACTCATCTGATTTTAGATTTTCTGAAAATACACCCACTTCAATTGTAGGTCTTTTCCCAAACTTAGTAATGGCCCTAAAAAGCCTTTCCTCTATAGGATTCAGAACTTCCCCATCAAATTCCTCTTCTATTCCCATTTCTTCTTCTTCATTGTCATCCTCACTGTTGTCACCTGCGGCAACATTTGCTCCTATATAGAGCTCCTCTTGCAATGCTTGTACCTGCCTTTGGAGGGCTCTAACCTCCTCAAGATTAATAGCTCTGTCCCTTCCACCACACTCTCTTCATGGAGGCATCTTCTAACTCGAACCCACAACCACATAGTCCAGGTGCAAACTGCCTCATAGTCGATGCTCTGTCTATACACTCAGGGAAACTAGCTCTGATACCAGTTGTTGGGGACACAACCCAAGAACAAAATGGACACAATAGAAAGGGAAAATTATATTAATTGAGAAAATAAGCTATTACAAATAGTACAAAGAAAATAAACTTCAGAACATGCCCTAAGGGCTTACAATAGCATAAATCTGGAGATAATTTCTCCTTTCAGTACCTCCTCTCAAACTCCACTCCGAACTGCCTTTTACAATGCCAGAAATCTCCTTAAATAGACCTCGGAGGGTTAAAGACTAGGAGTACATTCTAGAAAGTACTAGTAGGCATCCACTGACCAAATAGAAGGTTCCAGAAGCTGCATTAGAATTCGGTGCAAATCTAGAAGAATCCAAAAATGGTACTCGAACTTTCGAGAGGCATAACTTTTGAACCATAGCTCCGATTGATGAATCGTTTACATTTTCAGAAAGCTCTCAAAGCGCTCTATAGACTTATGAACCAGCTTCACTCATCCCCCATTTTTTGGCCCTTTTTGGGGTCATTTAATGCCCCTAACTTGACTTTGAAGCATTCTTAGGAGGTCTCCAAAACTCGAAAAACTGCAATAACTTTCAAACCCTGGGGCCTTTTGACCTAATTCTTTTTCTAGAATGCTCTAAATCACATTTACATTCATTTGGCCAATTCACACCTTCTAGGTCACCAAAATGATGGCCAAATTGCATGCTCCTATTTTTTTGGGATTTTCTAGCACATTGATAGTTGAACTGTGAGAGTTGGAACCTTTATTTGACCCAAATGGGTATCCAAAAATGTAAAAACATGAAATAGAAACTAAGTCTAAGTACATTTTTTTGGGTGACACAAGATTGCCCTTATACCTCTGGATGCTCTTGCATCAGAGGAGAAAGGAAAAATCTTGGGTCACACTAAGGAGGCATGAGTTTTAACATCAAGATTGTTTTGTCAAGTTAATCCATGAATTAATTAGCATGAAATCATAACCACAATAAAGAAGTGGAAAATGACCCTCCACGGTATTTTTTTGTCACGGAGAAGCACTGTTTGAATTTTTCACAATAATGTAGTCAATTCAAGATTTTTTACAAAAGGGAGAAGACCAAAGTCAAATATTTTCCATGAATGAATTAAAGTGTTCCATAACCAGTGACCTAATAGCAAAGAAGAATTATTTCTTGTTAATTGTTTACAAAGTGTAGTTGTTACTAGAATGTGCAAATTTCACCTACAACAAAGAAGTGAAAAACTATGAAATTGATGTGCTTTTCGACATCCATTCAATATTTTCCACCAAATGCATTCCACAAACTCACTCCCACAATTTAGTAGAGAATCAACATGGTAAGCATGGAAGATAACACACTGGCAAATAATTTTAACAAATTGAAGACATCTAGGTTACAGAACATGTGAAGTGAAGTGGCTAGAAACTCTATTCTATCAATTTGATTTAATAATAGTCATATAGACTGACATTCAATATCCAATATCTTTTTATTCTTCCATTATGTTGCACATGGCTCTAGTTTTAATGAAGAGAATTGGGTTTGGAAAAACATATCCAAAATTGAGCTTGATCCAATGGTGGAATTAATAGATATGCCCCCTAAAATGAGACCCAAGTTTACAGGCAGACATTTTTTAGTTTGTCTAGCAAAGGAATGTTTTGATTTAAATTTAATTCATTATAATATCATTTTTCCAAACATCATTCAAATATGTTTAATGTATATCCTTATAAACTTTAAAAATCAATAGTTTATAAGTATATTGGTTTTTAGGAAAATGATGAGAAATCAAAGAGACAAGAATTAGTTATGAAAACTAAAAGAAGCTACAAATGAAGGAAACTAAATAGACATTGCAACATTATTTATTGTAAAAGCTTTGGCAAAGGGAAGGGCTTATTTTCCTACAAATAGTTAAAGAGCTAGAGTAGATAGGAGACCACATTTTATTTTATTTTTGCATTTCGTTTCATGCATTTAGGGGTTTTGTATTCTAATTTTTATAAGTGATTTGGCAAAGAGTTGAAAGCAAATAAAATCTAAGCATTCTTATTTTTTGTGTTCAAGACAAAGATGAGTTTTATTTTGAATCGAACCATTTGGTTTTTACTCTTCTGATCATAATCAATTAGAGTATTGTTGTATTTGGTTTTGGGCATCATCTTGCATCTTTTGTTAAGTGATGGATGGGTTATAGATCAAAATATTGACAAACATTCCTTTAAAAAAATTGGGATTGGTTAACCTTCATTTTGCATTGCATTTATTAGTACTCATATTGCATTACTAGTATCAAGAAGTCATAAGATGTGTGGCTTCTTGGGATTGACTTGGTTTAGGATTCAAGTTATTGCTTGAGTTAGTTCTATCTAGGGCTTGTTGGAAATGATTGAAAAAATCATGAATGAAGAGTAATGGAACTGGTAAAGAATGTTTTCAATCATTGTTTTTTCATTGATATCAAACTTACTACTTTCAGGAATGACAATTGCTTTAGCAATCAAAATACTATAAGTTGGTTGATTGACAAGGAGGTGGCAATCAATAAGATGTAACTAGAGTTCCTAGAGAAAGGTTGAAATTATGATGTTGTCATGAAGTATAAGGATTAGCTAAGCCATTGATGAAATAGTGCATTGATGTCAGACACAAAGAATGGGCAAACTAAAACACATCAAAGATGTAAGGTCTAGCTAAGTCATTTGTAAAGTCTAACTAAGTTCATTAGAAAGAGTTGAGCAAGCTAGTTAGTGCCGAACAAATTCTTAGTTGAAGCTGAGCAAAGTTCAACTTAGTGTGTGTCGAGTAAAGATCAGGTCTCGAGTAGTAGAAAAGAAATAGGTGCTGAGTAAGTTTTCAAATGTTGATTAGTCTTCAGATGTCGAGCAAGAAATAGGTGCCGAGCAGTCTTCTAGTACCGAGTAAGAAATAAGTGTCGAGCAGTCTTCAGGTGCTGAGCAAGAAATAGGTGTCGAGTAGTCTTCAGGTGCCAAGAAAGAAACATGTGCTGAGTAAAGATACAAGTGCCAAGTAACACAAAAGAATTTGAGCATCAGTAAAACAATAATGTCAAGTTGTTGCATTATTTTGAAAATCAAAGATTCACTAGATCTGAGTTGACATGGTAGTTATCTAGAATTCTATAAATCAAATAGAAGATAAGAATGATGAGCTAGTGACACATAATACTATGTATAAAAATTTTGATGAATATAATTGGATTCTAGATGAAGTTTCTAGATAAGATCAAGATATAGGATAGATACATTGTATCTTACCCAATCTATTGAAACCCTAAAGTTGGAGAGGGAGAATTGAGCGGGAAAGGTATTTCGGATTTCTATTTAAGGAGTCATAAGGTCACAAAGAAAAAAAGGTGGTAGAGAATGAAAGCATGAAGTGCTGAAGAAGGTGCTAAGGTGGAAGAGAGCATAGATACTCTGCTTTGATAGGTGACCATAGATATGATTGTATTGGTATGATGAGTAAGAAGACTCAAGGTGACAAAGCTTGAGATGACAAGCTTATGGAGTTGCAGTGATTAAAGCAAAGCAAAGGATTGAACTGAAGTGTGATCTGTAATCTGCAAGACATGTTGTAAGTTGTATCAGATCAAAATCCATTATTCTTACTCTCTAGAAATTGTAATAATTAAAATAAATCCTATGGACTTAGGTTGGTTTAATAGCCATGTTGTAAACCCTTTAATAGGGTGACATTCCAAGTGAATGTTCCAAAGTCCATTAACTAGGCCCATTCCTAACAGTATGGTGAAATCCTCTAACAAGGTCACATTTAACAATGTGTTGTAGCCTTTAACAAGGCAGGCCTTTAATAGGGCAGGCCTTTAAAAGGGAAGACCATTAGAAGTGGATGAAATCAATTGCGCAGTTATTTTGTGGGTATCATCCCCACTCCAATTTTACCTTCTTATTCCTGGAGGGTTTTTGGGTGATCAAATTCTTAGTAGTATGGTGTGATGCATGTTTACTTTTCATAATTTTTTAAATGTTCAAATTGCATGCATGATAGTTTCAGTTATGTTCCATTAAGGATTTGGAGAAAAAGTTGCCTTGGACCTTGAATAACTGATTCACACCCCCCCCCCCCCCCCCTCTTAGTTACTCTAAAGAATTATAATAGGGCTGGATTGGTTTTCCTCTTCTATTCTTAGGTTAAGAATTTACTTAACTAGTTTATAAATTTAAAAAAATCATTACATATCATTCATAAGGGAGATGTACCTTTCAATTTAGAGGAAATCTATCAACCTGATGGTAGATTATCCAACTATTTTTAGCTAATTATTTCTTACAAATTTGGGCATTTGGGAGTCTATTAAAAAAGAACAATCCATTTACCAACACCGTGCATCACTAGAGAATTAAGCGATTGTCCCACAATGCAAAGATTGTAGTCTACTACTTAGTTAGTCTTTACAAACTTACTGTTATGTTGACATCAATCAAAAAATAGTCATGAATGCAACATATCAATGCTCTCCAATGCTCAGGATACTCCCCAAAATTATTATCATCAGCATTCATGCTAACAACATAACCTCTTATGGCATAACCACACATTATCAAATTGTACAAATAAGAAAGTTTCAATAGTCATGTCAAGATAGAACAAGTTACCTCTTGTCTGATCACCACTTCCAATGAGTTCCCCATTACCATCATAGATCTTTGCCTTCTTGTACTCAAACTCAACTTTTCATCCTAAACTATTTAGTTGTGGCACACTCAATAGATTATAGTTAAGTCCTTCTACACAACAAGCATTTCCACATATGATCTTATTAGTTTATTTTTTTGATACTGTATCTTTCACTAGACATGGTGCATCATTACAAAGTCTTACACTATTACCATTATAATGCTCACAGGTCTCAAACTTACTTTTATTACTAGTCATGTGTTGTGAACATCCACTATCAATAATCCATCTATTAGTTTTTCTCACATATGATATCAATGAAGTTGCCTCATCTTCATTAAAGTCACCTTTCATAGCAACGTAGGAAACTTTAACTTCTTCATGACCATCAGACTCATCAAATTTATCATTAATATCCTCTTTATCAAAATAACGAGCCTTCTTTCCATTGTCTTTATATCCTTTTTTCTCATCTCTTCTACCTATATACTTGTCTCCATCTCTATCTCCCTTGTTCTTCTTCTTAGGGAACCTTGCAGCTATATGACCAACTTCATTATAGTTAAAGCATATGATAGGTAACTTACCTTTTTATTTCCCTTTGTCTCTATGAAATATCCTAGCCAGTAGTGTTTCAAGATCATCTAATTCTTTATCATATGAATCACTATCACTAAAAACATATTTTATCTTTTTCTTCTTTTTATCCTAAGGTTCTTCTAGTGTCAGTTTACCTTTGAAAGAAAAATCAATACCACTAGCAGTAAAGTTATCAAAGTTTGAAAGTTCAAAAGTAATAAGTCTACCAACCTATCCTTCCAAGGTCAGATTAGTACGAGGGGTACATCTCACTTCTTGTATTATAGAGGCACAAATAGCATAAATAGGAAGGATGGTTCTCAACACTTTATTGATCATAGTCTCATCCTACATATTTCCTTCTGATCCTTTGATTGTATTAACAACTTCTTTGATTCTTTCATAGTACTAAACTATGATTTCACCATCTATCATTCTCATTTCATCAAACTTTCCTCTCCAGCTTTATGATTTGTCTCTTAGTACAGTCTTGTCTCCTCCATAGATTCTTTTCAATATATCCCACATGTCATTTGTAGTAGTACATCCTTTGATATCATCAAACTCTGAATATCTAAGGGTAGATGCAATCTTCAACATTATTTGATTGTGTTCCCTCTTTTCTTTTAGTTGCTGAGTAGTTAGGGCACCAATTATCATTACAAATCCATTAGTTACACTTGTCAATTTAGTATCTCTAAGTCCAACTAGATGTAGCTTCATTAAGCTTTCTATCTAGGGAATTCCTCCTTGTTAAACTTGGGTACCTCCTTATACATCTTTATCTTTATCTTAACAATAATTTCAAATTGTTTCCCTTACAAGCCCTAATAGTTGTGATTCCAATTATTAGAATTATCTATAATAACTTGGGGGGGGGGGGAATAAATCAGTTATCCAAGGTCCAAATGTACCAATTATACTTTATCTACCAAACAAGTATATGTATTTGTACACATGCACCCACTAGATCATCATATGACTTAAAATTTTGTAGATTATTGTCCTAGGTCAAATAAACTTATATTAATTTAAACATAATTTATTGGAATGCCACAAATCAAACCACACAAGTCTAACACTAGGATTTAACATGGAAACCCAATTTGAGAAAAACCACCTATAACATACTATCAATTTTTCACTCTTCTATAGTGAAAACAATGAGGAGCCAACCCTGTTAAAGGTTACAAAGCACACTATTAAATGTGATCTTGTTAAAGGATTCAATCACCCTATTAGGATTGAGCCTTGTTAGAGGACTTTAGAACATTCTATTACAATGTCACACTATTAAGGAATTTTCCCATGACTATTATGTCAACCTTAATCTAAAGGATTTATCCAAATTGATACAATAGTTAAAGGTTAAAGATAGGAGGAAAGCTTGGAAAAAATTTAATGTTAGGACCTCGAAAATGGGCATTTTTAAGAGACCATGAACCTACAAGTCCTTGTGGATAACCAAGAAGAGAAGCGGCTTGATGAACTCATAGACCCGACGATTGTGGCTATTTCAGATAATGGTAGGGAATTTGGGATGAACCTCTTGAACAATGCTCGCAACAATATGATTGATAACTTCAGATCAATCAAGTGGCTTTTCCATGAGCTAGAGGAGGTCAAAGAGTAGGTGGGTCATATGGAGGATAATAGGAACGGAGTGGATTCTGATAACAGATACAACAATGGTGAGAGGCTCAGTCTGGCAGAGAGAAGGATTAACAACCTCGAAATCTACAATCATAATCTCTCAAACTAGATGATATCACTGCTAAGCTCCATTAACAACAACATTATTTCTTCAACTGGCTAGATCAAAGATAGAGTAATGAAGGAAGAAGAGGATGGAAAAGATAGGGAAAAAGCCAGACCAGTGGTTGGCACTACAAAGGACAACATCAACAATGGTCAAGACTAGAAGGATCAAAGGGAGCTCCAATAAGAGGCTAAGGAGAACCAGATGGCCTATGAGGCTGCTTAGGCCATGCAAGACCTGGAGAGAAAGAATGAGGACTAATCCACTGCATATTCTTTTGTCTCAGTCTATTTTTTGGCTTTTTGTTAGGGCTTTTTCCTTTGTCATTTCTATGTAGTTTCTATTCCTGGTCTTTTCTTTGTTCTTTGTTTCTAGGCTAGGCCTTGGGCTTATTATCAGCTTTTGAACTTGAACTCTTTTGGCTAGGCTTTTCATGCTTATTATCAACCTTGTTATTATTTTAACTCTTGGGTTTTAGGGTCCCTATAAAAACTTTTTATCTAATAAAAAACAATATGACTTGATTTTTTATCAAAATAACTCACTTACAATTATAGATATTTGGTTTATCTCACATGTAGAACATTCTTCTTGGCATTAACTCTACTCTTCATCTTTAATCTTCTTATTCACCCTTCTTGCCTTCACACCTCATATAGCTTAAGCCTTCTTCCTTAGTTTTCCAACTAAAAGCTCAACATGACATTCCTTAGGCCACCACATGAAGCAACAACTCTTGCTTTGGCCTTGTATCACCCTAAATAGGGAACTTTGATCTTTTTTCACTTAATCTCAATCATCCAACTTATGATTAGGGTTGCTAGCATGAATGCTGATGATATTACTATGGGGGAGTATTGTAGAATATTAACATGTTGTATTCATGACTGTCTTTGTCATTGATGTCAACATAGCAGTGAGTTTGTGAAGATTGATAGAGTAGAAGACTATGATCTTTGTACTGAGGACAATAGATTGCTTACCTATTGATTCACAACTGAGGATGTGTACTATAATATATCTTGATCATGAGGTTCAATACATGAAACCTGAGTTGATAGTGTATGAAATGTATTCTCCATTTTGAAAGAACAATATGGAGACCGAGTTTTGGGAAAGCAATTCTTGATGTGTGATCTTTGTATTTCATCACAAATAGTTTCACAATTAATTAAAGATAGATGAATGGTCATTGATGATGCCAAGAAGTGTGCATGTACTAAAGTCACATGTATAAAAGGTTGTGTAAGACTGTGAGTCAACAATATTAATTAAATGTGTGATCATTTAATTAGCATGGTATAATTAATTTGGAAAGGGTCTGAGGTTGACTCAAGGATTTTTTATTAAGCATGGTATAAAGGAAAGATGTTTTCTTTATTTGTAGTGTGAGATGAAGTGTTGAACTGGACACTTGCAAATTATGGAGCAAGAAGAGCACAAAGGAGAAGAGAGGCTTACCTATGCATGTGAGTGATCCACGTGATTATTGGATGCATCAAAGATCTATTTGAGAAGATATAAAGGATAAAAAGTCATGTTTATAGTATAGAGATAGAGGAAAGACAATATATCAAATCTATTATTCTAAAAGGGATAGTACCAAGGTGATTTGGATAGTGAGTTCATTGATCTAATCCTAAAGCTAGTTGGATAGTGGGTTCAGTTGTCTTCAACAACTCCTAATAGGGTTGGAATATCCTAATAGGGATTCAAAGTCTCCTAATAGAGAATCATATGTGTTCAATGTGTTTATAAGATACCTAATAGGGTTTAGCCTTTCACTAGGAACATTTATATTAGTACATCATTTTGTAGGTCTTATCCCCATTAGGGCTTTCCCTCTAATCAAGGGTTTCCATAGTTAACATATCTTGTGTCACTGTGTATGTTTATCTTTCATGATTAAGTCTGATTAAAGTTGCTTATTTGGTTTAATAGTTGGATAACTAACTTACTACCCACCCACCGCCACCACCCGGGCGCCCCCCCCCCCCCTCCCCCCCCCAAACTCTTAGTTATATTATGGAAATTTTATTCTAACAATTAGTATTAGAGATTTGGTCCTTAAAGAAAGGTTTTAACAACCTAAGGAGATCTATGGTGAGTATGTTCAGAAAGGAAAGTCTGAAATTCAATGGCACCAACTACAACAATTGCAAGGATAAGTTGAAGACTCATCTATTGTGCATTGGTCCAACATATTGGCTTATAACTAAGGCATCTAAAGATATTGTGGAAGAAGATAATCTTGAAAGTTGTATTGAGTAAAAAAGAGAAGTATTCATGTGCAACATAAGGGAAAGAGAATCAGTATTATTAGCTCTACCTAAAAGTGAGTATAGTCAGGTAAAATTTCTTAAAACATCTCATGAAATTTGGAAATCTTTATAAGAAAATTATGGGGTGATACACATGGAAAAAAATTTAGGTTAAAAAATTTGATTTGTGCATTTCAAGATGCTAGAATGATGGAAGATGAATATGTAAGAAGCTATATTGGTAGAATATCTAACATTGTTCCAAGAATCAGATCTCATGGAGGAACCAAATTGGATGATGAAGTAATATGGAAGATCTTCAAAAGTCTAACACCACATTTCAAGAAAATAACATAGATGATTTAGTTAATGATACCCTATACAAAAAATTTCACTAAGAGACATTGCTTGGAAGATTAGAAGCTGTAGAGTTAGATTTGAAGCAATCTATAGAACTAGCCAAAGTTGAGATAGTGTTTAGTGCATTAAGTGTTAGACCTAGTCTAGAAAGAAGTACAATTGCACAAGGTGATTTTGCTGGTAGTAGCAAAATTGTTGAAGAAAAGATCAATGAAGGAGTGGCCTTACTTCTAGAAAGGGAGGTAGATGGTAAGATTTTTTTTTTTAATGTTGGACATGATCTAAATTTCCTAAAAGAGAAAATAATTTTTAAGGGAAGATTTAGTTCTAAAAGACCTAGACAATACTTGTATACTAATGAGGAAGGAGATGAATCTGATCATAACAGAAGTGAAGATAAATTGGGATTTGTATCTATAAAGGAGGATGATTTTGATCGAGAAATTAGAGAAGAGAGAGCACTAATTTCACAAGTTGAAAAGAGAGATTGGATCATTGATAGTGGTTGTTCACATCACATGACTAGTTGCATGAATAAATTTGTCAAATTCAAAAATTTAGATGGAGGCATTGTTAAAGTAGGAAATAATATAGCCTGTGATATAATAGGAATAAGATTTGTTACCCTTGATGGCAAAACAAATACTGATGATGTTTATTCTGTTGATGGACTGAAACACAATCTGTTAAGTGTTGGATAGCTTGTGGACAAAGGTTACCAATTATAGTTTGGTAATGACACATGTACCATTAAGGACAAGGAAGGTAAAATGATTAGAACTGGCACAAGAACTAGAGGTAATGTATTTTAGTTGAATGCTACTAAGATAACATTTTTAGTAGCTGAAGTTGACAACAATTTCTTTTGGAATAGAAGGTAGTATCACATAAACTTTAATAATATTGTAAAAATAAGTAATGCACTTGTTGTGAGAGATTTACACAATATTGCTAAACCTACTACAATTGTTTGTAAGGAATTTATCTTGGCCTAATAGAAGAAAGTTTCATTTCCCTGCAAGAAGTTTGCAACTACAAAGAAGCTGTAACTAGTTCATAGAGACTTAAGTGGTCCTTCAAGAACAAGAGGATTCTATGGAGAAAGGTATTTTATGATTCTTGTTGATTATTTTACTAGAATGATGTGGGTAGCCTTTCTTAAATAAAAATCACAAGCATTTGAGAAATTTAAGATATTCAAGAACAGGGTAGAGAATGAATTTTGAGTTAACATCAAGAGGTTAAGATTTGATAAAGGAGGAGAATTCAGTTCTAGAGAATTCAATATTTATTATGAAGAGCATTGAATCAAGAGACAACTATCTTCACCTTATTCACCTAAGAAGAATGGGATTGTTGAAAGGATAAATAGATTAGTTGCTAAAGCAGCAAGAGTTATGATATTTGAGAATGATATACTAGAGACATTCTAGAGAGAAGCAGTCAATATAGTGGTGAATACTCTGAACAGAGTAAAGATCATAAAAGGTATGGAAAAAAAACCTTATGGATTATGGTTTGGATATTCACCATCAATCAAGTATTTCAGAATATTTGGAAGAAAATGTTACATTAAGGGAGATGATGGTATTGGTAAGTTTGATCCAAGGAGTGATGAAGGTGTATTTCTTGGTTATTCACTAATAAGTAAAGCCTACATATGTTTTAACTATAGAACAATGACTATAGTAGAGTGCACAAATGTAAGAATAGATGAGAAGTTTGGCACCAAGGAAAAAATGATAGATTATAACTCTAATGAAGATAATGATTATTTTGGGATGACTAATAGAAGTAATGAATTATTTCTCAAGACTAATAATGACTTGCAGAACAATGTGCCAATTGAAGAAATAAAAGGAGAAAAAAGTGCAGTGCCTAAAATAAGAGTTGAAGCAAAAAATCCTACTAAAAAAAAAAAATTGTAAGAAACCACCATGTTGATCAAATAATTGGAAGTAAAGAGAAAGGAGTAATGACAAGAAGAAGAATCAACAAAGAACTATGTCTAATATCTCAAGTAGAATCAAAGAGCATAGATGAAGTAGCTAAAGATGATCGTTGGATGAAAGTAATGTAAGAAGAACTTGATCAATTAATAAAGAATGATACATGGGAATTAGTTCCTTGACCTATGGACAAGAATGTGATTGGCACAAAGTGGGTATTCAGAAACAAAATAAATGAGCAAGGAAAAGTAGTGAGAAATAAAGCAAGACTAGTATGCAAAGGCTATTCTTAGCAAGAAGGAATAGACTATGAGAAGACATATGCACTTGTAGCAAGAATGGAAGTAGTCAGAATGTTCTTGGCATATGTAGCTAATAAAAAATTTAAAGTATATCAGATGGATGTTAAGTCAAGATTTTTGAATGGAGTACTTGAAGAAGTTTACATTGAGCAACCAAAAGATTTCTCTCTGATAGAAGAAAAAGATATGGGTTGTAGAATAAAGAAAGATTTGTATGGATTAAAACAAGACCTAGAACCTGGTATGTGATGTTGGACAAACACTTGGAAAAATTGGATTTGCTAAAGGTATACCAAATAGAAACTTATATTTGAAGGTAATATTAAATGGTTTGTTGATAACCATTGTATTTATTGATGACATTATTTTTGGGGGAAATGATGAAGCTAGTGACAAATTCTAAGAAGATATGAAAAATGAGTTTGAGATGAGTATGATAGGAGAAATGAAGTTTTTATTAAGATTGAAATTTTTTCAAAATTAAGAAGGTATCTTTATCTCTTAGACTAAGCATTTGAAAGATTTTCTAAAAAGGTTTGGATTGGAAAATGGTAAACCCATTGTTACTCCTATAGTAACAAGTAACAAGTTATCTAGCAAGGATGAGACACCTGCTATTGAACAGAAGAAGTACAAATATATGATTTGAGGATTGCAATATATGACTCATAGTAGACTACATATAGCTAATGTAGTTGGAATTATGGCAAGATTTCAAGCTGATCCTAAAGAATACACTACACAACAATAAAAAGAATATTCAGACATCTAAAAGGGACATCTGACTATGGCATTTGGTATGACTGAGCTAATGATTTTACTCTTTTTACTTATATTGATGTTGATTGGGAAGGAGATACAGATGATAGCAAAAGCACCAGTGGAGGAGCATTCTTTCTTGGTGGAAGGCTAGTTTCTTGGCTCAACAAGAAACAAGATTGCATTTTACATAGCACTACAAAGGTAGAGTATTTTGCAGCAGCAAATAACTGTAATCAAGTTATATGGATGAAGCAAATGCTGAAGGTTATTAGAATTACATTTGAAGAAACTATTATTAGATACTATGATAACACAAGTATAGTAAGCATGTCTAAGAATCCTATTTTGGATTTTAAGACTAAATACATCTCTATAAAGTATCATGTATTGAGAGAGAAAGTTGTAGAGAAAGAAATTAGTCTAGAGTATGTTAACACTAAGGAATAGAATGTAGATATTTATACAAAGGTCTTACCTAACTATAAATTTGAGTACCTAAGAGGTATGATTAGGGTTATGCCCTTGCCTACTTTAGAGTAGAAGATGCAAAAGTGCATTAGTCTAGGGTATAGAGCACTATTGACAAACTGGACTACATGTTGATGCTTCCTATATTGGGGAGTATCTATGATAGATAGAGTTAGAAAAGGACTCTTGGTAACCAGTAATTGGTATGGAACAATGTCTTTGGACACTTGAGTTGATCTAAGCTTAAAGTATGAAAATTGTAAAGCAATAGACTGACTTGTGGTTGTGCTGATAGATGTATCATTATATCTTTGAGCAATTGAACTAGTAATGTATTGTATCTTAATCTTTGACATTGATGTCAATGGGGGGAGAGACATGAAAACAATTCTATGTAGTATAATGGGGGAGTAATAAAGCAAGATTTGATTGATGTACTATTTAAGTAATGAAGCAAGATTTGATCGATGAAGAAGATTTGAAAAGATTGTATACTTGGTATTCGTGGAACTTAGATGTTTTTCATCTATGTTTCCATCAATGCCAAAGGGGGAGATTGTTAGCATGAATGTTGATGATATAGTGCATGGAACCTAAGTCGATAGTGTACGGAACATATTCTCTATTTTAAGAGAACAATATGGAGATAGAGTATTAGGAAAGTAGTTCCTAATGTGTGATTACTATATTTCATCACAAATGTAATGGAGAGTTGCATAGTTAATTAGAGATAGAACATTGACCAATGATGATTGTAACAAGTGTGCATATATTGAAGTCACATGTCTAAAAGGTTGTGTAAGACTATGAGCTGATAGTATTAATTAAATGTGTGATCATTTAATTAGCATATTTTAATTAATTTGGAAACGGTCTAAGGATGCCTCAAGGATTTATTATTGAACATGTTATAAAGGAAAGATGTTTTCTTTATTTGTGGTGTGAGATGAAGTGTTGAAGTGGAGACTTGCAAATTTTGGAGCAAGAAGAGCACAAAGGAGTAGAGAGGCTTACCTATGCGTGTGAGCGATACAAGGGATTATTAGATGCATTAGAGATCTATTTGAGAAGATCTGAAGGAGTAGAGGTCCTGTTGATAGGAAAAAGATAGAGGAAAGAAAATGTATCAAATCTATTATTCTAAAAGGGATAGTACCAATGTCATTTGAATAATGAGTTCATTGATCTAATCTTGAAGCTATTTGGACAATGGTTTCAACTATCTTCTACAACTCCTAACAGGATTTGAATCTCTTAATAGGGATCCAAAGTCTCCTAACAGGGACTCATATGACTTGAATGTGTTTATTAGACTCCTAATAGGGTCTAGCTTTTCACAAGGAATATTTATATTGGTACATCATCTTGTGGGTCTCATCCCCACCAAATTTTTCCCTTTGATCAAGGGTTTCCCTAGTTAACATATCTTGTGTTACTATGTATGTCTATCTTTCATTATTGTTGGTTTTATTGCTCATATTATTAAGTTGGATTAAATTGTCTTATTTGGTTTAATAGTTGGATTAAATTGTATTCTAAGAAGGGTTAGCTCCATTGAATCCTCCCTTATTTCAATTTTTTTCACTCTAGAAACTTCTCCATGAATCCACATTCAATTCATCTCAAAATGGTTTATATTAATTTTTGTACCTCCAACTCATCAATATGATTTACATACTTTAGGAAATCAAGTCATGTCAGCTAAGATTTGTTAAATCTTCATTTAACATCAATTGTTGTCACTTAACAATTACTATCTTTTGATGTTCAGCCATTAGTGGAATTCTTGACACCTATTAACAGTCAATAGTTACTGATGCTTGGCACATACTAATGTTTGACACCTACTAACTTTTTCTCAGCTGCAACCAAATTTTTCTCAACTTGAACTAATTTCTTGGCTTACGCTATTTACTTGATCAAGCTTAGCAAACAAACTCTTATTGTAATTTATTTATTTTCTTTCCTTCAGTCAAGTTTACAATAGCCTTAAGTAAATAAATAATACATTATATTGTCAAAGTCTATTTAATTTAATTCTCCTTTGTGTTCCATATAACTCAACCTTTCTCTAGGTACTCTTGTTATCTCTTCTTTTCAAATCCTCTACATCAATCAATGAAATGGTAGCATCTTGATTAGGTAGCATTTGTCTCATTAGTAGATAGAAGGTTTGGCATCAGTGACAAGAAAAAGATTGTTCCATTATAGTTTCTAACAATATCACCCAAGCATCAATCTTCCTCATTGTGGACAATCTTCTATTTCCAACAACAAAATGCAAAAGAAATTGTTTCAGTCCAACAACCATTAGGTGGATTCTTACCTTTCAACATGCTCCTTTCCATCTCTATTATTTTTCTATTCTTTCTTTATGCAACAACATTTTTTAAAGGTGTATAACTAGTATTAAACTACTTTTTAATTCCATGATACATACAATAATATAAAAATGCATTCAAGGCTTAAATTCTCTTCAACTATCAGATCT
This sequence comes from Cupressus sempervirens, assembly GCA_028749045.1. Lineage (NCBI taxonomy): Eukaryota > Viridiplantae > Streptophyta > Pinopsida > Cupressales > Cupressaceae > Cupressus > Cupressus sempervirens. The sequence continues at coordinate 141,520,289 of CM053784.1, read as the reverse complement.
TAATACATTGATGAATAAACCACTTTGTTTCTCTACCAATGCCTTGAATTCTTTAAATTGTCCAAATATTTTAGATTTATATTTAATAAAATAAACCCATGTATTTCTACTAAAATCATAAATGAATGTTAGAAAATAAGTGTTCCCCTTCATGATGTTGATTGTATTGGACAAAATATATTTGAGTGCATAATTTCTAAAGGTTATACCTTTTTTAATTCTTTCTCTATGATGTTTAGACAAAATATAACTTTCGCATGAACTCATTGATGCTTCAATTAGGGTTTAGCCTCTTACCATTTTCTTTCATTTTCATAAAGATAGTTCATTGAAATTTAGATGAGCATACCTCAAGTTCTATATCCACTTATGATCTTGAATTGTTTCCTTAAAAGTTGTTTCAACTTCCTCAACCATATTGCTCTTCATCAAAAGAGGAAACATATTTATAACCTTCCAATCAATATGCTAATAGGAGGCATATCAGGTATAGTGCGCACATTCTTCTCAAATGTAACTCTATAACCTTTTTGACTAAGTTATTATGCTTCAAACCAATTACTAAGTTGTTCATGAAAACATTTGTATCCTCAAAAATATTCTTCTAAGAAAGCCTCTAATATTCTATATCAAAAGGCAATGCAAGTTCACAATAGTTGGCTAAGATTGATGGTTTTCCTACCTATCAATTTTGAGCTACAACTCCCTCTATTGATCTTCAATGAATTAACTCAATTTAACACATAATTTATTTTAATAGAAAGCATGAAGGTTTCACACCTTGTTCAAAGATGAGGGGCTTGAGATAATAAATTTCAAAATAAAAAATTATATATATATATAATCAAAACAAGATAAAGAACTAATATTCTCACATTTTCATGAATAAAAACTATTGGAGATCATACAATAGAAAATTAATTCATCAAAATAAAATGCTTCAAGACAATGAGATAATAAAGGAGAAAAGAGAAAACTTTCATAAAGTAATTATCCTCTTGCATATTCCAAATAGTGTATATTTAGATTTCCTGCATAAACTAATTTTCATTATCCAAATTCAAAGTTCTAGACAAAAAACCTTTAAAGAATTCATTCAAATATTGATCATTTCATAGACAATGAAAAAATTGTTGGAATGTAATACAAGCTAGGTGAATGAGGCCAGGGAGAGGGGGGGAAGGGGAGTTGAATCAGGAACAAATTAAAACTTCTTCCCTTAATCTTTTATTTGGTTATCTTAATCTAATTGCATGTTTGAAATATTTAATGCAATAAACATTTGTAACACTTGACACAATATTTGGTGACCTAGAAACCTTCCAAATAGAAAGTAAAACTAGAGTGGGGATGATATGCACAATCTTCAATATTGTAGTAATAAATTTGGCCTATTAACGCTTATAATTGATCACTTATGATGATCTACCCTATTAGGAGTGTAATAGTTTTCCTAAGGGAAAGATTCACCCAAGATCATAGAACTCAACACAAACACAACTGTAGACGAAAAATGGATATGATCAATTACTCAGAGTACATCCTAATGCATTTCTTTCTTTAGTATATTTAGTATGTGATGTGTAAACACACTAGGAGTGCCTGTATATAAAGGCCTCTCAAGAAGCACCTAGAATGTCTCTAGAAGGAACCAAGAGATAAGATAAGCATCATGACAATTAATTACATGCCTTATCCATCACTCTAGATGAGTGGATAAGAATGACAAGGTTGTAGACACCATGTGCTTAATTAATGTGCTAACTCCTATGTTATAGACACCATGTGCATAAAAGAGGTGTGAACTCCTGTGTTGTCAACATGACAACTCACAAGAGTATGCATACTCCTAGGTGGCTAATAAATAAATAATAAAAAATATGCATTAACCTAAGTAAACTTAAGTGTAAATAGTAAATTGTAATGAACCCTTTTTGGGGGTCCTATTTATTTAAGACTTTTTCTTTTATTTGTATCATTTCTGCCATATTTTCTTGATGAATTTCATAATCTTTCCATCTGATCAATTTTTCTCCATAGTTGATTCAATATATATATAATTTTATTATAAGAGTCACATCCTTTCATTATATCAATAATAATAATAAGTTATATTATATTAATTATATATTTATATTAATAAGTTTTTGATTAATTAATATAACTATATTAATAAGTATATCATATATATTATTTTAATAACTATATATATTATATTATATTATAATACTTTACTAATATAGTATTGCTATATTAAACATATCTTTATCATTATTAATTATTTCATTTGTATTACTATTATAATACGACATACATAATATAATTATTATAATATTACTTATAGAATAATATTATTATTTTAATATTATTTATTAATATTACTTTATATAAAGTATATATTATTATTTAAATTACTTTCCAAAATGGGGACATCATAGTCCTCCCCTCTTGAATTTGCTTGTCCTCAAAAAAAATTATTCATACACAACTCCTTCATAGATACACACATATTTGTATACAAAGTCCTAAATTTTTTATGAAATATACATCTTAATGAATGAAAACACGAAGCAAACATGGTGCAGACAGATGAAGGCACGAAGCAAACACGATGAAGACACATCATACATAACCTTGGTTAGATCCTAAAATTAACAATGTGTAATGACTATACTTCTTCATTAGGCTTATGAACCCTGCAACCACAAAATAAGCATCAGTACATACATATAAATATATATAAACTTCAAAGAAATTGGAATAATAATAAGTTAATCCAAGCCAATTCCATACTAAGCCCAAGAGTGGAACTTTGGCCTGCTTGGCCCCGATGGTAGGTTTTAGGCATCCATATGAGGTGGTCTACTTAGTGGATTGCTTGTTTGTCTAGAAAGGTTCTTGTGAAAAGGAGCCATTACTATCTTTCCCTTAACTAGCACTACAATAGGGTGTCCTAACCGCTCTCCCTTGATTGCAGACTAAATAGGAAAGTTGGTAGGGTGCCCTTACTATCTTCTCCTTAACTAGTACTACAATAGGGTGTTCTCCCCAGATGGCAGACTCCATAGGAAAGTGGTAAGGTTCCGTTACTATCTTCCCCTTAACTAGTACTACAATAGGGTATCATAGCAGCTCTTTCTCAATTGTAGACTCCACAAGAAGGATAGATTCCCTTATAGTCTTTCCCTTAACTAGTACTACAATAAGGTGTCTTAACAGACCTCCCTTAATTGAAGACTCCATAGGAAAGTTAAATATGGCCTTTCCCTTAACTAGTATTACAATAAGGTGTCTTAACAGACCTCCCTTAATTGCAGACTCCATAGGAAAGTTATATATGGCCTTTCCCTTAACTAATACTACAATAAGTTGTCTTAACAGACCTCCCTTAGTTGTAGACTCCATAGGAAAGTTATATATGGCCTTTCCCTTAACTAGTACTACAATAAGATGTCTTAACAAACCTCCCTTAATTGCAGACTCCATAGAAAAGTAAAATATGGCCTTTCCCTTAACTAGTACTACAATAAAGTGTCTTAACAGACCTCCCTTAATTGCAGACTCCATAGGAAAGTTATATACAATAGGGTTTCTATATAGTCTTTCCCTTAATTAGTACTACAATAAGGCATCTTATAGACCTTCCTTGATTGTAGAATCCATAGGAAAGCTACTTGAAATCCCTAAATCATTTCTCAAATAATCAATTTTACACCTCTATGATTACATTAATTAAGAAACTTACAATTTCATTTCATTATAACTAGAATAATTGATAGACTATTCAATATTCTTTACAATAACAAATATGTCAATAATCAAAAAGATACTAAAAACTATATCTTATGTTAACAATTTTTCATATGATAAAAAAATATGAAGAAGATATATAAGTTACCTCCTTACCTTTCTAAAATGGAGTAGCAGTTTGAAAGCACGTAATAATCATCATCTAAGTTCCTTACCTTATTTCTTTTGAGGATTTTATTGCTTCAAATGTGTTGGATGTCTCACCATATTTAACATCAAAATATTGTTGTGGGCCCAAACTCATTTATTTATAATAGTAGCCTTAAATACCATACCTGACTTGTAGGGTGCGACATCTAAGTCTTGATGAAGTTTCATCCAAGGCCCGTTAAAACTAAATTTTAAGATTGCTAATGCTGATAGAGACACCTTGCAGGCCTTCCTTCATAGCTATGGCATGCTTGATATGCTTAAAATACAAAATTGCATAGTTTTGTTAATGTTATGCTTTATATTAACAATTTCTCCAAATTTAGCAAATGTTTCCATCAGCATAGTTTCACTTTCCCCATTTTCAGAGTTGAACTCATTTTCTCGCTTTTTGGTCTGCCACTATTTTGAGGTGGAACATTAATGCACTTTTGTTTGCGAGGTATGTCTATTTTCACTGCAATCACTTGCATATCCCACATGAATGATCAGTTTGCATGCACGATCACATAGATCTATATTTTAAAAAAAAATGTTGTCATTGGTCTCATTTGTTCTCTCAATTCCTTTGCTCTCATGTTTGAAATGCATTGGTCTTGAACTTCAAGATCCTCCAATCTCTTCCAGGGTCTAGGTGATCTTGGTTGAATCAGACTCAATTTCAAAAGTTGCAGGATCAAGTTTGTCAATTGAACAAAGTCCTTCACTGCTGATAGCTTCACCAAGTGGTATTAGAAAATTCATATCCGAGGGAAGAAGAGAGGCCATAGATTTGGACACCAGAAAGTCTCATGGATCTTCCTTGTGTAGAAGTGTTCTCTTCAAAGCTCTCCCTTATTGCTGATCAATAAAATAGTTCATTAAGCTCTCCCTTATCGCTAATCAATTCTAGTAATTATCATTCAAATTATATATTTTTTATTAAATTTTGCATTAGTAACTAACATAGGGGGGTTGTCATCTTCCACTAATGTGTTTGTATTATCCAATGTTTAATGTCCAATCTCTTTCCAAGATGGGGTGCTAGTGCTTCTATAGGTCTCACTGCGTTTATAATCTTATAATGAAAATTACATCAAATGGTGAGTGCTATATTTACTTTTCCAATACTCATGATTCTCTCCTTCATATTTGTGTGCTACATAGTCTACAAGTTTACCATTATTATCATTTTCTTCCTAACCTATGTCTAAACCTTGATATGAATTTGATTCATCCCCAAGTGCTCAACTTTAATTGTTTTAATAATCTATAATTATTGGTTGTGCCTTTATTTACGGTGACATTATTTCTTCTTCCACATTATGAAAGGGGTGTTGTGAGTTCTTTTTTATATTTTTCATATTTTGCACTGAATATATATTTTACAAAATATGATTCTGGACTTATTCCTACTCTCTGACTATGTAATATGATCTTCAAGCTTTTTTTTTTTTAAACTCCAGAACTAATTGAATAATTCCTATGTAATAAAAATTGTATTGGTCTAACTATGGTAGGACTCTTCTTTAGCCTACTTATGTTTCTCTTTGTTTCTTATCTCCTCTCCAAATTATTATGGTCTTCAGGACTATTTGCTATCTGCTTTTAATTATTTGATATCAATCCTCATAACACTTCATAGATGATAGATTTATACATTCTGAGTTTTACTTCACACCAAAGGTATATAGGGATGTATATGCCCATTTTTTTTTATTCACAAGCTAGTAGGAAGTTGGGCTCTGATACCATTTGTAATGAACCCTTTTTGAAGGTCCTATTTATTTAAGACTTTTTCTTTTATCTGTATCCTTTCTACCATATTTTCTTGATGAATTTCATAATCTTTCCATTTGATCATTCTTCTCCATAGTTGATTCAATATATATATAATTTTATTATAAGAGTCACGTCCTCTCATTATATCAATAATAATAATAAGTTATATTATATTAATTATATATTTATATTAATAAGTTTTTTATTAATTAATATAACTATATTAATAAGTATATCATATATAATATTTTAATAACTATATATATTAAATTATATTATAATACTTTACTAATATAGTATTGCTATATTAAACATATCTTTATCATTATTTATTATTTCATTTGTATTACTATTATAATATGACATACATAATATAATTATTATAATATTACTTATAGCATAATATTATTTATTAATATTACTTTATATAAAGTATATATTATTATTTAAATTACTTGCCAAAATGGGGACATCACATAAATACTTATTTACACCAACACCCCCCCTTAAGTGAAACTTAGGGGAATGCCCTTAAGCTTACAAAAACTAGGATGCAATGCATGATGGGCCCTTGCTACTAGGCCATGTTAGGTGCCCATGTACATAATGATATGCAAATCTCTCATAAAGTAGGGAAAGAGAGAAAACCTCATGGGAAAAGCCTCCCTCAAAAAGAGAGATGAAAGAGGATGCATGGATGGATGGAGTAATCAAGACCCCCCCCCCCCCCCCCATTATGATATAGATCCAATATATACAAGTGAGAAAAGGGAGAAAGACAAAACCTCCTAAGAGAAAAAGGTCCCCCCCCAAAAGGAGAAGGAGACAAGGTAGTCCCCCCCACCCTAAAAGTAGTGTGCTGACTAGTGAAAAATGCTCCAATATAGAAGCTAATCCATGACATTTGAATGATGTTCCTCCCCTTTAGAAGAAATAAATGTAAGGGTACAAAGAAGATGTGGCCCTTGTATGGAGAAGGAATCTCTATGATGAATGGTATCTCTAAAACTTGTTCAAGTGTCCCTATGTCAATGTTGATGATGTCTTCCTCCAAAACTGCTAAGAAGAAGTGTAGATCAAGCAAGGAGTGATGTAGAACCTATTTCAAGGAACCAACAGTCTTCTCAAATGACAAAGATACCTCCTACAAATGATGTACATAGGTATTGACAATCATATCAGCTTGGAAAGACTAATTATGTAGAGAATGGATAGAGTGAGCCCTTGCACCAACTGTAAAAGGATCGTCATCAACAAAGAGAAGTAGTAGATCATCAAAGAAGTCTTTCAAATTGGCTGTGTGTGACTCCAAGAATAGAGCTAAAATGTCTGGCAAGAATTCATCACCTGAAAGACAAAGTGTACCTTGCAATGTTGAAGTACATGAATCTATCACTATGGGAATGAATGAATTATTCACCTCAAAGAGAAAACAATATCCTAAAGAGTGTCTCCCACATATTCAATGTGAGACTCCATGAACAAGCCTACAATGGTAGGAAAGAAGTCGTCACATGAAGGTAGAGTAGGAAGAGATAAAGGGTCATGTTGCACTGAATCTAAAGCATTTGTGGCTATAACAAGATCAATAGGAGCAACAAGAGCTAGAGGTGTGATCTCGTCTGAAGAGGAGTCAACTGCAACTTGTGGTATTAGATCTATTGGGAATGGAGGAATAGTTGGATCTCCATAGTACTCCCAAAGATACATCCAAGTAACATATGTATTAGATGAATTAACGTTAGACATTGTATCTAGAATGTCATCAACCATAAAGAGAAAGAGAGTATGCCAAACGATGTGAATCTGGTCAAGATTATACTCAAGATCTGGTGCATATGGTAGTGCATTGTGCTGACTAAGATATTTTATAACAAGTTGACTCCATTCCTAATAGTTATCTGGGGTCAAGTAAATCAAATCTGCCTCTTCCATGATGGACCAATCAAGATAACCTCCAAAGAATCAAAGAACCCCCCCTAATGTATGATTTAGGCACTTGATAGCCACTTGCCAATTTAGAGCCTATTTCAGAAAGTAGTATTTTTTCCCACAAAACCTATAATATGATTATAGATCTAGAAAGAAGACCAAAAATGTGCACTTTCAAAAAAAAATGGAACCTAATTTGGAGTCTAGATGAGTCCATACTAAGCATTTTAAGTGGAAAATTTTGAGATTTGTGACTTGTAGAAAAATTCAAGAACAAAGATCTCAAACCACCTACATCAATGTGTAGATCATGAAATTCTACCCCAAAATAAAAAAAAATTGCTCGCAAAAAGGAGTCTATATGAGGAAGATATCACTGTTTGAAAATCGTTGCTATTGTTATTTTTCCTGAATCGCATTTGCACCTTCAAAAATCAAATGGCTCTAGATTTTGCCTCAGATGTCAAATTTGGATGAAAAAAAATCTGATTTGAGAGTTTTTGGACATTTTGAATGTGATGCAAATATCTAATTTGCACTAGCAAGCTCCAATCTTCACCTGCAAAAAATCTCTCCTATGGCCCTATGGCCAAAAACTTTCTGGAAAATAATGTAGATCTCAAAAAAATAGTAAAGATGTAGATGAAAAAAAATGTAGATCTGAAAATTAAATTTATAGATTTGAAATGATCATACCAATGCCACAAATTGGTCCTTCAAGTGCCGGTTTGCAAAAAAAATTTGCCTCACAATTGACTTTGGCCTAGGGTAGGAAACTTTGTAGTCAATTTTTACCGAATCAGCATTTTAGATGCAATGGCGAAGTTAGATTTGGCTCTAGACACTCTCAATGATTGCAATACTCCAAATTTGAGTTGAGGTGCTGAAGCAATAGTGATCTTGAATGGCTATGTGATGTGAAAATCTCCAAGCTTTGATAAAATGTAAGAATTTTCCTAAGGGCAAGATTCACCCAAGATCGTAGATCTCAATACAAGCACAAATATAGACCAAAAATGGATATGATAAATTACTCAAAGTATGTCCTAATACATTGCTTTGTTTAGTATATTTAGTATGTGATGTGCAAACACACTAGGAGTGCCTATATATAAAGGCCTCTCCAGGAGCACCTAGAAAGTCTCTAGAAGGAACTGGGAGATAAGATAAGCATCATGACAACTAAGCACATGACTTATCCATCATTCTAGATGAGTGAATAAGAATGACAAGGTTGTAGACACCATGTGCATAAAAGAGGTGCAAACTCTTGTGTTGTCAACATGAAAACTCACAAGAGTATGCATACTCCTAGGTGGCTAATAAAAAATGCATTAACCTAAGTAAACTTAAATAAGTATAAATAGTAAATAATTATTTATACCAAGGAGCAATAAGGACTATTAGGCTCACCTTGTGAAAGGATTTATAAAATACAATTATGTAACCTGTTAGGAGATTTGAAAAGGACTATTAGGTCCATCCTGTTAAAGGATTTGATTGATACACCTATTAGGATGAATTATTGGATGATCTTATATGAAACTTTGATTGTTGAATAAGATCCTTTGATGTAGAAATGATCACCTGACTATGATAGATGAGTCTCTAATATTTGTTTATACAGTTGTAGCCTTTAGTCAATTTGCTTCTTCATATTCACTCCTATAAAATGATATACAATACTTCTTGCAATATCACACTTGGATAAATGAATTTTTCCTAAAATTTATATCCATCCAAATAATTACCTTAGAAGGTCAGCTACAATAACATCAAATAATTACAAATAATATTAACTAGGTCAGCTCAATGCTGACACTTTGATGCAAATAACTAGTCAGGTAATATACTGACACTTGGGAAACATGCATTGAACACAAAATATATGACACTTAGTTGACACCGGGTTCTTGGTCCACATTTATCCCTCAAAGATTATATAAAACTTATTTAGAACTAATGACTTGATAGATACTATTTGGAACTAACTACTCGATTGACACTACAACTCAGTTGATACTACATTCTGCTTTTCTCAATTGACAATATATACTATGCTCTATTAATTCTTTCAGCTCAGTTAACACTATTTTCTCAATTACCACAGCTCACTTGGTTTACTCTATTTAGCTCAATTATAGTATACCAATGACTAAGTGTTTTTGTAATGCCTCGTCTGGAGATCCTTGGAAACAAGGATAAAATACAAGCAAGATGTTTTTTTTTTTAAACAAGTGTAAGTGTACATGATAATAACATACACAAATTTTAAAGATCACAACGAAAGACTGACAATCATCCAAACACCAATGGATCTCCAAGCATCACCACTGACCAAAATGCAAAAGAGAAAACATAAGAGATCGACGAAGCTAAAAGGCAAATGCTAACTCCTAAAAATTGGCTAAGTCTGAATTCTGAAGCCCTAAAATTTTCTAGAATATTTATCTTAGCCCGTAGAGGTCTGGAACCTATCTCAAATGAATCATCGCATATATTAAAATATATTTTAAGTATAAGTAAACTTATACTTAAATAATATATTTTAAACCCCAAAGGACTACAATGGAAAGATGCATAACTAGATTTGAAATGAAAAAACCTGAATCTAAAATGTGACACCATAGGGTTGAAGAACACCAAAGAGGGTATCCAAAACACTTCTTGAAAAGTTTGGATCTTACCAAAAAGTGCCCATTATCTTCCCGCATAGGTTTTTTGCAAAAATCTAGGCAATACTTTAAATCAACACTAGGCGATACTTTCTAGTATCGCACGATACTTCTAAAGAAGGAGGGCAATATTTTTAGGGACTAAGAAATACTTCTCTTAATGGCATGTGATACTTTTCAAGTATTGCATGATATTTCCTCAAAGGGGGTGTGATAATGGAAAGTATTGCATGACAAAACTCTGAGAGATGTGCAACACAATCAACAAATGCATGATACAATTCTAATGGGCATCTGATACTTTATTATATCATACCATGCTGACACATGGTTGCCCAAGGAACACAAGAAACACTTAAGGATAACACAAAGGGGGGAAAATAGAGAATAAAACCTCCCACTCAAACCAAAACTGAAAGACAAAAAGAACATCAACTAACCATCTAACAAACAACAAATGAAAGAATAGAAGGTAACATCGTAGTTAAACAAAAATAACATCGTAATGAGAAAAATAACCAAACTAAGCATGCGGTTCCTCCCAACCGTCAATGGCATCATAAGACCATCATGGGCCCTAGCCATCCCCTATGCATAACATCCCAAGTCACTGATCAGATCATCGGTACTATCATAATAGGGATGTCACTACTAAACATGCTACAATATAAGCATAAGAAAATCTAACATGCTAGAATAAAGCATAAGATAATCCTACAAGTAAATAAAATCACTTATCACATGCTAATAAGGAAATGTGTCAAATCTAACATCATCTAAACATGATATACAATCATCCCAATGAAAGCATAAATCACAAGGAAACATACTCCAGAACTTGAAGTATCAAGTGAAAACATCCAACAGTAGTCACACTAGAACAATAGACCATCTCTATACACCAATCCCTAGCAACGATGTAAGTAGCTACACCTCCCAATTGCATGGCACTCGTAGGTCCACACCCATCATGCTGATGAAGATAATGATCCAACCACAACACACACAAAACAACATCCATGTCTAACATACACCAGATAGTATGATGACTGAATCCAAGACATAGACAATGCATAAACTATAGGTCCTGGTCAAACATCTCAATGGCTACTACGTAGGGGTTGACATCATGGAGAGTCACTTGGCATTGACAAACCCAAGCTAGTATTGGCAGCATCAACTTCCCAATAGAAGGTGCACATTCCAAGTAGCATCCACTTCCCAACAGAAGGTGCCCAATTCCCATTTTAAATTATTTTATGTTTTATTACCACCCAAATGTTTTAATTTAGTTATAACTTATCTAAAACTTCTTCTACCAACCAATGGGAAATAGTCACCAAGTTGTAGGATAGAAGCCCCTCCATATGCTACCCTACTCTACCCTACCAATGCTCATCCAACGATGAGTGCCCATAGGCATGCAAACTCCCAACCCAACCCCAATAATCATGATGTCCAAGAAAACCATGGAAGATTGGGCCCTACAGGTCAGCTAAAAAATGTACACATAGGTACTCGTGTGTGGTGCACCACCATCACAAAGATCAACACAAGGATTGGATGAGAACACAAACATAAAGTCACTCAACTGAAATAGACTTGGAGGATAGATGCAACATGCATCCCAATGCAACATAAAATACAAAAGTGGTTTGACAGATATCCAAACAAATCATTTAGGTCCACAACCCACATTGTGCCAAGAAAACTTGAGAAAATAGGGTAGCATGCAAAATGTGGCAAAAACCCCAAATTTTGGAAAAAATTTGAAACTAAAACCCATTTGGCCTTTGGGTGCAAAAACTCTAAAAATCCAAAAATAAATGAAATCAGATATCATATTAAAAAATGACTAGCATAATGGCTCAAAATCCCAAACCCCCATTTCAAAAATAGGGAAATATTCATATCTGACCAACCAAGCAAAACTAGCGTATAGAAACGTAGGGGAACACTAGTTCTCAACCTCCTAACAAATTGCTACAAGAAACAGAAGCTAAAATGGAGCAAACCAAATAAAACGAGAAAGCCCTACCTGACAACAAAAGGGGCAGAAACTAAAACTCACAAATAAAATAAATCACCCACCGAATCTACCAAAAATCATGGCAAAGCATAGTCTACCTTAGCTGATTCCAATGAGACCAACCTCTTGAATGTAATGACCCACCTGGAGATCCTTGGAAACAAGGATGAAATACAAGCAAGATAAAAAAAATTTAAACAAGTGTAAGAGCACAAAGAAACAATCATACACAGATCATAAAGATCGCAATGGAAGATTGACACACAATCCAACACCAACAGATCTCCAAAAACCACTACTACCAAAACTAAAAATAAAAAAAATAAGAGATCGACCAAGCTAAAAGATTGAAGAAAACTCCTAAATATTGGCTAAGTCTGAAATCTAAAGCCCTGAAATTTCCTAGAATCTTTATCTTAGCCCATAGAGGTCTGAAACCCATCTCAAATGAATCGTTGCATATATTAAAGTATATCTTAAGTATAAGGAATTAAATATATAATTCCTTATACTTAAATGATATATTTTAAACTTCAAAGGATTACAATGGAAAGATACAAAACTAGATTAGAATAGAAACAAACTAGATCCAAAATGCAACACCATAGGGTTGAAGAACACCAAAAATGGTATCCAAAAAAACTCTTAAAAAGTTCAAATCAAACTAAACAGTGCCCACTGCCAGCCCACACAGGTGTTTACAAAACCTAGGTGATACTTTAATACAGCACTGGAAAGTATAGCGCAACATTCCTAAAGAAGGAGGGTGATACTTTCAAGGATTGGGTGATACTTTTCTCAGATGCATGAGATACTTTAAGGGTATCGTACGATAGTTTTCAAAAGGAGGTGCAATACTAGAAAGTATCATATGATATTTCTCCAAGAGGTGTGTGATAGAATTACAGGATGCACAATATAATTTCAATGGGCATGCGATACACTTTTGTGTCACACCATGCTAATAAAAATTCACCCATAGAAACATAAGAACACTTAAGGAAAACACAAAAGGAGAAAAATAGAGTATAAAACCTCCACATTGGGGAGTATTGGATCCATAATTTGAGGTGTGAATACTTGAACACACTACTGAAAGACACAATCTACATCTAACCATCTAACAAGCAGTGAAGGGAAAAATACTAAAGTAAACATTGCAATGTATGAAAGCAACATTGCAATAACTAAAATAACATCACAATGTATAGAATAACCAGCTAAGTATGCAGTTCCTCCCAACCATCAATGGTGTCATAAGATGATTTTGGGCCCTAGCCATTCCCCACACATAACATCCTAAGCCATCGATCAGATCATTGGTACTCTTGTAATAGGGACGTCACTACTAAAATATGCTAATAACAAGCATAAGAAAATCTAACATGCTAGTAGTAAAGAATAAGATAAACCTGCATGTAGATAACATCACCTATCACATTCTAATCATCATAATAAGGAATGTGTCAAAACTAATATCATCTACATGATGAAAAAACATCCTAATGAAAGCATAAATCACAAGAAGCATACTTTGGAACTCGAAGTACCAAATGAACACATCCAGCAACGGTCATGCTAGAACAATAAACCATCTCTATACACTAGTCCCTTGTAGTGGTGAAGGTAGCTATGCCTCCCAACCATGTAGCACCCATAGGTCCACACTTGCCATGCTGATGGAGAACAATGATCCAACCACAAACACATGCAAAGCAAACAACCATGGCTAACACACATGCCAAGAAGTATGATGACTGAAACCAAGACATAAAAAATGCATAACTATAGGTCCTGGTCAGACATTTCAATGGCTACTACATAGGGGCTGACATCATGGAGAGTTGCTTGGCTTCCAAAAGCCCAAGCTAGTACAGGCAGCTACTCTTCTCAATAGAAGGTGCACAACCTAGGGCAACAACTCTTCATGACGAAAAGTGCACAACCCACATATTTTATTATCTTATATTTATTACCACCCAATGTTTTGATTTTGTTATCACCTATACAAAACTTCCTCTGCCAACCAGAAAATAGTCACCAGGTTATAGGATAGAAGCCCCTCCATATGCTACCCTACCCTACCCATGTTCATCCAATGATGAGTGCTCGTAGGCATGCAAAATCCCAACCCATCCCCAATGATCATAACTTCCATAAATACCATAGAAGATCAGGCCTCATAGGTCACCCGACAAATGTACTCGTGTGTGGTGCACCACCATCACAAAGATCAACACAAGGACTAGATGAGAACACAAATATAGAGTCACTCAACTGAAATAGACTCGCGAGGATAGACATAACATGCATCCCAATGCAACATAAAGTGCCAAAGTGGTCTAAGTGATATCCAAACAGATCATCTAGGTCCATAAACCACATTGTGCCAAGAAAACCTAAGAAAATAGTTTAGCACACAAAACGAGGTAAAAACTCCAAATTTTGGAAAAAAATTGAAATTAAAACCCATTTGGCCTTTGGGTGCAAAAACCCTAAAAATCTAAAAATAATTGAAATCAGACATCATATGCAAAAACAACCAACATAATAGCTCAAAAACCCCCAAGTCCCCATTTCAAAAATAGGGAAAACATTCATACCCGACCAACTAGGCAGAACCAACAAATAGAAATGGAGGGGAACACTATTTCTCTACCTCCTAACATACTGCTATAAGAAATAGAAGCTGAAATGGAGTGAAAACAATAAAACAAGAAAGCCCTACCTAACAACAAAAAGGGGCAAAAACTATAACTCACACAATAAAATAAATCACTCGCTGAATCTGTTGAAAATAATGAAAAACCATAAACTCCCTAAGTTAGATCCAACAAGACTAACCTCGCAAGAAACCCACGCTCATAGCTCCCAGAATGAACAAAAAAAGAATCCTTCAAAGGAGGATTTCTAAAATAGCTCTCAAAATTCTATTTCTAAAAAGTGAGTAGTGAATAATGAATTCACTTTTCCAATACTTATTCACTTTTCAAGTGAATAGTCGATTATGGCAAAAAAGATAGCTAGAGTAGCTAAACTCCAAATTGACTCAAATAAAAATAAGTTATTATCTATAATGGAAATTCACCTAAGATAGAGCTGCCAGAAATTATATCTGAAAAGATTTAAACCTTGAAAACCAAAAATCACATAAAATCACATAACACTTTCACAACAGAATGAACCTCTAAATGCATAGACACACTTACAAGTCTAATCACATAATGCAGATGAGTTCAAATTTAATAATCACCAAAAGGTTTTAATTAAAACAATTAAAATAAGGGTACATCAACCATACAGGGGCGACATTGGCAAAATATGAATAGCTGAATCACTAACTCCATGTGCCACTACTAAGGATATAAATTACTGCACACTAAAACACACGATCAAGTGCAATTGCATATAACATCATAGCCAAAGCAACATGTATTAAAATACTTATTTAATCTATTTACATCACTCATGTTCATAGAAAGTTTAAAGATACAAGAATGAAGTAAATAACCATAGCATAAAATTCATTTCATAACATAACCAACAAATATGTCCAAATAAATCATATAACTAGATATCATCATAGATTGATTGTCATCTCAAAATAGCATCAACATGAAGATATGATAAACTGAATAGCATAGCAATCATACATCTATGGTGCTAAGTCAAAGTATAAAATTTGACCCTCAGGTCATCATAAGGTACAAAATAAGAGTATCAAGTATCCCTCAAATCAAAATAAACAAGGTTTAGACTACAAACATGAGAGACATTATAGTGAAGATCCCCCACTCACAACTCCCAAAATGAACAAAAGTCCAATCCTTCAAAAGAGGATTTTGGAAAAAATTCTCCAAATTCTAAAATCCAAAATAGAAAAGTGAGGAATTAAATTCCTCTTTCAACACTTATTTACTTTTCGAGTGAATACTTGATTAGGACAAATAGCCAACTATAGCAGCTAGACTCTGAATCGATCCAAATGAAAAAAGGTTATTATCTGTAACCAAAATTCACCCAAGGAAAAGCTACCAAAAATTAAATCCAAAAATATTTAAAACCTAAAAACCCAAAATCATAGAAATTCACTTAACACTTTTGCAACAATGTGAACCTCTAAATGCACAAACACATTCACTAGTCTAATCACATAATGCAGATGAATTTAGATTTACTAATCATCAAAAGGTTTTAATTAAAACAATTAAAATAGGGATAGGTCAACCATACAAGGATGACATTGGTAAAATATGAATAGCCAAATCACTAACTCCATGTGCCACTACCAATGATATAATTCATGCACACTAAAATACATGATCAAGTGCAATTGCATATAATATCATAGCTGAAGCAACATGTATTAACATACCTATTTAATCCATTTACATCACTCACATTCATAGAAAGAGTAAAGATACAAGAATAAAGTAAATAACTATAGGATAAAATTAATCTCATAACATAATCAAAAAATATGTCCACTAAAGCATATAACTAGATATCCTCATAGATCTACTATCATCTCAAAATAGCATCAACATGCAAATATGATAAACTAAACAGTATAGAAGTAAAGCACCTAAGGTACTAAATCAAATTATACATCTGACCCTGAAGTCACCTCAAAATAAAAATAACAATAAGAGTATCAAGTATCTCTCAAATCAAAATAGACAACAAGGCACAAACTATAAACACAAGAGGCACTACAGTTTTAGCACTAATTGATAATATGTCTTTTCATAAGATCTACAATCTCCCCCTTTTCCATTAGTGACAAACACACTTATCACATCGAAAAATTTGATCAAACAATCTAATAAGTAAAAACTCCCCCTTACCATGTGCTTGGGTTTCAACTTGGTTTTGACTATTGCTTTACAACTTGGTTACAACTAACTTTATTTTTTAATTTTTCAAAACTATTTTTACAATTTTTTTATATACATTTACTTCCTCATTTTGTACATGTATTTCCTTGATATATCTATACATATTTCATTTTAAATATTTCACTTTCTATAATATATATATATCCCCCTTGTTTTTGACACAAATTCCAAAAATGCATAACTATAATGTAATATGAAAATGTGAGAGTAAATCACTATGTACCTTCAAAATTTGAGAGAATGCCTTGTCCCAATTATCTTTCAACACCTTCAGGATGTAGAACTCAATCTAAATTTTCACATACAACTCCATCATCTTCTCAACAACTAAATTTTTTTTGTCATGGACAAGTGTCTTTGCATGAGCAATGTTCTTCTGCATGACATCCATATGAGGAATGATTTGGCTCTAGATTTTTGATAGGGATGCCATTATTCTGTCTTCTTCCTTGAGTAGGTCTTCCTATAGATTAGTCAAATACACGATCTTAACAAAATGTGTTGAACAGGAAGTTGGGTCAAGTGCCAACTAGCTTGCACTTACCTTCATATCACTATCAATCTTATTCATCTTTTCCTTTATTCCTTGAGTAAAATTGGGTGTGTCACACAATTTTAGAAACAATGAAACTAAATTATTTACAATGGTTTCTAGAGGGGTAATAACATTGGATACTCCCACTTGGTCTATTGCAATGTTACCTACAACATTTTCTAGAACCTTATCCTCTAATTTTCTTTGGATCTTTAGTAGTAGTTTCTCCTGACTTGTTAGATATTTTTTGAACTTATGAACTATGTCAACAAGTCATTCCATTATGGAGTATTTCTCATTTACCTCAATAGATAGTGCACCTACGAATATACCTTTTATGTCCTCTAGCACTTTGTTTGTACTCTTCTTAGCTCAAATCTTTTGCTACCTTTCCCTCTTCTTCCAAAGCTCATCAACAATGTCCATGCTTAGCTGAAAAGATGGAAAGATCTTAGTTAGAAATCACTATGTCCTCTCAAGGTAAATGTCATCACATAGTATTTGTTTTTCTTTTCCCTCAACCTTAGGATTAGTTGAAGGAATTATTTCCTTACCTTTACCTTTATCATCCTTTTCCTCAATGCTTGGTTGAATTTGGCCTTCATCTATCATTGTAACTACTATTGAATCAATAGCAATTATTGAAACATTCATAGTGAACTACTATGACTCAATTTAGCTGAACTAACAATTTGATTAGGTGACTAGGGTAGGGATGCTATCACGACCACTGCTATCTATTTTGCATCAGACTCTTCAATGGTCTGCACTTCTAGTAGTTCCTCATCAATAATCTTCACAATTGGCTCTGTAGTAGGTGCCTCTACCTCACCTTTATCCTATTCCTTATCCTTGATATCAAAAATTGACTTCCACAACTTAGTTGAGGTCTAAAAAAAATCCTCTATTCTTTTACCTAAAATTAGGAATGTCCTAAACCTTGGAATATTTTTTCTCTCATGGTTTGTCAATGCATCTTTTATCTCTTTGTTAGATAATTCTAGCATAACTTTACTCAAGGTTTGTTCTCTGATGTCCTTTTCAATATGGACTTAATTTTTCTAGTGAATGGATAGAGCCTTTAAAAGGTCTTTATTCACTAAACTCTTCATCTTAGATGGATCATACTTCCATCTTACCATCTTCTTTACCAATGCATCCTCAATCATTTTCTACTCTTCCTTGGTCATAGATGCATACCTAAATATTCTAAATGCTCCCGTGCCACTACCTTCTCTAAGTTCATTAATCCTTTGTTCAAAATATGTTTGAGGATTTTTTAATGTAGCATTTGTTTCCTCTTCATCATCATCATCATTTTGAAGCTTTAGCTTTCTTCTAGATTGTCTTGGCTTACTTTCACTGAAAATATAGGTAGAGGCTTTGGGAGTTTTCTTAGTGACGACCCGCTTCTACTTAGAAGGTTCCTCTTTTTCCTCTTCCTTTTCATCCTCATGTTTTCCTTCTTCTTCCTCAATTTCATCCCCTTTTCCTTTGGTTATCATAAGAGGAGAATCTGATTTACCATATTTCTTTTGAAACTTCTAAACTCTTTTCCTTCCTTTCTTCAAGATTTGGGGAATCTTGATGTCTAAAGCTATTTTGTCCTTGGCCTATGGGGTTCCAAAGTATGTGGCTTTAGGGTCTACATGCTCATTAATAAGAGATTCAATTATATCCTTAGTATCATCAATGTTGACCTCATAAGCCAAAGGTTTCGCCCATGAAAACCTATGTTTGATTGCTTGGATATGTACCTTGTCACAAAAAACTAGGAAGCACATCTCTCCCTCATAACCAAATTCTTGGGCTTGAAACTCTCAAAGTAAATATCCATGATGCTTTCAAAATTATCTCCCAAATCTATTATAAACTCATGTTTCTAATATATACTATGGGCCTATCCTTATTCCAAACAATTATACCCTTGGAAGGAAAGAACTTTTGAATGTAAAAGAATAGATAAACCAAGAGTGAACTAAACTTACATGGATTGGTCTTAGGTGCCCAAATGTTATCCATGTTTTTTTCTCAATTGGATGAGCTACAACTTGGCAAGGTTGAATGAGAGATTATTCTTGACCACTTTCTATCCCAAGTCCACTACTTCACATGGAACATTGTTTGGTCGGTAGGAACTATAAATCTTGTATGCAATCATATGGATGCCAAATTTGATCTCCATTTCTATGACACCATTCAATTTCATGCCTCTTCCATCCCACTCAGGAAGATTCTTATTAGGCAACTCAACTTGGACTAGGGTTTTTTTAGCTTTAGTTTTATCAAGCATAGGGTACCCTGTAACTCGATGTATCATCTTCTTTGTGATTTTCACAAGCTTTTCCAACTAGAATGACATATCATTAATGTATCTCAATATATACCTTATCCACTTAATCTAGAAATTCTTTGGCATATGCAAGATATGGGTCAAACCCTTATCCTCTAGATGCTTTTTCTTTAGTTTTAGGTTTTTGTCCACACATAATGCTTCATAAGCTTAGTTCAACTCAAGTATCTTGGGTTCTTGAATATCATAGTGATAAAATGTTTAGATATCATGGATAAATAATACCTTAGGAGGATTTTGGGAATGAGCTCCCATTGGATCTACTTCTTCTACGATCGTTGGATGAAGATTAAATTTTTGCATTATTCAGACTACATTCCTCACTAATATCTTAGATCACTTCTTAGAATTATTGTTGGATGAAGATTCCATGTTTCTTGGTAGATGACGATAAAATTCACTAAAAACTAGCTTCAAACATGAATTCACCCTAAAATTTCAAAATTCTCTTCAATTATCTACAAATTCAAAACTTGATAACCAATAACTTTTCAATTATACCTTTGATGAGAAAACTTTCATCTTTAAGTCTTCATTAAATGCTTCATACACAATAGTTGTCAAGCTCGACTAGGTCTTCAAGTTTGGCATGAAATGATCAAACCAAAGCTCAAGAAGAACTAAATTTTCTTCATTGAAATAATACAACTTGACTTAACTCAGTTAAGAATGAGTCATTCGATCATAACTGATATACTGACTTAGTTAGAACTGTAAAATGTCTGAATACATCAATATGTGATTTGGACTATGTAGCATATTTAGAACTGATGTATGATGACTTCTATGCATAGTTCTAGTTATCTCCTTGCATACTATATTCAGAGGTGGTGGTTCCACCAAAATCACCACTTGTATCAATTATTTCTTCATTTCTTTGGCTTGAAATTTCTAGAAATTTTCTTACCCATTACTGATTCATCTGAGTTTTGATTTTAGATATCTTTTCCTTTCCATTTTCAAAACCAATATCCACTTTGTCTCTATTCATACAATTCTTTCTTAGATATCCAATTTGCTTACATACATAATACCTTTTAGTATGATTCCTTTTTCTCAAATGAGTCCTTGCACAATTTCCATTAATATGTCCATACTCACCACATAGATTATAGTTGTACCATGTGTTTTAATCCCAACCAAAAATTGCTTTAGCCAATTTTTCAGTAGGGTTTCACTTCTTAGTTATGAACTCTAAAGATTTATGACCTTGTTTGTTGCATGTGAAATGATTTCCTTCAAACTTAAGTTTCTTAGTACATTCACTTTCTCTATGTCTCTATTTGTTTCACTTGTAGCATTTACCATTAAAATTTGAATTTCCATTGCTCTAGTACATGTTTGACGTGTACCCTAAGTTTCCATAGTGATTTCATGTAGGCCTTTTATCCTTCTGAGTTCATTCTAGTGAAGATTCACCTTGTTCAGTATAACTTAATCTAGCTTTCCCTTTGTGTCTATACTAAGTTTTCTCTGTCAATTGATTCATGCTTTCTTATTAAATCAACGTCCTCTTATTGGTTTGCTTATCATAATTGAGATCATTTTGCAATCTTTCATTCTCAATCCTTAGATTGATAACCTCTTGATTTGCACCATTAAGTTAATTTATCAGGAACCAATTAAAACTTCTTCTCTTAATCCTTTATTAGATTATCTTAATCTAATTGCATGCTTGAAATAGAAATCAATAAACATTCATAACACTTGATAAAATATTTTTTGACCCAAAAACCTTCCAAATAGAAATTAAAACTAGGGTGGGGATGATACCCACAAGCTTTAGTACTTTAGTAATAAAGTTGGCCTATTAAGGCTTGCAATTAATCACTTCTAATGATCTGCCTTGTTAGGAGCAATAAGGATTGTTAGGTCAACCTTGTGGAAGGATTTAAATAATACTATTAAGTATCAACTCTGTTAGGATATTTTTAAAAGCCAATTAGGTCCACCCTGTTAAGGATTTGACTAATACACCTGCTAGGTTGAATCAATGGATGATCTATTATGCAACTCTAATTGCTGAAAAAGTTCCTTTGACAAAGAATTGATTATCTCACTATAATAGATGATTATCTATTATTCCTTTTTTTTTAGACCTTAGTCAATCTTCTTCTTCATATTTTCACTTATGCAATGATATACAATACTTCTTAAAACATCACACTTGGATAAATGAATTTGTCCTTACATCTATGTCCATCCAAATAATTAGCTTAGAAGGTTAGCAACAATACCATCAAATAGTTACAAATAATATTAAGTAGGTCATCTCAATGCTAACACTTAGTTGATATACTAACACTAGAGTGATATATTAACACTCGAGGAACAGAGTGAACATTACACCTATGCCACTCCATTGACATTGGATATTCTTTCCACATTGATCACTTAGAGATGGTATGTAACTTAGTTAGTACTAATGAGTTAGTAGATATTGTTTGGAACTAACTACTCAGTTAACATTGCAACTCAATTGATATTGCATCCTTCTTTGCTTGGTTGAGACTACAACTCGATTGATACTACATTTTTTTTTCTTGATTGACATTGTATACTACATCACTCAATTAACACAACTGACTCAGTTAATACTACTACTCAGTTAGCACTACTCACTTGGTTTACTCTATTTAGCTTGATTACAATATACAAATGACTAAGTATTTTAGCACTAATTAACAATATATCTTGCCATAAGGTCTACAAAATCTTACCAAGTATTTCTATCTACCACTTATTTTCTAACCCCTATTCTCTTTAAGAGTTCAATACCTATAGTTTTAGATTACTGGAATAGTTTTCCTGAAATTTGACCTGCTAGTAGTTATTGCAAATATGTGTTTCCAAAGAGGACATGTTTCCCAAAAGCTTAAATAGTTTCAAAGAGATTCAAAATAAATCAAGACTAAGAAAAGGGCCTATGCCTACAATGCTCCAATTGTTCATCCTCATCGGCTAGACCATGTGCCAATTTCTAGTTACAAAAGATGCCCACTAATTCCTATAAAGCATTGGAAGTATGATTTTTAGAACTTAGGAGCCTAGTCCCCCAAATAATATTTTCCCTTTTCATCTTCATATCTTGTTTATAGTATCTTGGAATATTTCCCACACAAAAAGCCAACATGGATTTTATCTGAGCACCCTTAGTGAAATATGAGGCTATGGGGTTCATCTTTTCTTTTACTACCTTTATATCATCTTCAATTGTCTTTATTAGTGTCTCTAGGTCCAAAATCCCATCTTTGTACTATTAAGTACCATTAATGTTTATTATTTTCCTATCCTCAGCAAAGTCATTATACATATGGTGTTCAGAATCCCCTCTTCTTCTTGTATTGAATGGCTTGGTTTGTGAATTGTGAGTTGATGAATTCATCTAACATAGTTTATATTATTAAACTCATTTACCCCGAGTAAAAGTACAAAGTTATGTCACCTTTTAGGTTGACTTATCAAAAAGACCAAGTTTGAGTATTTCTATCTAAAAATCAATTTTTTTCAAACATAAGATTTAGATAAATTCATTATAGCTAAGTTATATATGTTCTCACACCTTTCCAATTGGAAATGTCTATTAAATGTATATTGTATACTAGTTTGTGTCTAATTGCTAAAGAAATAATATTATTTCAGAAAAATGATATTTCAATAACTCTTACTCATTTTAATGATATTTTTTTAATAACATATAAACGCCATTTTATAGAGTTCAAAGTCATGAATATTCTCATATAGAGTTAATAGTATTTTAATTAGATATAGCATAATACATAATTAAAAAATACTACAAGTACACATTTTAACAATTTAGAAGATGTTGCTTTTGAGAAAGAAAAAATAGTAAATCATGTCAAATTTTTTTAAAAGAATATGATGTTATAGAGGAGAGAGTCTTCTTCTAGAATGTATAATTTTTCTTTTGGTTAGAATAGATTTATTTTGGAAAATGTGGTGAGAGATGAAAACTATTGATTTCAAGTGAGTTGAAATTTGAATTGTTATAAAAGAGAAAATATACTTTAAAAGATAATTTTTATTTTTGATTGATCTAGCTATATATGTCATTGATAACATAATCTAAGATCAAAGGGATAAAGGTTTATTTCCATATAGTTTCATGGTTGGAACTAACTCCTAATTTCCAACACTTTTCAACAACTAAAAAATCATCCTTAAAATTTAGGAAAATATATCAATTCTTGTTCCAAATAATATTTAAAAATAATAATCCTAAAATTCATCAATTTCTACATATTTAATTTGTTCAATTTGTTTCCAAATTGTAAAAAAAAAAACCAAATTTATGTCATTGAAGTTCAATAGTTACTCTTTTGTTAGCCTATTCAATATATTATACCTATATTCCAAAGTTTAATAATAATGAATAGGGTGACATTACAAATATACCTATAGAAGATCAATCATACCTCAAGATACATGTGGGAATGCCCCTTGGTGATTCAGACTACATTATGCCCATGTAATACAATAGCATTCCACAATTACACGATTATCCCATGTACCACTCTCATGTGGGACCTGTCCTCTTTTCTTTGGGTGACTTCTAAAACATATCTCTGTACCTCATTATTCACTATTTTCTTGATTTCTTGCTTTACATTTCCATCAAATTATCCTTTTAGGTCAATGTTCACTATTTTCCTAATTTCTTGCTTCATGCTTAGCCACTAGTTTTCTCTATCTTAACAGTTATTAGAATTTGTTCACAACTGATATTGCTATTATTAGCTAATAGGCTACTTATCTGGGGTTCCTTTGCCGAGAAGTGTCCTATTTGGCTCGAAAAATGGTTCAACCCATAAAAATTTTGGCCAAAAAAATTAATGGATATTTCTATAGCATGGCAAGGTTGTTTATCCACCACGTAGCTACTTGGAGGGAGCACAGCCAGCTGCCCCACCAAGGTGTTGCTAGCAGAGACCACCTGACATATAGAGGAGGGAGGCCATAGAGCAGTGTTAGATATCACTATCATGAGGAAGAAATTTTAGAGTGTTTTTATAGCAACTATATTGTTCTTGCCTTCTCCTACCACCATGTTGCTTGTAGATGATCACCCTGGTTGCAAAGGAAAAAGGGCATATTCTTAACAACAACATGCTACTTCTATGGCACACTACCATTTTCTGCCAATAGTGGTAACAATTGTATGCATCTTATCAAGATTCAAATTTCTTGTAGTCTCTTATTTATTTTTCAAGAACATAACATTCTCACAAGTCTTAGGATTCTTGGCTACGTGTTATAGTAAATTCCTAAATAAACTTTCTTGGTTGGGTGAAGATATCTTTTACAGGTTAGTAAGTTGTTATTGGCTTTAATGATCAGGGTCATTGCCTTTGATAGATAAATTTTAAAAATTCCTTGCATGAATTGAATTGGTATATTTCCATATTTGTTTGTTCATCACTTTTCTTGCAAATTTTTACACAATGAAATATGAGTAGAGGCTAAGAGCTATATGTCTCACACAGAAAGTGCCCAAACATTTTTGAGAGTTGAAAATGAAGTGCTCATAAAGCAAATGGAATTAATAAAGGACCAGTTATCATATTTGGATGATCTAAGAGCTATTAGAGCTGATTTCTTGAGGATGAAAAATGTCATCAAATACTTAAAAAAGAATTTATTAGCATTTGACGGCATCAAATTATGCCCTTCTAATCAAGAAAGATTGAAATTACAGATGGATTTAAAAAAAACCTTTGGTGGAATTAGCTATGAAGGCTAGGTATATGAAGACCTCATGCTCAATAAGGCCAAAGAGGAAGAGGAGATACATTGAATTGGAAATGGGCAGCCAAAAGAGGGCTTCAAGTGTTTGATTGACATAAGCATTGTGATTGCTTGAAGATTTACCACCATCAACGATTAGGGAAAAATGACTGCCAATATAAATTATTTTTGTAAAAATTTCATCTTCTTATTTTGGTATTTGATGATTAATTAGAGAGCTCAAAATATATGAACTTTTCCATCTTTACTTCTATTTGTTAAGCTCTTAGTCTAGATTGTTTATGCATAAAAAATACATATATTAGGGTTCGGGAAGATAATACATATATTAGGGTTCTAGAAGATAATGCTAGATTTAATTTACTCCTCAATAAATATTGGTTTTAAATGATAAGTCGAACAAATGGAGATAATTTTTAATGAACTGAGTTTGTGAGGCAGAGGATTATGACTAGGATTTTTAGATAATTATAGACTTATTTACTCATTTATAATCCTAATTTTGATATTCAAAATTGTGTTGGCATGTTGATTAGAAAAGGAGATTACTCGCCCTTCAAAAAATGGGTTTTTTTCTAAATCAGTACTTCAATTTGTAGCGATCGAAGTCTTTTGAGTGTTGGTGGAGCAATGATATCAAAGAGAGATTGGGGGATTTTTTGATAGGAAGTTATACTAATCTAGGAGCTTTGGATGTAAAGTTTTGATTTGGACTGACAAGTGATTTAAATTGAAAAGGGTGAACTAGCTATTATGGCTAGTGAAATTAACAACAGAGTACGGGCATTTTTTTAAAAATGAATTAGGATTTTGGTCCACAAACTTCCTTGTTCTTTATAATTGCCCCTATATTTGCATATGTAACTTGCAAATGAATCATTAACGTAACGGACATGGATAGCTAAATTTTTCATCAAGCAAGGAATGACCATTTTATGACCATTTTTATGAATCCTACTGCTCAACTTACAAAAGTTATAAGAGAAACTACATTGGGGCAATGGAATGACCAGGAGAATTAGGACTAGTTTGGATGCAAACAAGCTCACCGAATAGAAGAAACAATACATCATGTGTTCAAGCTATACAAGGAATATTGTTTAGTCTTGAGTGGATTTTAGATCTTAAAGTGATCATTTTGAAGAGCATTAGGTCAATTAGTTGATTCACTAACTTGCTTGTCTAATGCAAAATTCTGATTCATAGATTTCACAAGTCAAATAAATTATACTTATACTCTTTTTTCCCCATTTATACAATCCAAGACACATTAATTTTTGAAAATAATGTGAACAAAGTGAAAGGAGGTTAAAACCTCTTAAGTCTTTAGAGCTATGTATCTTTCTGAGTCTTTGGGAGTTTTTCTTTTGTTTATTTTTTATCCCATTGTAAAAAGTTTATTCCATGATTGCAAGCCATATTTGGAGAAAAAATTCTTCATATATTTCTTAGATCAATCTCTATACACTTGTCATGAGAGAAAAGATATCTCGTTAATAATGGTGCATAGACCCCCTTAACTTGGCGGAGAAGTGGAATTGTTGATATTATAAACATGAGTAGAATATTTTACAATTGGCTAATCCTTGGACCTATTAGGTACAAGTGCTAGTCTATATGATCCACAAGAGTCTTGCATAGCTTGAAATAATTCCCATTAAATTCTTAGTTATCAACAACTATCAATAATTCATAAGTCTTCTTCCTTATTTGATGCAACTCATGCAAAATGTCACCTTGAATATCCTTAATACTTAATCACCTAATTTGACTTCTCCCCTTGGACACAAGGAGAGACATTTGGGTAGCTCGAAATAATAATTTTATTTGTGTCAAAAGGTTTGCGAACACAGGGTAGAGCCGACCAAACTTCTCAAATTGGCACTTGACACTCACAAGTGTTGACCTAGCTCAGCTTCTATTGGAAGTTCAACATAGACAATATGTGTTGACCTCACTCTGCAATAATAGGCCAACTTGCTTAGTAGAAACTATGAGCTCGACAATAGGAGCTTGGTCACTAAAGGAGCCAAGGGGTTAAAGTATGCCAACTAATAGTCAGACCTCTCCCACAAATAAATGTTAAGAAAAAAAAAGATATTGCAACTCCAATGCCTTAACAATGTGGAATAACAATGAAAGGAGACAATAAGACAAAGGAAAAGAGATAGATTACATACGCCTTCTTTCTTGCATGCTTGCATGCTTTCTATTCAAACTTCAAACAAACTATTACAAAATCTAGGAGCATTCAGCTTCAACCAGAACAAACTAACTTCAAACTTATAAACTTAAGAACTACTAAACAATATTAAACTTATAGATACTAGGGCTGCATATGATAGAACCTAGAGCAATTACTGCTTCTACAAAACACTACAAAGAGAATAAACTTACTAATAGGACAGGGAGATCAAAATGCTTCCTGTTGCATACTCTGAACTGAATCTGCCTTTTGTCTATCTACAAAAATGACCTGCACACCTTGTGCTTCTTCTTATCCTCTGCTTGATCAATTTGAATCCTTCTACCTCTCTGAATGAATACATTCCATTTACCTATATACTATTTTCCCTCTCAAAAATTTGAAATTCAAACTCACCTACTTGGCATTAAATGCACTGACTATCAGAGTCAGCATCTTGCAATTGTCTCATAGGTAGGTGGGTGTGGGGCTCAAGGACAACCTACTTGGTCCTTCAATGACTGTTTGAACTACATTTTCCAAAACTCCCCCTTTTTCCTGAGTCCCACAAACAAGGACCACTTCTAATCCAAATCAATTGCACCTAGACAATCTCTTAGGTGCACAAAACTTGCTATACCCAATGGTTTTGTAAATATTTCTACTAGTTATTTCTTAGACCTGCAATATTCCATCTTGATATCCCCATTCTCCACTAGCTCTTTAATGAAGTGATATATGATCTCAATATGTTTACTTCTCACATGGAATACTAGATTTTTTGACAATGCAATTGAGGAGATGTTATCACAAAATATTGTGGTACCATCCTCTTGCCTTCCACACAAATCTGCCAAGATCCTTCTCAACCATATAGCTTGACAAGCTACTACATTTGCTACAATATATTCATCCTCTCCTATAGATTGAGCAAAAATTGGTTGCTTCTTGTATTCCCATGAAATGACACCCAAGCCTATGTGAAATACATACCCAGAAGTGCTCTTCTTA
Organism: Cupressus sempervirens; assembly: GCA_028749045.1. Classification (NCBI taxonomy): domain Eukaryota; kingdom Viridiplantae; phylum Streptophyta; class Pinopsida; order Cupressales; family Cupressaceae; genus Cupressus; species Cupressus sempervirens. The sequence goes on along the minus strand of CM053784.1, from coordinate 141,491,184 downwards.
TGATCGATGCTTCCAGCCCAATCACTATCAGTATACCCAACCAATTCAAACTCATCACTTGCAGTATACAAAATTCTATATCCATTGGTGCCATTCACATACCTTATGATTCTCTTTCCTTCTTGCCAATGGGAATCCCTCTGACTCTCCATGAATCTTAATATCAAACTTACTACATGCATCATGTTTGGTCGAGTTGTAGTCAAGTACATAAAACTTTCAGCCATACTCTTGTATAGTGTGGGATCAACTCTCTTGCTAGAGTCTTCCTTGCTTAGCTTTAGGCCTAGGGCTGTCAGTGTAGGGGCTACCTTTCTATTCTTCATTTTGAATCTCTCCAAATCTGATTAGAATAATTTTCTTGAGAGATAAAAACACCATCATGCATTTGTTTTACTTCTATGCCTAGAAAGTATTTCAAGAGACCCAGGTCTGATATTTCAAATTCACTCTTCATGGCTTCTTTGAACTCATCAATAAGAGCCTTATCATTTCTAGTAAATATCAAATCATGTATATACAATGCAATAATGAGAACATTACCATTTGCTTCTTTGATGTAGAAAGTAGGCTCACCATCACTTTTGCTAAAGCCATTTCTCATCAAATATGAGTCAATTTTGTTGTACCATGCTCTTCGAACTTGCTTCAACCCATAGATGGCTCTCTTCAATTTGAATACCTTGTGTTCTTCACCCATTGCTTCATATCTGAGCATCTACCCAACATACACTTCTTCCTTGAATACACCATTTAGGAAGGTGGACTTCACATCTATTTGAAATACCTTCCACTTATGATGAGCTGCAATTGCTACAGGAGCATAGGTTTCATCATAATCTCTTCTATATTTCTATTTGTAGCATTTGACTACCAACCTTGCCTTATGTCTATTAATTTTTCCTTTGGCAATGCACTTGGTCTTATGGGCCCACTTAACTCCAATTACTTTCTTCTTGGAAGGAAATTCAATTAGCTAACATGTATCATTCCTTTCAATGGAATCTATCTCCTCATCTGTGGCCTTACATCATTTCTTCTCATTAACAACTTCTTCAAAGAACATTAGATCACTATGAGAAAATAATGCAAAATTAACACTCTCTTGAAATTCATCTTCATACCTTTCATCTTGGTATAACTCCCTTAGAATCTTGGTCTTTCTTGGCAATAGGGAGGAGAGAGTTGGATTTGAATCCTCAAGTCAAGTCTACTTCTATTCTAATGACCAGGTCAGTCTTCTCTATTACTTTCAATTGATACTCAGTCATACCTAGAGGAGCTTAGTCTTGTAGATCAGTCATGCCTGGCACTCAGCATTGACTGCAACTACTTTCCTTTGTTTCTTCCAACTCGAGCTTGTCTAGAGTTGCCTTCATTTACTAATCATTATTCTTGTTTTCATCAACATCCTCTTCATCTATGATTGACACTTTACTTGAAGTGCATGGCGATTCATTAGTTGATCCATCCTATGATTGATTTTCAAGAAAATCCACATCTCTTGAAAGAATCATCTTCTTGTTCATGGGGTCATACAATCTGTATGCCTTGGATTCTAAATTGTAACCAATGAAGATTCACTTCACACATTTATCATCCAATTTTTGCCTATGTCCCTTCGACATATGTGCATAGGTAACACATCTAAACACTCTCAGGTGTTCAACTATCCATCTACCTTGTGACCATGCTTCCATTGGAATCTTGTCATAAACTGCCTTTGTAGGACACCAATTGATTAGGTACAGTGCTATTGCTACAACTTCTACCCAATATTCAGTTAGAAGACCCTTTTCTTTCATCTAACTCCTTTCCATTTCAACAATGGGCTCATTCTTTCTTTCAGCCACTCCATTCTTTTGTGGTGTATAGCTATTTGTGAGCTCCTTCTTTATGCCATACTTCCTACAAAAATTAATAAAAGAATTAGAGGTATAATCTCCTCTTCTATCTGATCTTAGGACTTTGATACAATGTCCACATTCTTTTTTAGCCTGGGCTTTAAATTTAAAAAACTTGTCAAATATTTCAAATTTAGACTTCAGAAAATAAAATCATGTCCTACAACTGAAATCATTTATGAATGTCATGAAATAAGTACTTCCTCCAATGGAAGTAATTTGCATAGTACTGACTAAGTTGGTATGCAACAATTCTAGTGGAGACCTAGCACTTCTAGAATTTCCATAATTAAAGGGAAGCCTATGTTGCTTACCCAAAATGCAAGTCTCACACTTGTCACATTAGTTTACAATATTTTGCAAACCTTCTGCCATTCTTTTATTTGACAATAAATTCAAACCAACATAGCCAAGATGACCATACCTGAGATGCCATAGCTGGGAGGGATCTTCAATCACATTTCTTAGAGCTGATTTCTTGGGAGATGTAGCATCAATTTGCGATGAGCAGCATGTCTCTATCCTCAAGGGGAACATTTTGTTCTTGTTCATTTGAACTACTACAAGTATGTTCTTACTCTCATACTTTTCATGAATGATACACTTGTCATTTTCTATTAGCACTTTGTAACCATTTTGTATGAGCTGACCAATGCTCATCAAATTTTGCTTCATTCTAGGGGAAAAGTACACATTTTGTACTTCCTTCTTCTCACCTTGTTTAGTGTGAATCATGATTGATCCCTTGCCCACTACTAGAATGGTTTCATTGTTTCCCATTATGATTTCAAACTTGAAATTCTTATCAATGAATGAAAATAGACTTTCATTACCACTCATATGATTGCTACAACCACTATCAAGGTACCATACCTAATGGTTTCCTTCTTAACCAACATTATAGATGATGAAGGTTGTGGCATTGTTTTCATTTGTCATATTTACATTAGCCACATTTGCATGTCCTGATTGACCACCTTGCTTCTTTCAACATTCATTACCATAATGCTCAAACTTACAATAGTAGTAGCATTCTACATTACTCTTATTTGAGTTGTAGTTTTCTTAACTCCTCTAGAAATATTATGTGAGCTACTTAGTCCATCTACTCTTCCTAAACTTTGTGTTGCAACATTCTTTTGTTCAACATTTCCTCAACCTCTACCTCTAGAGTTTCTGCCTGAGCCATTTCTTCCTCTCCCTCTTCCTCTTCAATTTGACTAAAATTTGAATGATTGGTCTTGGGAGGATGAAGTTTGAAGTCTATTGATCTGGTGCTCGCAGATTTAAAGAATACCCACCAACTCATCCATTGTCAAAGTAGTGAGGTCCTTTGCCTCTTCAATGCTCATGACCAAATTGTCATACTCATGAGTTAAACTTATCAATATCTTCTCTACTATCCTCTACTCTTGATAGTCTTCACCATTTCTCTTCATTTGGTTGATCACATTTGGGGTCCTTAAAATGAACTCTGCAATTCATTCATTCTCCTTCATCTAAAGGTTCTTAAACTCCTTTCTTATATTTTGTAGCTTTACTATATAGACTTTATCTATCCCTTGGAAGTTAATTTTGAGAATATCTCGTATTTCTTTTGCATAATTTGTTGCTACAATCTAAGGGAATATGGTCTCTACCATAGGTACTTCTATCAAGCTCAATGCTTTTGCATCTTTCCTCCTTGACTCTTTCAAATGATTCTTCTAGGCATTTGTGAGTGTAGCATACTATGTTGGATTAGTAATGTCATTGAACCCATTAATGATAAACTCCCACAAATCATTTTTCATGCAAATGGTCTTCATTTTCTTTGCCTTTGTATCATAATTCTATCCATTAAAGGATGGTGGTGATTGCTAAATCTTTCCCTCATATCCTACCATGTCTCCTTCACAACAAGAGAAAATAACAATTACCCAGTAAATGTTGTCCAAACTCACTAGGATGTGGGGCCTTAAAGGTCTGATACCATGTCAAAAGGTTTGAAAACACACTGGAGAGCCAACCAAACTTCTCAAACTAGCACTCGACACTCACAAGTGTCAACCTAACTCAGCTTCTATTGGAAGCTTGACACAGACAATATGTGTCAACCTCACTCGACAATAATAGGCTGACTTGCTTGGCAACAACTACAAGCTTGGCAATAGGAGCTCATTCACCAAAGGAATTGAGGGGTTAAAGTATGTTGACTAATAGTCAAACCTATCTCACAAATAAACATTAAGAACAAAACAAGAGACTACAACTCCAATGCCTTAACAATGCAGAATAACAATAAAAAGAGACAATAGGACAAAGGACAAGAGATAGATTATGTATGTCTACTTGCTTGCATGCCTTTTATTTAAACTTCAAAAAAACTATTACAAAATTTGGGAGCATTCAGCTTCAACAAAAACAAACTAACTTCAAACTTATAAAATTAAGAACTACTGAACATTATTAAACTTACAACAACTAGGGTTGCTTACAATAGAACCTAGAGCAGTCACTACTTCTATAGGATACTACAAAGAGAATAAACTTATTGACAGAAAAGGGAGATTAAAATGCTTACTACTACACAGTCTAAAATGAATCTACCTTCTGTCTATCTACAAAAATGACCTGCACACCTAGTGCTCCTTCTGATCCTCTACTTGATCAATCTAAATCCTTCTACCTCTTTGAATGAATACATTCCATTTGCCTATATATTTTTTTCCCTCCATTCCATTTTCCTATATATTGTTTTCTGTCTCAAAAATTTGAAATTCAAACTCACCTACTTGGCATTTAATGCACTGATTGTCAAAGCCAGCATCTTGCAATTATCTAACGGGTTGGTGGGTATAGGGCTCGAGGGCAACCTGCTTGGTCCTTCAATGACCCTTTGATCTGCATTCTCCAACAATTTGATCAGTACAACATAGAGGAGCTAAAATTGTCAACTTGTTTATAGCATGTATGTGATTCAATGTCCTTTATTGGCATAATATCATATACGCTACAATTGTCTAATAATCCCAATATGGAAGAGGTAACCATTTGAGTTTTTCTTTCCATATTTTACCTGATGGCATAAATTTCAAATGAACTAGACATGTCTATCAGCTTTGTACATTCTATGACATTAGAATTTGCACAAATATTCAACCAGAATAAACTAGCTTCAAAACTACTAAACAATATTAAACTTACAACTTCTAGGGCTTCATACAATAGAACCTAGAGAAATCATTGCTTCTATAGGATACTACAAATAGAATAAAACTCACTGACAAGAATAGGAGATCTAGGTATTTGCTACTGCATACTCTGAGATGAATCTACCTTCTATCCCTCCAAAGATGGATTGCACTATGTGCTTCTTCTTCTCTGCTTTGATGAACAATCTAAATCACTCAAGTGATTAGAATGAGTGCATTCCTTTTGCCTATATGAGGTTTTCCCTCTCAAACATTCAAAATTTGAATTCACCTAATCCATTAACTACATTTACTATCAGAGCCTACGTCCTACAACTGTCTAACAGGTAAGTGGGTGTGGGGCTTGAGGACAACCTACTATGTCGCCTAAGTGACCATTTGAACTGCATTTGCGAACAAGAACATCCTTAGTTACTTGCACCTCTTCTAGAGTTAATGGAAGATCCATTAATATATTGAATCGTGTGGATCAATGAATTTCAATTGTAGAGATTTATTTGCGATTGAATCCAACAAGTTCCATAATATAATTTGCCACATCACTAGCTCTTCCATTGCCACTAAAGGTGTTGTTCCAAAAAAAACTTGTGGAGCAAAATGAAAGGAAGTTTTTTGCATGGGAACTGTCAAACTATATACCACAAGAATGAATCTTGTGAGAAATATATTAAATTAAATTTAACACTCACAACTCTAAACCTAAAATCTTTGCTCAGCACTTAAAAATTGCTTGGCACATGAAGGTGCTGAGTGCTAGTTTTGCTAGGTACTTGAAAGTGTTGAGTCATAGATTGCTCAGCACTTGATGGTACCAGGTGATAGGTTGCTCGACACTTGATGGTGCCGAGTGACAGGCAACAGGTTCTGAGTTGGCTTGGCACAAGAAGAGCTCAGCACATAAAAAATGCTCGGCACCAAAGAATTCCAAGTGAGCTCAGCTCCAACTAAGAAAGAGGATGTTGAGTGTTCTATTTCAAACTAAATAAATATAACTTAAAGAATAACATGAATTCTTTCACCATTAAAACCAGAGAGCCAAGCTTTAACCTTTCAACCAAGTTTCTCAAATACAATGAATAGAAGAGGAAGAACAATAGATTCAAGTATTCCTACTTGCTTTTCTATTCAACTAAGATTTAAACTATTACAAAATCTAGAAGCATTCAGCTTCAACCAAAAAACCCTAAAATAACCCTAAATTGGTAAAACTTGAAACAACTTTAATACTTCAAAAAAAATTTAAACTTGCAACTCTAATGGCTGCATACAAAGGTGCTTGGAGCAATCATTGCTTCAACAAGACAAAAAATAAACAACAAAAAACTCACCGAATGAACAAAGGAGTCACATGCAACTGGAGACACTAAACATACTTCCTTCTATCTCTACAACAAGTGGATCTGCTGACCACGTTCTTCTTCTTCCTTTTCTTTGCTCTGCTGAAACTCTGAATAATCTGACTGAATGAATATGAATGAAGAAACATTCCCTTTTGTCACATTCCATTTTCCCCCTCGTTTTTGATTTAAAAAATCTCACCCACCGTATTTATGCTTTCTGTCTGTTCTACTAGTAGTCAGGTGGTAGGTGGGCATTTGGCTCCAGGGGCAAACGTCAACTGCCATATTAAATATTCCAACACTCCCCCTTTGTCCTAAGCCAAACAAAGCAAGGATCACAACTGATCCACATCAACTACACCAAGACACTCTCTTAGGTGTACAAAAATTCCAATGCCTAAAGGCTTAGTAAATATGTCTGCTAGCTGCTGCCCAGACCTGCAAAATTCCATCTTGATATCCCTATTCTCCACCAACTCTCTAATGAAGTGATATATGATCTCTATATGTTTGCTTCTCCCATGGAAGATTGGATTCTTGGACAATGCAATTGATGAGATGTTGTCACAATAAATTTTGGTTCCATCCTCTTGCCTTTCATTCAAATCTATCAAGATCCTCCTTAGCCAAATTGCTTGACATGCTACTGCATTTTCTGCTATGTATTCAACCTCTGTTGTAGATTGAGCAACAATAGGTTGGTTCTTGGATGCCCATGAAATTGCACCCGATCCCATATGAAACATGTATCTAGAAGTGCTCTTCCTATCATCTATACTTCCAGCCCAATCACTATCAGTGTAACCAACCAACTTGAAATCATCATTTGCAGTATATAAAATCCCAAATCCCTTGGTACCTTTCACATACCTTAGGATCCTCTTTTCCGCTTACCAATGGGAATCCTTTGGTGTTTCCATAAATCTGAAAATTAGACTTACTACATGCATTAGGTCTGGCCGAGTTGCAGTCAAATACATTAGACTTCCAACCATACTCTTGTATAATGTTGGATCCACTCTCTTGCTAGAGTCTTCCTTGCTCAACTTCAGACCTACTACTATTGGTGTGGGGGGCTACCTTACTATTCTACATTTTAAATCTCTCCAAGATCTGCCTTGCATATTTTTCTTGAGAGATGAAAATGAAATTATGCATTTGTTTTACTTCTATGCATAGAAAGTATTTCAAGAGACCTAGGTCTATCATTTCAAATTCACTTTTCATGGCCTCTTTAAACTCACCAATTAGAGCCTTATCATTACCAGTAAAAATCAAGTCATCTACATACAAGACAACAATCAATACATTATTATCTACTGCCTTGATATAAAGAGTGGGCTCACCATTGCTTTTGCTAAAGCCATTGCTTATCAAATATGAGTCAATCCTACTATACCATGCCCTTGGAGCTTGCTTGAGCCCATAAAGAGCTCTTCAATCTATATACTTTGTTCTCTTTACCTACAACTTCATAACTAGGTGGCTGCTCCACATATACTTCTTCTTTCAATACACCATTTAAGAAGGTGTATTTCACATCCATTTGAAATACCTTCCACTTGTGTTGAGCTGCAATTGCTATGACAACATGCATGGTTTCTATTCTTTCAACCGGGGCATAGATCTCATCATAGTCTCTTCCATACTATTGTTTGTAGCCCTTGACTACTAGCGTTGCCTTATGCCTATCAATTTTGCCTTTAGCATTGCATTTGGTCTTATAGACCCATTTCACTCCAATCACTTGCTTCTTGGGAGGCAATTCAGTTAGGTCCCATGTCTCATTCCTTTCTATAGCATCTATCTCCTCATCCATGGCTTTACACCATTTTTTCTCTTTGATTGCTTCTTCAAAATATATTGGATCACTATGAGAAAATAATGCAAAATTAACACTCTCATCATAATCTTCATACCTTTCATCTTGGTTTATCTCCCTAAGAGTTTTGGTCTTTCTTGGTAATAGGGAGGAGAGTGTGGGATCAAAATCTTCACTACTGCTGCATTGCCGACTAGCTCGATCTTCACTAGTACTCAGTACTAACACTTGGTCATGCTTAGAGGAGCTCAACAATGTCTAAATTTGCTTGCATTTTCTTCTACTTACTCCTTCTTCTTGTTGTTCATCAGCATCTTCTTCACTCATAATTAGCACTTTACTAGAAGTGCTTGGTGACTCATTAATTGAACCATACCAAGACTAATTTTCAAGAAATTCCACATCTCTTGAAAGAGTCATCTTGTTGTTCAATGGGTCATACAATCTGTATGCCTTTGATTCTAAGCTGTACCCTATGAAGATGCACTTCACACCTTTTTCATCAAATTTCTACCTTTTTTCTTTAGGCACATGTGCATATGCAACACATCCAAACACCCTTAGGTGTTCAACTGTCCATCTTCCTCATGACCATGCTTCCATTGGAATTTCATCATGGACTGCCTTTGTAGGACACCTATTAATTAGGTAAATTGTTGTTGCCACAGTCTCTCCCCAAAATTCAGTTAGGAGACTTTTCTCTTTCATCATGCTCCTTGCCATTTGAACAATGGTCCTATTCTTTCTTTTAGCCACTCCATTCTGCTATGGTGTATAGCTGGTTGTGAGCTCTTTCTTTATGCCATATTTCTTGCAAAAATTTACAAAAGAATTGGAGGTATACTCCCCCTCCTCTATTTGATCTTAGGACCTTGATATAGTGTCCACATTCTCTTTTAGCCTGGGCTTTAAATTCTACAAATTTATCAAATGTTTCAAATTTATTCTTTAAAAAATAAACCCATGTTGTATGACTGAAATCATCAATGAATGTCATGAAATAAGTACTCCCCCCAATGGAAGTAACTTGCATAGGATTGACTAGGTCAGTATGCACTAACTCTAATGGATATCTAGCCCTCCTAGAATTTTCAAAATTAAAGGGAAGCCTATGTTGCTTACCCAAAATACAAGCCTCACACTTGTCACATGAATTTCCTATACGTGGCAAACCTTCTACCATTCTTTTATTTGATAACAAATTCAAACCAGCATAGCCAAGATGACCATACCTGAGGTGCCATAGCCGTGAGGGGTCTTCAATCACACTCCTTAGAGCTGATTGTGTGGGAGGTGCAACACCAACTTGAGATGAGAAACATGTCTCTATATTCAAGGGAAACATTATGTTCTTTGTCATTTGAACTACTGCAAGTAAGTTCTTGCTCCCATGCTTTTCATGAATGACACATGTGTCATTCTCCATCAGCACTTTGTATCCATTTTGAATGAGTTGACCAATGCTCATCAAATTGTGCTTCATACCAGGGGTGAAATACACATTTTGTATTTCCTTCTTCTCACCTTTCTTGGTGCGGACCATAATAGATCCTTTGCCCACAACTAGTAGGGTTCCATTGTTACCCATCTTAATCTCAAATTTGAAACTCTTGTCAATGAATGAAAACAAGGTTTCATTTCCACTCATGTGGTCACTACATCCACTATCGAAGTACCAAACCTTAGGGCTTCCTTCTTCACCAACATTACACATGATGAAGGCAGTATTTTCACTTCCCATATTCATGTTAGCCACATTTGCTTGTCCTCACTGATCTTTCTGCTTATTCCAACAGTCATTTGCATAATGCCCATATTTATGATAGTAGTAGCATTCTAAATTACTCTTATTTGATTTGTAGTTTTTCTTACCTCCTCTTGAGGTATTTTGTGAGCTACTTGCTCCATCTAATCTTCCTGAGCTTTCTACTGCAGCACTTCTTTGTCCTCCATTACCTCGGCCTCTGCCTCTAGAGTTTTTGCCTGAGCCATTTCTTCCTCTCCCCCTTCCTCTTGGATTTGTCTGAACCTTGAATTCTTGCTCTTGGGAAGATGAAGAAGTAGATCTGTTGATCCTATGCTCATGGGTTTGAAGTGTACCCATCAACTCATCCATGATCAAAATAGTGAGGTCTTTTGCCTCTTCTATGGTCATGACTAAATTGTCATATTTATGAGGTAAACTCCTCAATAGCTTTTCCACTATCCTTTGCTCTTGGTAGTCTTCTCCATTTGACTTCAGTTGATTAATTACATTGAAGGTCCTTGAATTGAAGTCTGCAACTGATTCATTTTCCTTCATCTGAAGGTTCTCAAATTCCCTCCTTATATTTTGTAGCTTTAATGTACGGATCTTATCATTCTCCTTGAAGTTTTTCTCAAGGACATCCCAAGCTTCCTTTGCATAATTTTCTGCTGCAATCTTTGAGAAAATTGTCTCTATCATTGCTGCTTCAATCAAACTTAATGCCTTTGCATCTTTCCTCCTTGACTCTTTCAAATGAGTCTTCCATGCATTTGTGAGAGTAGCATACTAAGTTGGGTCTGTCACATCATTGAACCCATTAACTACAAACTCTCACAAATCATTAGCAACCATTATGGTCTTCATCTTATTTTCCCATATATCATAATTCTATCCATTAAAGGATGGTGGCTGCTGCCATATCTTTCTTGCATCTCCTACCATGTCAAATATCCCAAAAAAACAAATGCCCTGACTCACTGTGGATGTGGGGCCTCAAAGCTCTGATACCATGTGAGAAATATATTAAATTAAATTTAACACTCACAACTCTAAACCTAAAATCTTTTCTTGGCACTTAAAAATTGCTCGGCACATGAAGGTGCCGAGTGCTAGTTTTGCTTGGCACGTGAAGGTGCCGAGTCACAAATTGCTTAACACTTGATGGTTCAAAGTGATAGGTTTCTCAGCACTTGATGGTGCCAAGTGACAAGAAATAGGTGTTGAGTTGGCTTGGCACAAGAAGAGCTCAACACACAAAAAATACTTGGCACCAAAGGATGCCAAGTGAGCTCAGCTCCAACTAAGAAAGAGGATGCCAAGTGTTTTGTTTCAAACTAAATAAGTATAACTTAAAGAATAATGTAAATTCTTTCACCATTAAAACTAGAGAGCCAAGCTTTAACCTTTCAACCAAGTTTCTCAAATATAATGAATACAAGAGGAAGAACAATAGATTCAAGTATGCCTGCTTGCTTTTCTATTCAACTAAGATTTAAACTATTACAAAATTTGGGAGCATTCGGCTTCAACCAGAAAACCCTAAAATAACCCTAAATTGGTAAAACTTCAAACAACTTTAATACTTCAAAAAACCTTTAAACCTGCAACTCAAATGGCTGCATACAAAGGTGCCTGGAGAAATCACTGCTTCAACAAGACAAAAAACAAACAACAAAAAACTCACAGAATGAATAGAGGAGTCATGTACAACTGGAGACACTAAACATACTTCCTTCTATCTTTGCAACAAGTGGATCTACTGACCACTTTCTTCTTCCTTTTCTCTGCTCTACTGAAGTAAAACTTTGAATAATCTAACTGAATGAATATAAATGAAGAAACATTTCCTTTTGTCACATTTCATTTTCCCCCTCATTTTTTATTTCAAAAATCTCACCCACCATATTTATGTTTTCTGTCTGTTCTGCTGGTAGTCAAGTGGTAGGTGGGCGTTTGGCTCCAGGGGCAAACGTCAACTGCTATATTAAATATTCCAACAAATCTATCCTTAGTATATAAAAAAATGCCCTGCCAAATTCACAAGAAATTATAAAATCATGACTGCTGTCAAAAAACCCATATTTTCATTTGCAATCTGCTCGATAGCTACAATACTCAGGTTGGAGAGTGTGCTATCTAGCTCTCCAGTGGGAAGAAGAAATGAAAGGACCTCAATTTTTTATTTTTTTTACTTTACTCAAGTGCTCTAGATGTGGAACAGAAGACACTCAACAAAGCCATCAGAAGAAGGTCCATAATTATAGTTGCCCACAATTGCAGTAATTGGAGGTGGAAGAGTTGATGAACAGGGCAGCTAGAGCCTTTATTGGAGGCTAGTAACAATTCTCGAAGGTGTAAATATGCACCCAATAAAATTGTAGACCTAACTTCTTCACCTCCGATGACATTGAGTTCTTTTGTCTAGGTGATCAATATGAAGAACAATAAGCTAACATTAACTAGCATAAGTTGCCAATCTCCCAGATATTTGATCTCGCTCTGATGCTCACTCTAATATCATGTTAAATTCTAGATGGCTGCAAATTTACTAACACTGCCATAATATATGGTATGTGTATTCTAAATACAAATCTCCTCATATTAATTAGCATAAGTCATTAATAGACATGTCTTTTAAGGGGACATGTCTATTTGTTAATTTAATAATTAGTATTATAACATATTTATAATAATATTATTATATAAATATAATAATAAATATAACCATAGTTATATATATTATTATTATATTAATTTATCTCATATAATAAACAAACCTATATAATTATACCATATGATGTACATAATATAAAGACATCTGAATTGACTAAATCTTTAACAAAAGTCATCCATGATTCATTTAATTTCTAGTTAGAGGGAGAAATAGCATGAAGTTTAAGATTAATTTGAAGTGAAAGTTAGAAAACCAGACTATATTTTCATTGTACATTGTGAAGATAAACCTTTAGGAGTGCAAGTGTTGATATCGCTTGAACAAATAGTGTAAGTCCCTTTGTGATAAATAACATATCCCATCATAAAATTTCATGAATTTTATAATTAAGATGGAATCTTGAATTTATTTAATCATCTTAATTTGTATTCTTATCATGAAAGACGACCTTATATTCAGAGAGGATTGAGTGTTTGATGTTTCTCCTTGAAACATCAAGTATTTGATTATGTGTAATATAGTATTAAAACTCACATCAAGAGGATCACATTTTACATCTACTCTAAACCATATTATAATTTTTGGGGTTCTTCAACCATGGATTTCCACCCTTGACACAAATTTAGGGCATGAAGTCAAGGGATATATGCATCTAGGCATTTAGTATCTACTATTGATTTCACATTTTTGAAGAATGAAATATTTGCCTAAATGAGCATGCCTTAAAAATAAGAGTGGCTCTTGATGCAATTGGTGATATGCTATAGCACAAATGTCTTTATATAACAATGATCTTGTAATTTGCCTATAAGAATTTTAACTCTTTCATAAGAACAATTGAATTGATGGGGCATTTATTTAAAAGCTTTGGTTCAAAATGCATAATGTGTAGACATAGACATGATGTGTGTTATCTTTTCATGTAGAGAATGTGTGCTACAACACATTACTAGATATCAAAACTATACTTTCTATGGTCATCAATTTAAGATATGTGATAGGTGACATGATTTGAAAAAATTAAAAAATGATTTGTATAGTTTTTGCTCCATAGCATTGGGTTGAGATTAACCATAACACTTGAATTTAAGTTTAGTTTATCAAATATAATAGGAATAAAGAATGAAATTGTTGCCAAATTTGCTAATCATGTTCATATAATTGTAATGCATATTTAATAGTTTCTAATTTGTGATAATAAAAATGTATGTAAAGAATATTATGGTAATAAATAGTTTCTATTATTTATTTTTAGTATCTAATGGTGATCTATTGTAATCTTCTATAAATATTAGAATGTTTCTAATATTTAATTTTCTCTTTCTAGAATAAAATGTTTCTATTCTTTACTATTGTTTCTTAAGGAAACATCGTTCAGTATCTTGTATATATGGACATCTCGGTCTCTATTAATAACAAACAAGTATTTTACCAATTACTTTGTAATATGGTATCAAAGCCAATACTCTAAAAAAATTCAAAATTATTTATACTTTCTTAGTTGAAATTATCCACCTTTTATGTTCAAAATTATTTATACTTTCATCTATATATTTTAGGTGCCTCAATTTTTGTGACTCTATTTTCAAGCCAACATATCAAAAAATTGACAACATATTCTTTCTGAGCTTTTTATTTCTCTTTTTAGTCTCTCCAAATTTGTTGGATCTTCTATTTTTTGCCTCAAAGAATGCACCTTCTCTAATTTTCATGTTTTTCATTGAAAAATGTGTCATGGAATCTTTCTCAAACATTCTACTCGAGGGTAACTCAAAATTCAATGGTAGGATGAATGACAACACATGGAAGTAGTGGACATTAGCTATCTTCAAATACCAAAATACCAATCAGATTGTTCTAGGTGTTACATAACATCTGATGACTCCTGGTATTGATTAGGATACATGGGATTTGAATAATCAGAAGGTGGTGATGCTTCTCACATTATCTATAGAATATGATCTACTTCCTTAGATTCCATTTGATAAGATAACTATCAAGATGGCATATCTCAAAAATTTGCATGAAACTTCTAACAAAACCAGGGCCTTCTTTCTAATGAATACTCTATTTTCTATTCTTATGGATGAGTGAACATTTCTTTAGTCTCACTTGAATCAAATTTAAGAAATATGTGATCAATTGCTTTCTATTGGTCACAAGATGGAGGAAGTGGACATTGCAGTCATAACCCTAAAAGTTTTTGCAAGTCATACAACCATTTTATCAAGATTCTCCACATCACTTCTATTGGTGTTGATCTAAAGTTCACTGATCTCTGCACACTTTGTTTGGTAGTAGTTATAGCTCCACCTCCACAGAGAAAACCTTTGTTTCTAGATCCTTTTAGAAGGATAAAGGCTAGTTTCAATAGTCTTCTTAGTAGACATCCTCTGCTCCACATATAGAAGGCTCTTGGAAGAAAAATATTTCATGGAACTATTGCCACAAGTTTAGGTACAAGAAGGTTGAATATCCAAAGGGCTTAGTTTCCCTATCTAGGAAATCTAGTTTGTAGCCCATAGCGAATAGTGTAGAACACCTTGAGTAGAAAGAATCTCCCTTTTACACTTTTTGACAACTTTTTTTTCTAGATAGATTAACCATTAAGGGAGGGTATTATGATAATACATAATTTCTATTATCTCCTTTTAGTATCTAATGGCTATCTATTGTTATATTCTATAAATATTAGTATGTTCTAACATTTAGTTTTATGTTTCTAGAATAGAATATTTGTATTCTTTAAGATTATTTCTTAAGGAAACATTATTTAGTCTCTTATATATATATAGACCTCTTGGTCTCTATTAATAAAAAGCAATTATTTTACCAATTACTCCATAATAGAGAAAATAGAAAAAGGAAAAATGTTCTCCAACAATAATTTTTAGAGTGGATAATGTTCTATGTAATAATTGTGCTTTAGTTAATTCCTTTTATTTACAAACAACAAGGCTCAATTTAAAAAAAATTTACATATTATTTCAAAGTTATTCTTGGTTGTATTTGTGAATATAAAAAAAGCAAAGAAACCTAAGAAAATAAAAAAATGTAAGAAACAAACAAGTGTCATGTAGTGACTTGTATTTGTAGCTGTGTGCATGAAAATGTGTAACACTTGTATAAACCATTATACTCAAGAATACCCATGATGAAGAGCATCTCAAGAGGCATTTTATAGCTTCTTATCTATGATGTGCAAGAGATATGGGATGGTGGCTCTCAAATGAATCTATTTATGCAAACCCTTACAAGATGTACCATAGAATGGATGATTCAACGATGAGAGCAAGGATGCTAATATCCAAGAATCAAGAAAGATTTAATGCAAGATCTAGAGAAACTAGAATGAATAAGAATACATAAGCCAGAACAATAGAAAATGTGATAGAATGAGAAGAAGCTCCACAAGCACTAGATTTCAATCATGCAACATAACATTAGAAAAATAGTGGAGATTAGAGAATGAGGAGAGAGCTCTCCTTTTAAAGAAAAATGGATGGTAGAGATTAAGAGGCAAAAGAGGCATAATCAAGGGAGGAGAATGAATCTTGAGTGATCCATGTTGACAAGCATCTTCACCAATAAGAAACAATGGTTGAATTTTGAGAGGGAAAGAAATGTGTGGAGGAGAATTAAAGTTATTTTAAAAATAAAATATTCCTTCCACCTAGAAAATTGTGCATTCATGTGTAGAGGAAATTTTTTTCTTATTTCTTATTTCTTTATTAAATAGAAAATTGTTTTTTCATGTGCACATAGGAATAAAGTGAGAAATTGGGATTTTATTTAATTAAAAGGGAGCAAGTTCTTTTAATTAAATAGGAACTTAGAATATAGTTGTCAAACTATAGGGTATAATCGAATAAATTATAAAATGAGGATTTTTTTTTTTGCTCGATATAGAATGAGGATTTGATCAAGAATAAACAATTGGTAAATTATGCAAAAGTGCTAGAAAGGGAGCTCATGGTCTAGATGACCATTTTTGGCTAATTATATTTGCTCCTCTTTGACTAATCTATGATTGATCTAGGAACACATTATGTCCAAGAATAAAGAAGTGAAGAAAGAAATAGATAGAGAAATTTGACTTCGAAGAATGAAGCATAGAGAAATACAAGATCCTGAATATATAGTCAGGTAGTGACAATACTGATCATTAGGAGAGATAAAGATAATAACAATAGTCAAGAAAAGCACTAATATGTCAAGAAAAGAAAGAAAATATATCAAGGGAAGATAGATAGATGTAGCAAAAAGCAATTTGCAGCAATGATAGAATATTCTTTCCTCTTCAAGATTGAAAATGAAATGAGATAGAGAAGATGCATAAATAAGCTAGATTTGATCCAATCAAGATAGAGAAAATTCCATAATGATAGATAAGAAATTAAGACCAAGGAGTGACCACCAAGCAGTGAAGATATGCCCTAGTATGACTGAGAAGATAAAGCATGAGAATTGGGTCAAATCAAGAAGAAAAGTGAAATGAGATGAAATGAATGAGCAAAGTGGAAGAGAGTAGAAATGGTGAAGACATGAAGAAGTGATGATGCCACAGTGATATTTGAAGATTAAGCCTCAAAAGGTCAACAAACTGCTTAGAAGAAAAAAGAAACTTTGACCAGTGAGATGAACCTAAATTTTGATTTTGATCCCATAAATGGATCTAGGACATCAAAATCATGAAAGATAGGTCAAAAATGTAGATGTGATGATAAGATAGAAAATAAGTGATAAAAAGAAAAGAAGACATAAGATAAGATAAGATCAAAAAGAAACAAGATAATTATGAATGCAATTAGCCAACACATCCATGAAAGATAAATAAGAGAGCTCTCTCAACATGCAAAATGTAAAGCTAAGCTCAAATGAACCCTATAATGCAAGCTAGTATGAGATGGTGCAATTGAAAGGGGTAGCATAAGTAAGCCCATGTTTTCATCATTGAGCCTTATTAGGGATGTAAAAGATCATAAAATCATCAATAAAATAAGTTAAAATGAGGATATGAATATGATCTATATTGGATAGGAGTGTGGAAATCCAAACTACACATCAAAGACATAGAGGTCAAGATGACTAGTGTAGTTAGATCTCCTAGATTTTGTGTAGCAATATTATGCTCGCGTGGAGACATGAGAAGCTTGAGATGACCATAAGTATGGATTTGTGGAAAATAGACAAGGATGGTAAGTTTTAGATCCTAAGTGTCAAGTGGGACAAGCATAAATTCTCATGACAATTAAGATAAACAAGATATATCCATAGGTAGAAAGAAAGAGAAAACATGCCCCATGCCCCCAGTCCTCTAATACATAACATCCTTGAGAGACCATTAGGGAGAGAACACTCAGCAAAATAAATTGTGATAGACATCACGAAAATAATGTAAAGTCAAGAAAGTCTTGATGACTTGAATGTTTAAATGCGTATGTGTGTGTAAGTCACATGACTATCTCCTTAGGACTCAAATCTACTAATGAGAGGTATCACAACATCCTAGACTATAGCCAAAGTATTTTATAAGTGTTATGAAACACTCAGTTTCATGGGGGGTGTTGAAAAATACAGTATAAGAGAGAAAATATTGAAAAACATGAAGTAGCAAACTGCTTAAGAAAACACTAGTGGAACCAAGAGAGGCAAACAAGAATAAGAAGATCATGCCCCCTAGATGAAGAAGAGAGTCAATTCCAAGCAAGGGAAATCACAAAAAAGTGAGAAGATGATTGGAAGAAGTGCAAGAGTCTCAAATAATGCAACTTGGTAGGATAGACTATCTTAGGAGAAAGATCACATCATTTTGTTCCAGTGTCGAGAAAGGTAAGAATAGAATGGAGCAAAAATATGGTATATAAGAAGAGATGGATGAGCAAGGAGTATGAAGTGAGTGAAAGCCATCCTCAAGGATAGACTTCTCGAGAAAAATCAAGCTATGTAAAGAGAAAGAAAGTTGTACAAAGTAGGTTTTGGAATAAGCAACAAAAGCAAGGAGTAAGAGATAGAAAGATAAGCAATGAAAGTAAGCAAGAGAGATAGTAGGAGCATAAGTCAATAAGCAAGATAGTGTAAGTAGTAAAGTGAAAGCAGGAAAGCATAGAGGCATAGAAGCCAATAGAAAGAACACAATGATGAAATATCATGAAAAAAAGATGTCCAAATAGTAGACATGCCAAGAGAGTGTAGTGATCACAACCAAGGGGTCAACTGGATAGGATAGTGATCAAATAGAAATAAGAATGAAGCTAAATATGAAGAATATGAGCAAATAAGTAGGATGAGGGTGAGCAATAGATAATAGAAACAACATATGGAGGATAAGAGTGTATTTTTTGGAAGGCTAGCATAGATAGAAAGTGAGGGTAAGCTTGCAAAGGAGCATGCAAGATCAACATAAAAACACACCTTGAAGGGTGATGAAGTGATGAAGGAAGCATGGAGGAAATAGCTTGAGGTTTAAAAATATGATGTAGTGGAGTAATGTTAGAGGAAGATTAAGCAAAAGGCTTTGAAGGCCTTTAAGGAAGATGTTTAGAAGAAGATGGAGTGGAAGCCTTTAGAAGCTTCAATGTCAACTTTGATTTGTTTTCAATATCCAAGTCTTCCCAGAGAGACTTATGAATCCATATAGATTTAGATTTTTCATTGGATGCTTTAGAGTGCATTTCTTCAACTTAATGGATTTAGGAACCCATAATTTCTTTGGTTTAGCTCTTTGAGTAGTGGACCTTTATGGTATGTTTTGTATTTCTTCTTTCATTGCATTCACTTGTCAATTAGATGGGACATAGTGATCTTTATTTTTCAATGGATTGTTATGTTTTTTATTAAGTTGAACATTCAAATTG
Source organism: Cupressus sempervirens (assembly GCA_028749045.1). Taxonomy (NCBI): domain Eukaryota; kingdom Viridiplantae; phylum Streptophyta; class Pinopsida; order Cupressales; family Cupressaceae; genus Cupressus; species Cupressus sempervirens. The sequence goes on along the minus strand of CM053784.1, from coordinate 141,471,646 downwards.
CTTCCAAAAGACCTAGGATTTGTGTATCAAGCATATTTATAGAACTATTCTAGATCGAAAGGTGGATGTGAAGGATTCAAGGATAAGTACGTTTATTGATCTTGAGGTATTATAAGAGAGATAGGAGATGGTAAGATATGAGAAAAAGTAGGAACATAAGATCCCAATTTGGAAGGAAGTTTTGAAGGTTTTAGCTTAGATGGATAAGGACCAAGAATAGACATGAGAGATGTAAATGGATAATGAGTAGGAATATCAACATCTTTAGAGTGAGTAGCATGCCTAAGGCCATTAATAGACTCACGAGTAACCTTGATAGGAGCAGCACCTTTGATAGGAGCATTTGAAGCTTAAGCACAATTTTGAAGTAGATATGGAGAAGTATAACAAGATCAGATACTTTGATCTTGACAAGTGTCTTTAGATATCATAGGCATAGTAATCTTCTCATAATTTTCAATAAGCTCAAAAATAGTGTCATAATCATACTTAGGAGGTGGAGGAATGACATTTTAGGGGAGATGAGTGGATGCTTGATCTTAATCATTAGCCTTTGGAGAGTCCTCTTGACATGGGGCCACTTCTAAGGACAAGGGGGAATGTGGAGACCATAGAGAATTAGTAGAGGTAGGAATAATAATAATAATGTTGCATGAAGGTTGAGCATCTTTATTTAGTAGCACAAGAAAGGTTTGCAGCCAAGTGTAGATTAGCTTGAGTTTCTCTTAGATGGATCCCTTGAGGATGCGAATAGCTAGCATGAAAAGCATTAGGTAAGATGTTTGATGAAGGAATTTTTGAAATATTTGAAGCTTTAGGAGATGCATGAATGTTGGAAGAAGTGGAAGATGTAATGGAGCCACTACTAGACATAAGCTCATCAACATGATCTTTCTCAAGAAAAGTATCCTCACCACATAAGCCACTAGAGGTTCCAAGATCAACACTATTATCATCAATGAGATCTTGCACTTTATGTTTCAGCTCCATGTAATTTTAGGTATCATGCTCATTAGAGTGATGATAAGCACAATAAACACTTGAGAAATGATTTTCATATGAGCTAGACTTAGGTAGTGCAAGGAGGTCATCAGCAAGGATAATTTGCAAGATAACCTCATAAGAATCCTCCAAGGGAGTAAAAGTTCTCTCAAAAGTATGTTTGGGATCAGCAAGAACATAGCGAGCATTCATGTCTTCATCAAATATAGGTTTTTCATGAAAGCTAGAGAGGTTTTTAGATCCAATAGATAAATACATAAAATTTCTTGAAGTACAATATGTAGACTTTAAAGAAGAGGATTACCTTGAAGAAGAGGATGACCTTAAATAAGATGACTTATACACAAGAAAAGGCCCTAAGGAAGATGCACATGAGGATTCTTTCCTTTCCTCTATCCTTTTGTCAAGTTTAGAATATATAGCTATCATGTTCCTATTAAGACTAAAGTAAGTGGGATCATTTGTCCTTTGTATCTCTGTAAATTGATCATATAGGTCTAAAAACTCTTTAACGTCAAAGAGGAAATAAAGATCATGTGGACTTAGCTAAGATTTAGAGAAAAATATTCAAAGCCCATAGCGGTAGATTAAAAATCAAGCATGACAAAGACTAGAAGGAGCTAATAGGGTGACATAAGATATCTTGATGTCCAAACTAGAGAGGTAGAGTGTTCACTTATCAAGGTATAGAGAGAAACTTGTCATGCAAAGTGTCCAAGCAACTTATGACATTGGAAACTCAAGTCCAAAGCTAGGAAAGAAGTCCAATAGATGAATAGATAAAGTGAGATGAAAAGTGAACAACTATCCCAATCAAAGAGTGTAGTCACAAGATCAAGGTAACCATATCAGCCAAAAAGAAGGTCCTAGTATATTGACATAGACCAAGAAGGTGGAAATGACCAAGAGAAGCTAGACCAAAAAACCACTTTAAGAGAGTTTCAACACTAGAGTCATAACAAAGAAAAACCGAATGGCGAGACTCCCCTTAGTAATAAACAAGAAAATACTTAGACAAAGTTTGACAATAGTTTATAGCATAGAAAGTTTGATGTTCAAAATCAAGATGTGAGACATGGAGTAATCTTCATACAATAAAGCAAAAGGCAAAGAAACCTTTCATGATACAAGTGTATGTGAGGTCCCAAAAGAAAGCCCTGTGAGACTATTGATTGTGTACATTCTAAATATTGTCATAGGTCTAGAACAAATGAGAATGCATCAAGAACATTCTACCTAAGCACAAGGTTTATCACTCAACAACTTGGCCCATACTTGATGCCCCCTTGCCTCACACAACGTGGTTTCCCAAAATAGATTTTGGCTTTTTCATGGAGGTATCAATGGTACTGTGTGAGAGAAGAATTAGTATGTAAAGAATATTAACAATAAGAATAACATTCACAAACCAAAGCTAAACAAACATATAAGTTAGACAAAGAAAAAATTAAAAAGGGAGTGCAAACTAGAAAAGATAGCAATCCTTGCTTCCTTGTTGTGTAGATGTTTCTATTGGGGTTGGATGTATGCTCAAAAGCTTGCTCCTTGCTTCAATGGGGGATGATGAGATAATGGTGGATTGATAGCACTTGGGCCATTAATTCAGCATTATAGCCTTTCTCAAATGATAGTTATTCTCCAAAGGAGCATTATAATTCTACTTTAAGTTGTGATGTCAATTGTGAGAGGAGAGGGTTCAATTTAAAGGCCAAGGGATAGAGGGATGGATGGCCAAGATGCAAGGATGAATGACATCTTATGAAGGGCTAGGATGTCCTAAAGGGAAGCACATGGATTGTGCTAGTTTAAAGCCAACTAGGGAGTGACACATGTTGCAAAGTGATTGGATGGAGGGAAGGGCAAGATGGATTCAAAGATGGAGGCTCAAGGCTCATAAATACTCTGTAAGACCCCTTAATGGATATGTAAGAGCCATAAATGCTTGAGGGTGAGGGTGAGGATGCGATTGTTGACTTTGTTGGCTTTGGGAAAGTATTAATCCTTGCTTAGGATTGTGCAAATGATTAGGGAGGGAATTGGGATTAGCTTAGGATTAGATTAGGATAGGAAGCGGATGACAACTAAGGGAGACTTAATTAGATGGATAAGCTTAGTTAGTATTGGTACATGGGGTGGATTAGATTAATGAAGGGCTTAGGATAGGATTAGGATTGTTAGAGGGTTGGGGATTTATTTATCAAATTGATTTATTTAATAAATGGGATTTGGGAATTAGATAGGAGAATAGGATTAATTGATAAATTGATTATTGGTTGATCATTAGTTTTATTAATTGGACTATAGTGGATTAAATGATTTAATCAGCTAGGGGATAACAAAGAATTAATCTAATAGTGAATATTCAATCAATGATATCTTAGGAGAAGACTAAATAGGATTACCAAATCAATGTAAAAAAATTTAGGTGTCTAAATTTTGCCCTTCTTTGAGATAGCGTTGGAACAATAGTGTATCAAACAAGTTCAAAGATAGACAACATGAGGAAGATGTCTAGTAGTAGGGTTGCCATAGCCTCAAATAGAAAGAGGAGAGACTAGACTATGTGATGCCCCCCTCAAGAAGGTAGCAGGGAGAGATGATAAGGCTCAATGACTTCTTGACAAGTACAAGAATCTAGGATGAGCATGATGATGCAGATTGGCTAAGAGAAGGGGGAGTTAGATCAAACTCACATAATGGGAGAATGATAAAGGGAGACCAAGGGCACAAGGATAAGTAAGAATTAAGATTTCAGGTTGGGGGATCAAGGGATGGTTGGTGTAGGGAAATTGAACCCTGGGTAGTGAGATGCAAGATAGAAGATGGGGATGACGGCAGTGAACCGATGCAAAGGAGATCCTAAGATGAGGATGAAGGAAAAACTTCCTGATAGATGATGGTTGATGGATCCCTAAAACTATGATGTTGGATCCCTAAAACTAGGATGGGCAAAAGATGGCTAAGTGATTTGATTGATCCCTAAGATGATGATTTTGGATCCTAAAAGCTATGATTGATGATTGAAGATGATTGATAATTGGATGAAAAAGAGCATGATTTGTGGTTGGTATAGGATCTGGGATACAAGAATTGTGGGATTTGGATGGATGAAGGAAAATGAATCCATTGGAGCTTGAGCTAGGGGGTACTACAAAAGAAGTACCACCATGTAGTTGAGCACTAAGTTTGATATAGGAATGTGGAAGACTTGCCAAGGTTACCATGAACATCACGACCATGTCAACAACTTTCCATAGAATTGACTCAAAATAAACATGCAAGGATTGCCCCAGCATCACTCATGAAACCTAGAGGAAGCAAAGTGGAACAACACTGACTAACCCACAAGCATACAAGGAAAAGACAAAAGAACTAATTAGGACCTTGCTCTCAAATTGTACCATTCACAACACACCATGATATGAATCATCATGGTGACCTTGGGGAGGAGATAACCTAATTTCTTGGAAAAGATACTGCAAGAACCAAAAGAGAAAAACCAAGTCAAAGGAAAATGTAAATCAACAAAAAAGAGAACCTTTTCCCAAAGAGATGGGTAGGACTAGGATATTGATGAAACAAGGTTTAACATGAGGAAAGCTATATCTTGCAAGGACCTATTGATGAGGATGATGGGAGATGTTATGGAAAGAAGAACTAGTTTAAGACCAATAGTTTGATGAAAAGGGATTTTGTTAAAGGATGCATTGTAATAAAAAAGTATGAGAGTGCAAGATATGTGACTAGGTATGAACTAACATGAAAACTAGACATATGTACAATGGGAGCTATGCTAAGGATTGACATAAGAGGAATGTACAAGTGATAGACCAAGATCCACAGGGAACTATTTGTAAGAAAGCCTTACTACGAGGATGATGTTGTGGAAGATGGGTGTTATAGCTGAAGACAAGAATTGGCAAGGATGCATCCCAATAATGATGATTGGATTATGACCAAGGATGGGAACAAGACTAGGGATGTGATTGAGTGAGGTGATAGATGGTGTTGCTACTAGCATAGCTAGAGGAAAAGGATGTGGTAGATAATTGGAAGTGATAGGATATGAATGGATGGCATTGGGTTGCATGAGGATAGCCTAGAGCTAGATACAAATGACAAGGGAGGAAGGAAGTGATCAAAAGATGGACAAGACAAGATCTCCAAGGAATATAGTGTCCCCAATTATAACATGACATGCATTAGGAGATCTTATGGCACCAAGGTAAGATGGAAGCTAGGAGATAGAAGATAATTGTGATGGTAGGGTGAGGCTATAGAAGGAAGGTAGATGGTGTTATATGGAAGGAATAATGGGAAGGATAGAGGATAGGTGGATGTAAGACATGATTGGAAATGGATGTCAAGAGATTACCAAAAGCATGTATGTAGTAGTGGCCTTTTAAAATTAAAAAAAATCAAGATCCAAAGGAGGATGGAAGAGGATGGATGGGTATCATGGGTGATAGAACTTGCCCCCAAGTGTGTAGAGCATTTGGATGAAGGGATTATGCATGATGCTTGTTTGCCAAGTTTTCATCATGGCATTTTTCCAAGGTGCTTGAATTGCCAAGTTTTCACCAGTGGATGCTTTATTTTTCTTTATTTTTTTTACTTTTTTAAATTTTGGGATTTTTTAGGATTTTTTGGAGTTTTTAGATTTATCACACGATGTTGGTAAAACCATGTTTAGGAATGGGGGTATTGAGATAGTTTGGATAGGGGTGGGGCGGGGGGAAGGTGGTATAAGGGATATGATGGTAGAATGAGATGGGATTAAATAATGGGGAGCAATTACAAAAGGGGGATGTCGTCAAGATCAAGATTGGAACATGTTGTGAGGGATGTGAAAAGGATGTATGGGAAGTTGATGGTAGATGTGGGTGTGATGGAGGAGTTACCAAAGTAGGTTTTGGGACATAGGGACCCAAAATGGATTTAGGAGATGGAGAATAGGAGTTACTAGCTGGTGGATTAGCAATTGTGGTTTCCATTATGCTTTGAATTTTATCTTTCTTCTTAGGGATCCACATGGTTTTTTATTTTTCTTTGATAGGATTTTGTGGGATTTGCATTTTTTTGCATTCTTTGATTGGATTTTTCATTTTTGGAGTATGTCTTTTAGAGTAGACATATGAATCTTTAGGATGTGATATTTAGCTCTATGCATTTTGAAGTTGGCATCCACATTATTATGAGAAGCTTTGGAAGGATTATAGGGAACTTTTTGAGATGGAGAGGATATGGAGGAATTGATAATGGGAGGATGATGGATGTTATGCATGGATGTGTGCATTTGTTGATCCTGATTAGGAATGAAAGGAGTGGAATGTTTATGATGGATGATAAGAGTATAGATTTGGTAGGTGGGGGATTTAGTGGGATAATATGGAGGATGATATTTTGGGTTATAAGGCACCAAAATAGATTTGGTATGTAGAGGATGGGAAATAGTAGATTTTGATATGTATGGACCCAAAATCGATTTAGATGATGGAGGGATGTGGTAGGTTGTTCTAGGTTGTAGAGATGATGGAGGGGGGATGACATAAAATTTCTTGATAGAGCGATGGGAGGATGAAATGATAGATTTAGAGAAGTGCTTGGATGGGGGATGTGGTGTAGAAACACCTTTGGGTGACGAACCATTGGTTGTGTGACCAAGATGGTGAGATCATGGATGTGCTTTTACAATAACATGCTCCATAATACCTTGCTCTTGTGGTCCTAAACCTTGACCTTGATAATGCCATTTCTTGAGCATTTGAACTAGAGTAGGATATTTCTTTCTTGGAGAAAATAGTGGGATTTCCTCATTGGGTGAAGTGCAAATGGTTGATAGTGAGTTCAATTCTTTTGTTGCAAGGGGACCACCATGTATGAATGTAAGTGAACCAAGGGGGTATATTGAAGGTGGTGGGCTAGTTTGGATGGGTGATAAGATGGGATCATGGAGCGGAGGAGATGGAAGAATAAGATATTGATTTGGATGGGGCAAAGATAAGGTATCCTACAGTGGAGAAGGTATTACATTAGGATTTGGAGATGGAGGAGATAGTGACTACTTGCTAGATGGAAGGCATGGTATAGTGGGATATTTATTTGTGCTCTAGGAGATTTCAACATTCTTTTAGACAAATTCTTGATAAGAGGGGATTGGAGTAGGTGATGTGATAGGAAAAGTAGGGATGGATTCCTCAAATAGGATAGATTTGGGAGTTTGTTCAATTGAGGTCGACTCTTCAACTAGGATAGATGAATGGATGGGAAATTCTTTAATGGGGATGGGTGAGTAGAGGATGTATTCATATGGGAGATTAGAAGGGATTTGGGTGATGCTTGGAGGAGGATATGTGGATGGGATTTGGAGGGATTTGGTAGATGGGAGATTTTCAATGATGGGAGGAGATGGGAAGTTAGCAATAAGTGAGTAGGTGCAATGGGGATGATAGCTATAGGAGATGGAGGAGGAATGATGGATGTGGGAGATAGGGAGGCTTATTTATTAGTTACTTCACATGGTGGCATTAGATGGCATGATGCATTGACTTTATGAGATAAGTTTTCTTTTGATTTCTTTATAACACTCCTTGGAGACTTGCATGCCAGTGATGGAGATGGAGGATTGATAGAAGTAGATGTGGATGTGGTAGAAGCTTGTAGGCTTGGTTGATTGAGTGATGGTTTAGAAACTGGGGGATGAGATGGATAAGATGGCATGACTAGATAGTTCACATATGAAGGCTTGAAGGTGGCAGGTGAACTAGATTGCCTTAGCAATGATGAATTTCCCTTGTCAAAGTCATGAGAAGGAGGACTAGTGGATATGCATGTAGGCATGATGAGGTAGTTTGGAGGAATTATTGTATTTTGAGGGACACTTGGAGCAATTCTTCTAAGGGTTTCAATGTACCTATCTTAGTCAACAAGATATTCATCATCATTGGAATAGGATGTAGTAGGAGCAAGGGTGAGGTGACCAAACACATCATGATAGGATTAGGAATTCATGTTTTGATGATGAGTTGGATGAGGACAAGGTCTTCAATACAGATGAACATGGAATCTCATTTTTAGGATGAAGGGTAAACTCAAATTTGGATTTGGATTAAGCTTTGGTTTGAAATTGTATATAGCTTTAAGAGGACTTGGGAGAAGACTAGGATAATGGAAAGCAAGGGTGTGGTTAGCATGGCATTGTTTTGGAAGCTTAGACGGATCTCTGATGAGGTAGTGACTATGCTAAGTATGCCTTAGTTTGATTTTGAGACAATTTCTTCAGATCAAGTATACAAGCAATATCTTAAGGGTAAAGCAACCTTGAGGGAGACAAATAGCTAACTTTCTTTGGCAAAATATTTGATAACCATGAGATAGAATGTGCATGTTCAAAAAATGTTTCATGAAGACACTTCAAACACATCAACAACCCTAGAAGGTTGTCTACAAGATTGTACAAGGTTTAGCTAAAGGAGTCCTTGATATATGCAAGGTATGTGAGACCCATATCCATAGATGAAATTAAAACACTACCACATAACTGGGAGGATACAATAACCCAAATCTTCAACTTCACTTCTCAAAGGTATAAAGTTCTTTGAGGCTTAACCCATAGTGACAATATTATACTAACAAGAGAAGTGCCTTTTAATTCACTTATTGACATTTATACTGCACCAGTTCACTGGAGTTGAGGTCATCCTTTAGGGTGATGAAATCCCCAAATAGGCCTCCTAAAAAGAAAACAATAATTTATTAAGTCTTATGCACTCAAAATGACCCGAAGCTAACAAGAGGAGGGAAGATGGGAGAAACCTTAGGATAAAAGACACACATTTAGTTCCAACTAGCTCCTAAGAGTGGTAAGTTAAGACTTGAAAACAGTTGTGATTATAATAGAAAATGTTCAATTCCAACTTTGAAGTGATTGGTCAATATAAGTAAATGATGTCAAAAAAAGATTAAATGTGCAAAGAATGGATTCAATAGGTAAGAGTTAGGGTCAACAAGAATAAAACCCGCGTGCCTAGAGGCCCTCCATGTCAATGGTTGATGATAGATTACTTTAGGCATTCAAGATTTCATGATATTGTGTTTTAAGCCCAAAGATGAAATGTTGGTGTCTCATGATAGTGTCCTAATTCTCACTAGGCACTCAAGATTGAAGTTGAAATTGCATGAACATGAAAGACATATGTGATAAATCAATGGTTAATCAATTTTTTGCATTCAAGATTGGATGAATTTTTTTTTTAAAGCCCCAAAGTTGAAGTGTGTCAATTTGTAATGTTCATTGATTTTAGACATTCAAGAGTGTGTTTTGTATCTAAACATGCATTCCAATGAAAGTTTTGTTTGATCAATTCCTCTTAAAAGCATTCAAGACTGTGATTTGATCATTTTAATGTTCAAGCAATCAAGAGTGTGTTTGAATTTGATTTAGTTGAAACATGCATTCAAAGATAAGTGTTTAAGCATGCAAGGTTATTTTTCAAAAGTAGTGAAAACTATAAGGAAAAACCTACAAAACACATGGTTAGTGTATTTTACAATGCCCCAACCTACAAAACTACAAACGAAACAAGTTGATTAGTAACAATAAAATCACCAAAATGAGGATTAAGGCAAGTATAGTGTTTTTTCATGAAATTTACCTAATTCTAAAGAATTTTTTTATTATTATTATTTTAAAAAAAGAAAATTTTCCTAAGTCTCAAATTTAAAAATTACATGGCCTTGTGCTTAAAAAAATTCTCCCCATTAATAGGTTGGTTGCCAAAAAAAGTGGGATGAGAGTCAAACAAGAGTCCTAGTGGCCAGAGGTTAGGGTTTGCGAGTAGAGGTGGGTGGGTTGCAGGGGTGGAGGCCAAGTTGAGGGTTTTGAGGGAGGCCACATAGAAGAGGGTTTGACAAGTAGAGGCAGAGTTGCAGGGGTGGAAGGGGAAGGGCAACACAAGGGGCCATAGGTGGGGAGATGTGTAAAGTCAAGGAGGGGAGTTTGAGGAATGTGGTAGTGAGGGCCAAGTAAGGGAGCACAAGGTTAGTGGAGATGGTGGCTTGTGGTGAATGGGGGGGGAAGATGGCGAGAGGTTTGGTACAGAGGGGCACACGTGGTGTTGGTGACTATAGGGCAGTGCAGGCATAGGTGGCAACAGGTCACGATGGGGTTGGAGTCAAGGCATGGTTGGGCATGGAGGGGAGAGTGGTACCTAGGGGAGGCACCACAAGGAGTGGCACATGAGGCATGTAGACATGCTGTGATAGTGGCCACAAGTGGTGTAGTGGTGGAACCCATGTTAGAAATAATAATCCACCAATATAACTAGAGGGGGGGGGGGGGGGGTGAATCAATTATATAACAATCTAAAATATTTAACCTCTTAAAATATCTCAACCATTCAATTAAAACAAACAACAACCATAAAGAGATGCACATACATAATTACACCAGATATGTTGACTAGGGAAACCCTTGATATGAGGGAAAACCCCAATGGGATGATGCCCACAAGATGATGTACTAATATGAATATTCATTTTTAGAGGATGGACCCTATTAGAAGTATTCTACAATACTTCATACAATGAGTCCCTATTAGGAGACTTTGAATCCTTGTTATGAGATTCTAACCCTGTTAGGAGTTATAGAAGACAACTGAACCCACTATCCAATTGATCTTGGTACTATTCCTTTTAGAATAATAGATGTGTGACAATATTTCACTTCTTCCTCTATCCAGTACATCAAACTTCTTCACCTTCACATCATGCAATCAGATCTAGAACTCTATATCCATCAACAATAACCCTTAAGGTCACTTACATGCATTAGAAAATTACTCTGCTCTACTACTTCACAATTTTCAACTCTTCTCTTCTCTACTAATACTCAAAAGACATCTTTCATTTATACCAAACTCAATATTAAATCTTTGAGTTAGCTTCACACTTTACCATATGTTAATTAAATGAAATAAACATTTAATTAATGATGTCAGCTCATAGTTATACCCAAACTTTCACACATGCAACTTATGTACTTGTGCACTCACTGGCATCATCAATAGTTAGTATACTACCTACAATTAATTATGCAACCCTTCATTCCAAATATAATGCTCTATATCGATCATACAACATAAATTATTTTTCCAATGCTTTGTTTCTATACAGTTCTCTATAAATCATCAATATCTTCTATACACTGTCGATTTAGATTTTGTACACTTGCCCATGCATCCAATACATGATGTAGTATGTGTCAGTAACTGCAGATAAGTAGATACACAATGTATTGTCCTTAGTAAAAAAATCATAGTTTGCTACTCTGCTAGTCTTTTACAAACTTATTACTATGCTGTCATCAATGACAAATACAGTGATAAATATATCATAACAATTTTATGTAGTACTACCCCATAGCATCAACATACATGCTAACAATCTCCCACTTTGGCATTGATGGAAACATAGATAAAAACATCTAGTTCCAAGAATACTAATAAGTTTCTTTATTAATCAGATCTTGCTAAATCCTCAATTGCAACACTTCTCCCCCATAGTACAAGCTCTCTCTAATGTAAGCTTTTTCTAATTTTTTTCATGTCACTGTCTCCCCCATTGACATCAATCTCAAAGATAGTACATAAATGGTTTGATTTCTTGTGTTGGTGTAAATAATTATTTACTATTTACACTTACTTAATTTTACTTAAGTTAATGCATATTTTTTATTATTTATTTATTAGCCACCTAGGAGTATGTGTACTCTTGTGAGTTTTCATGTTGACAACACAAGAGTTTACACCTCTTTTATGCACATGGTGTCTACAACACATGAGTTAGCACACTAATTAAGCACATGGTGTCTACAGCCTTGTCATTCTTAACCACTCATCTAGAATGATGGATAAGGTATGTGCTTAGTTTTCATGATGCTTATCTTATCTCTTGGTTCTTTCTAGAGACATTCTAGGTGCTTCCTAAGAGGCTTTTATATATAGGCACTTCTAGTGGGTTTGTACATCACATACTGAATAGAGCAATGTATTAAGACATACTCTAATTAATTGATCATATCCATTTTTGGTCTACAGTTGTGCTTGTGTTTGATTTCTTCGTTGCTGGGTGAATTTTTCCCTTAGGAAAATTCTTACATGGTATCAAAGCTTGGAGGCTTTCTCATTACATAGTCATTTGAGACCATCCTTGCTTTAGCACCTCAGCTCGAATCTAGAGTACTACAAAAATTGGAAGCATTTAGAGCTAGATTTGACCTCGCCATTGCATCCGAAATGTTGAATCGGTGAAGATCAACTATAAACTCAGCTACCTTGGCCCAAAGTTGATTGTAAGGAAAAAAAAATTTGCAAACTGGCACTCGAAGGACTGATTTGTAGCATTGGTAAGATCATTTTAGATCTGTACATTTAATTTTCAGATCTACATTTTTTTCATCTACATCTCTGCTATTTTTTTGGATCTGCATTATTTTTTGAAAAAAAAATGGCCATTGGGCCATAGGAGATATTTTTTACAGGGGAAGATTGGAGCTTGCTGGTGCAAATCAGATATTTACATCACATTCAGAAGGTCCAAAAACCCCCAAATCAGATTTTGTTTCATCCAAATTGGACATCTGAGGTAAAATCTAAAGCCATTTGTTTTTTGGAGGCACGACAATGATTAAGAAAAAATAATGGCAACAATAATTTTCAAACAACGATATCTCCCTCATACGGACTTCTTTTTGCGAGCAATTTTTTTTTGTTTTAGGATAGGATTTCATGATCTACACATTGGTGTAGGAAGCTTGACATCTTTGTTCCTAAATTTTTCTACAACTCGCAAATCCTAGTTTTTGCCACTTAAAATGCTTAGTACGGGCTCATCTTGACTCCAAATTAGGTTCCATTTTTTTTGAAAGTGCATTTTTTTTTTGTCTAATTTCAAGATTTGTAATCATATTATAATTTTTGTAGACAAAAATAGTGCTTTCATAAATAGGCCCTAAATTGGCAAGTGGCTATCAAGTGCCTAAATCATACATTGTGGGGGTTCTTTGATTCATTATTCTTGTTTTTGGAGGTTTATTTGATTCTCTTTTCCATTGTGGGGGTTCATTGATTTATCTCATGGAGGAGTTATTTTTTCACATGTCAGCATGGAATTAGACCCAAGTTGACAAAAAGAAACTATCACACATGGAATGATACACTCCTTGATCATCTAAGAAGATAGCATAAGGAAGTATTGCCTTATTTATGTTCCATTGAATTGATCTCTAACACTGAAGAATAGCCACCTATTGGTAGATTGATTGTTGTCATTTTAACCAGTCTCTCTTCTTCTAATTATTATAAGCTAGTTGCCAAGATATGGCCACCACATGATTATTGGACGTATCATTGGGAGAAGTATGGAGATCCAAACATTCCTCCATTCCCAGAAGATCTTTTACCTCCTATTGCAACTAACTCCTCTTTAGATGAGATCACACCTCCAAATGCTCCTGTTGCTCCTACTAATCCTATTCCAACCACAGATGCTTTGGATTTCAGTGCAACATGACCATTTATGTCTTCCTACTCTACCTTCATGCAATGACTTCCTTCCTGCCCTTACAAGCCTGTTAATGTAGTCTCACATTGAAGATGTGAGAGACACCCTTGATGATATTTGTCTTCTTTTTGAGGTGAATTCTTTTGCCACAGTGATAGATACATGTACTGCAGTACAACAGGGTACACATAGTCTTCCAACCTCAGGTGATGACTTCTTGTCTAACATTTTGGCTCTATTCTTGGAGTCACACATAGCCAATTTGGAAGACTTATTTGATGATATACCACTTCTCTTTGTTGAGGATGATCCTTCTATAGTTGTTGCAAGGGTCCACTCTGACCCTCATGTCCATTCTCTACATGATTAGTCTTTTTGGGTTGATGTGATTATGGATACTTATGTACAACATCTGTAGGAGGTCTTTTTGTCATTTGAGAAGACTGTTTGGTTTCTTGAAATAGGTTCTACATCACTCCTTTTTCAATCTACACTTCTTCTCAGTAGTTTTGGAGGAAGCCATCATTGGTATTGACACAGGGACACTTGAACAAGTTTTAGAGATACCATTCATCTTAGAGATTCCTTCTCCATACAGGGGACACATCTCCTTTGTACACTTGCATTTGTTCTTCCAAAGGGGAGGAACATCATTCAAAGGTCATGGATTAGCTTCTTCATTGGTGCATTTCTCACTAGTTGGCACACTACTTTTGGTGGGGGGGACTACCTCATCTCCTTCTTCTCTTTTTTCGGGCAGACTTTTTCCTCTTAGGGGCTTTTGTCCTTCTCCATTTTTCTCTTGTATATACATGATGTATGTTGTAATGGGGGGGTATTTATTACTCCATCCATCCATGCATCCATTTTCATCTCTCTTTTAAGGGGAGGGTTTTTCCCATGAGGTTTTCCCTCTTTCTTTGCTTTATAAGAGATTTCATTGTATTTTCATTATGTACATGGGTACCTAACATGGCCTAGTAGTCGGGACCCATCTTGCATTTCATCCTAGTTTTTGTAAGCTTAAAGGCATTCCCCTAAGTTGTAGTTAAGGGGGGGTGTTGGTGTAAATAATTATTTACTATTTACACTTAATTAAGTTTACTTAGGTTAATGCATATTTTTTATTATTCGTTTATTAGCCACCTAAGAGTATGTGTACTCTTGTGAGTTGTCATGTTGACAACATAGGAGTTTGCACCTCTTTTATGCACATGGTGTCTACAACATAGAAGTTAGCACACTAATTAAGCACATGGTTTCTACAACCTTGTCATTCTTACCCACTCATCTAGAATGATGGATAAGACATGTGCTTAGTTTTCATGATGCTTATCTTATCTCCTGGTTCTTTCTAGAGACAGTCTAGGTGCTTCTTAGGAGGCCTTTATATATAGGTACTCCTAGTGGGTTTGTACATCATATATTAAATAGATCAATGTATTAGGGCATACTCTAATTAATTGATCATATCCATTTTTGGTCTACAGTTGTGCTTGTGTTTGAGTTCTTAGTTCCTAGGTGAATTTTTCCCTTTGGAAAATTCTTACAACTTGAATATACAATAATCTATTAGCACAACCACAATCTAATCTGTTGCTTTACAACTTTTTCATATAAATCTATAAACAACACAAGTGTCTAAAGACATTGTTGCATACCAATTACCAATTACCAAGAGTCCTTGCTAACTTTGTTCATCACAGATACTCCCCCATTGAGGAAGCATCAACATTTAGTCCAGTCTAACAATAGTGCTATGTACCCTGGACTGATGCACTTTTGCATCTTCTACTCTGAACTAGGTAGGGGCATAACCCCTAACATACCTCACAAGTACTCAAATGTATCCTTTGGTAAGGCCCTTGTGAAGATGTCTGCAATTTTTTCCTTAGTGTTAATGTACTCCAGTCTGATTTCTTTTTCTACAACTTTCTCTCTTAACACATGGTACTTTATAGAAATGTGCTTAGTCTTAGAATGCAAAATAGGATTCTTAGACATGTTAATAGTACTTGTGTTATCACAGTAAATGATAATAGGTTTTGTGAATGTAATTCCAATATCCTTCATCATCTGCTTCATCCATATGATGTGATTACAATTGTTTTCTATTGCAACATACTCTACCTCTATAGTGCTTTGTGAAGTGCAATCTTGCTTCTTGTTGAGCCAAGAAACTAGTCTTCCTCCAAGGAAGAATGCTCCACCACTAGCGCTTTATCTATCATCCCTATCTCTAGCCCAATCAGCATCTATATAAGTGCAAAGGGTAAAGTCATTGCTTCTATCATGCCAAATGCCATAATCTGATGTCCCTTTTAGATATCTAAATATCCTCTTTACTACTACATAGTGATATTCTTTAGGATCAACTTGAAATCTTGCCACAATTCCAACCGCATTAGCTATATCTAGTCTGCTATGAGTCAAATACTGCGATCCTCTAATCATAGATCTATATTTCTTCTGTTCAATAGTAGATGTCTCATCCTTAGTTTTGACTTTCATATTTTCATGGTTAGCTTCTAGATAAACAATAGTTACCAAGCCTGTCTCTTTTTCTCTTTCTTTCTGCTTACAATCATTCAAGAGTTCTTCAGATCTTTATTAGACAGAAAACTCTTTCTTGCTTTTCTCAATATCTTAGGACATTTTCTTAAAAGGACAAACCTATGTCACCTTTTATAAAGAAATGAGATATCAAAATGTGACTGTTCAACATTAATGACAAAAAAATGGTATTTGTGTTTAAAATATGAAGATGATGTAAACTGATGAAATGTGTAGAATTGGATGAATTTTATGCCTATAATTTTAGTAATTTTTTTGAGTAAGAATTTATTCTTTTTATTTTGAAGTCCTTTTTTAACTGTAAAAAATATAGGGTGTAGTTCCTGTCAAACAAGTATATGTAAATCATCTTTTTTTGTTTTGATTTGAAAATATCTTATAGACAACATACATAGCTAGTGAATAAAAAAAGAAATAATTATTTTTGATATATATTTTCTTTATTATAAGTACTCAAGTTTGACCTTATTAGAATCCAACAGTTTTTTCCTCCCATCAAAACTTTCCTATCAAATCTATACCTTCTTGAAAAAAAATTACATATTAGTGAAGAGGATTCTCTCCTCTAGAGATAAATATATTTTCAATTTTTTTTTTGATATGATTTACTATTTTTTTCCCCTTTTTTAAGGGATCATCTTCTAAAATGTTGAAACATTGACTTATAATATGTTGAGATTATAACATATTATAACTAATCAAAACACTCAAAAATTTATTAATAATGATATTGAATCTGAGATCTATGAAAGGGTATTTTTGGTTTTTGAAAAAAAAATAGTTTTGATAAAGAAATGAGATTTGACCAAAATAGGTTTTGGTATCATAAACGATGACACAGATCTGTGCTTTTACCTTAACTTCTTTTCTTGTAAGCAAATCCATACCTTCTTATATCTTCATATCATCTTGTGTTTTGGATCTAACTTCATTTGTGCTGATGTTTCCTTGTATGCAATAGAAGGATTTTAGATCTATAAGTTCTATATTCTATTCTTTACATAAATCTGATAACTCACCAATAATTTTCGTAATTCATGTGTCAAATTTTCTTTTAGGACTTTCTTCCTTAAACATGTTCAACTGAAATACATTACCTCTGGTTCTTGTGCTAGTACCAAGTAGTTTTCCTTCCTTGTTCTTGATGATGCATGTATCATTACCAAACTACAATTGGTATCCTTTGTCCATAAATTATCCAACACTCAACATGTTATGTTTTAGTTCATCAACAAAATAAACATCATTAGTATCTTTTTTAACATCAAGTGTGATAGATCTAATTCCTGTAATGTGATAGGTTGCATTTTTCCCTACTCTGACAATTCCTCAATCATGGCTTTTGAATTTGACAAACTTGCTCATATCACCAGTCATGTGATGTGAATAGACACTATCAATGATCCAATCTTTCTTTTCAACTTGTTAAATTAGTGCACTTTCTTCTCTGATTTCTCTATCAAGATCATCCTCCTTTATAGCTAGAAATCCTAATTCATTTTCACTTTTTTTTTTATCAAATTCTTCTTCCTCTTCTTCTTCATTAGCATATAAATAATTTCTAGATCTTCTAGACTTAAATTTT